>CM040431.1:62064180-62664180 GCA_022702705.1 Papilionanthe hookeriana x Papilionanthe teres
ATTCTTTACCCTCTTCCGAGTGCTATAAAAAACATTGGCTAAACCTAGGTTTAGTCTCGAAATTCATGGTTAGGCTGAGAGGATTCTGACTCTCAGTCCAAAGCTCCCACTTCCTTTCGCCTGAAGGCTAGCTCTCGCTTTAGTTTCCAAACACTACGACCAAATTGAGGATTTTAGTCTAACACCCTAAAATCTCTATTTTTACGCCCAATATCATATTTCTCTTTTTATTTGCACACAACTCTCATGAACTACATCACTCATTCATGGACATTGAATGTAATTTTCACTTTTGTTGTAGAAAGCATAGTTTTTTCGGATTCTATGTTTCACAAAATATTTTAACAATTCAATTGGCCAGATCGAAAAGAAAATGAAGTACGATGTGAAAAATCATCACAATTTCTTAACATACATATGACACATCCAATTTAAATCGTCATTCACCATTTATCATTGCAAGAAGAAATATGAAGAAATCTACTTAAAATTCATGAGGAAAATACGTCAAAACAAAGAATTTATATATAAAAACAAAGTTATACAAATAATACGAAGTAAACACAACTTACCTCAATTTCATTCCCAAGCAAATCCTTTGAAGTTCCTTTGAATCTCTGTCTCTCTTCACAACAACACACAATTCTCTCTTAGAGTAATAGGGAAGAAGTAATCTCTCACTTTTCCTCTCCTTATACAACTCTTTTGAGAAGAATCCCTCACAAAAAAACACTCGTACACCAAACCCTAGACTCTAAACTCTCTACAAAACTTTCTCTCTACTCACACTCTAATTTACTATACTCACACCACTTCTCTTTTAATTCTAGTGCCAAATTCGTGTTAAAATATCCTAGGGATGAATTCCCTAAGAAATGCCTCAAGAATCCCTCAAGAAGTGGTCCAAAAACATTGAATCTGGATTCCGCCGAATTTGGGCAACGCCGGCACCCTATCGCGCGTAAATAATTTGTATACTCTTGAAATGGTGTCGTCGGTGCCAAAACTCAGCTTTCTGGTTTTTGCCCTTTTCACTGCAAATTCGTTCATTTTTACTTTTTTTTGCTCCAACTGCTTAAAATTATCATACCTTCATCAAAATATAAAAAATATATTCCTTTAAAGTGCAATATCATAAAAAATGAGTACAAAATATATATGAAAAATTAACATATTTTTGGTGCATCACGTAGGGACATCAAGAGACCCATTCTCCGCCCCGTGACCTAGCAAGAGCTTCGAAAGCCATCGGAGCAACCCTCCTGCAAGATGACCTTTCGTTGATAGCATTGCGCGAGTTGTCATTACTATGTAAGCAAAACTCCTTTGGATCAAGAGTATTATTGGGCAACTCCCAAGATGTAATTAACCGAGTGAGATACGTCCACTTGGAAGCATTCTTGAGCCCAGAACAAGCACACACACTTGACTCTTAGGTTTTGGGCAGCCTATGTAAGTATTGATTCACGAATATTGTTCCAAAGTGCTTCCACCGATCATGTTTTGGTGAACATGCTTGACCTATTTTTACGAGATTTATCACACGTAGACTCTCCATGTTTCTATTTTCTCTTGTTTGTCGTAATTGTCATATGTTCCTTATTTTTCATTTTCTTCATTCTCTTGATCATTCATATGATCTAGAAGAAAGATTTATTCAGAAAGAGGAAGTATATGATGATCAATAAGCTTGCAATTCCTCTAAAAATAAAAAGAGAAAAACAAACAAAAACAGGTAGTTGGGGGCATCAAAGAAAATGATACATTTATTGTCAGAAGTAGGTTGAGGGACATAAATGAGTTTGTGAGTGATTTGTGAAGTGCGGAAGAGTTTGAGAGAGAGAGAAAGAGAGAGCTTATGAGTGGGAGGATGGAGCAGACCTTGGCCACGGTTTTGGATAGAGACATTGCTTCCATTGTCAACGAAAACCTGTTCCTGCCCTTGATAAAGGTCAAAGTTCTGTGGAGTGCCAAAATCAGAGCTCAGATGGTTTGAGGCTCCTTTGTCGAGTTACCAATCCTGATCTGGAGTTGAGGATGTGATAACAATTGTATGATCTGGTGGTTGTTTGGGTTGATAATTAAGGCTCAACTGATGCTAACATTGGGGTACTAGGTGACTTTATTTGAGGTAAATTTGAAAGATGGTAACATTATTGGGTTTGAGCTGTTTCTAGTTTACCTTCTCTTGAACTCTTACAAAAGTTATTGGTGTGTTCCCTTCCCCTGTAGGTGTTACAGCTTCTCCCTTCTTGAGAGTAAAGAGCTGTATGGTTGTTAGGTTGTAGTGATTTACTAGAGTTATCACTGGAGATATTTATCTCCTCATTGTGAAGAAGTAAATAAAGGTATTCAATGTTGATTGGCAATAATGAGGTACTCTTAGTTGTTTTGAACACTTGATAAGATGAAGGTAGGCCCTTAATGATGTAAAGGGTAATATCTTCGATATCGAAGGATGCTCCATATGCTGCAATAGTATCCACTAGTACTTTGATTTGTGTTAGATATTATGTCATTATTCTCTTAAGCTGGATTGCCCGTGATCTATTGGTAGCTTGTAGACATTTCTCTAGCACTCCCCAGATTGCATTACGATTGTTGTGGTTGATCACATAAGGTAATATAGTTTTTGAGACGGTGCGGAGAATAGCTGCAGCTAAATTTTGGCTTATAAGAAATCAAGTGCGGTGGGCTAAGTTAGAAATAGTTGTGCCGACATTGATTGTAATGGTGTCTGAAGACTTTGGATGGAACCTTCGATGGATTTGCCAAATTTATTGGGGTTGATTATCTTCGACAGCTGAGATTTCCAGAGAGGACAGTTGTCTATGGACAGTGAGGTGTTTACTATAGTTCTGATAATCAAAACTAGAAATTTTAAAGAGGGAGGCATAGACTGTTCATCGATTTTAAGAGTTGCTAGATTGTCACTTAAGACTGAAATTGTTGAAATCTCCATGGTTGCAGTAAAGCTGACGCACTGATACCAACCAAAAAAAAAAAAAAGAATGCAGCAAACAGAAGAACCAAGTTCAGGAAAGACTCAACTGAAAATAAGAAGAGCTTAAAATATTGCAGATTTTATACATTCAGGAATTAGAGACAAAGATAGCAGCAGAAGACTATTTCCCTCAATCCATCTTAAAAATGTAGCTAACTCTTACAGGTATATAAAGGCAAAATAAAATGTTCTCGATTCAGGTAGTTACAAGGGTATAAGTGGGAATGCACTTATCTATTAGTGGAGACTGCCTTGTTGCTATATAGAGTTCGTTTGTTATTAAATTCATTTTGAAAGAATTAAGAAAAATCATGCTCGATGATTAAAATTAGTTTTATCCGCTGAAAATAAATTGAAAATTTTGAATCAAAATTAACTAAAATTAATTATTCTATAATTTATTAGTAATCATAATTAACAAAAATATTTGATTTTAAGTTCTCATTAGATTTATGCTCAATTAATACTCCTATTACAAATATATATATTTTTAAAGTATAATGAGCATTTGAATATGAAATTCCATAGCTATTTATGGCCAAATCAATTTGCTTAGGAGCACTTTTAAAAAATATTTTAATGTTTGATTCCATTCAATTTAAATTAAATAACTAATATTAATGAATTGCAATGCCATAAATTTAATGGGAGCAAAGAAAAACACCACAAAACAGTATTAAAAAAATGTATAAACTCACATATTATTTTTTTCGAGGAAAGACGACTTATAAAGAATAATATGCATGATTCAAACTGCAATTTCAAGTAGAAAATTAAATACTCAACCATTACATCACATATAAATATATTACTCAAACTATATTATCTACGGCTGAGCCACGACATCGTAACCTAATAGATTTCAAGAAAAAATTACAAAGATAACACTCAATTTTTCTGGATTTATGCATTAATACTTAAATTAATATATATATATGCTGCGATTGCGGCTTTTCGCGCATGTAGGGGTGGTGTTCGGTTCGTTTATATTTCGAGCCCAAAAAATATGTTCATGTTCGGCTCGTTTGCTTAATGAGCCGAATACGAGCTGTTCACGAACAAAGAGTCGTTTTGACAATCCTAATCACGTAACCATAAGATGTTAAGAGTTGAGGCAAGATTTAAGAATTATAATTTATATTAAAAGATCATTTGAATCTAATTTAAAATCTTTGTTCTTGTTTGGCTCATTAAGACTTATTAACTTAACGAACGAGCTAAACATAAACTTTTTAATGAGCCGAACACAAGCTGTTCGTGAACAAAGAACCGCTTTGACAGCCCTAGGCGCATGGGCCAGTTCCTATTTAGCGGTCGCGAGATATCTCCTCGTAACCATCCGTTAACTCTGCTAATTTTGTTAAGGGACATTTGCATACACACCACCTAATTTTTATATATTTATAAACCTCATCTCTATTTTACTTTTTTTTTTATTTAAAATATGTAAATGTGTTAAAATTGAGTGATATATTGTCAAAAAACTTGCATGCTTCTGATACTTGGATGCCCAATATTTAAAAACCATAAAATTAGAAGAGAGAGCGAGCGCGCGAGAGAGAGAGAGAGAGAGAGAGTACGGAAATGGAGGAAGGGCTTTTGGAGAAGGAGGAAAGAAGGGTGAGGGGAAAGGACTGCGATTTTACGGCTGAGGCGCGGAGGCTGGCTTACCTCGCAGCGCCGATGATGGGGGTGACGCTGTCGCAGTACCTGGTTCAGGTGATCTCCTCGATGATGGTCGGTCATCTCGGCGAGCTCGCGCTTTCCAGCTCCGCCATTGCGACTTCCCTCTCCGGAGTCACCGGCTTCAGTCTCCTCGTAAGTCCACTTCCTTCCCTTTCCCACCACCTTTTCCTTTTTTCCGTAATGGATTCCGCTTCTGGACGATGCCGCTTCGATTTCCTATTAGGGTCTGGTTTTCTTCTTTTCTTGGTTGTTAAGGATGGACCTTGAGGCAGCAAGCGGGCTAAGTCGAATTCCTCTCTAATGTAAATGTCCATGGATCTTACATTTGATTCAATCCATATTTTTTGATTTCGAAGTAATTAAAGAGAGCATTAGATTTAATAGGCGGTGCATGCTAAAAAGTTTGGGCCGGCAGAGAGATATAGGTTTTAAGTTGGCAGATGTGAGGACAGGTAAGTTAATTGGTTGGTGGAAACTTAGATATTAAATGCTGTAATAATATCTGCTGCGAATACTATTTGTGGTATCTGAGCCACCATAAACTTAGATATTTTAATTGCTCCACCGCCCGACGGGAGAATTACACCTTGGATGATCCGGACCGTTCATATACATCAGATCCATCCTGGCCTTTGAGCCACCATTTTACAAGTGGCGCCCGCCATTCGTTGTCCGTAGGTGCGGACCACACGCACAGGGAAAAAAGCCACGACACCACCTTGTTTCTCTCCGGCGTGGCCTCCTCCTCCTCCTCCAATGCTTCTTCTGCAGATCTACCACCAAATCAGCAAACGGCTCTACCAAGCGACATTCCGATACCTACCCATCTGAAGTTCATTCTCGGCAACATCCACATCCTTTTTTCTACTCAATTCACGACTGACAATCATCCAACCTGGAAGGCCCAAGTTCTCATGCTATTTCGAGGAGTACAATGGCTTTCTTGATGGGTCCTGCCCATGACCGGCAAAGTCTGTAGCCGATAAACACTGGCATTTCTCATCTCAATCCCGAATTCACTAAATGGAGGATGATAGATGAAAATCTTGCCGCCTCTCTCATCTCTTATAACTGCATCCATTCTAGCCTACGTCCTACTGTTGGACACCTCTCAGGCCATTTGGACAACGATCGAGTAACTTCAATCGTCAAATCGCTCCAAGATCATTTAATTGAAGAACGAGCTTCATATTCTAAGTGCGTTGAACAAGATATTACCTATTATTATCGGAAATCGAAGCCCTGCCGCCGGAGCTCCAATCAACTCGGAGGACATCATCCACTACACACTTTCACAAACGACGGCATTAAAATGAAAACGGAACGAGAAAAAATAGTAAAATAGAAATATACAGATTTATGTGGTTTGTCAAATTAACTATGTCAAGTTACAGAGAGTTTTATTAATTTGAGGAATTACACCGTCAATCACCGTCAATCACGTAAATTTACAAGAAAGACATTTTTCTCTCTCCCTCTCTTCTTCTCTCTCTCTTCCCCACCTTCTCTTTTTCTCTCTCCCTCCACCTCACCCCTACTGGAGAGCTACACAGCAGAGAAAAACCAAAGAAGCTTGAGGCTTGTGATCCTTCTGTATAAACGTTTCCAACGGTGTAGGTTTTATTCCATGCTAATTCCAGCCAAGAGGAAGCATTAATTAAATAAAACCTTTTTAGGCCCATAAAGGCAAGGCCCAACATGGATAATTACTGAATCCAGAAGAAGCCACGGTGAGATTAGTGGAGATATGATAGAACAATATTAAGCAATCATAATTATTGCTTTCCTTAATTCACCAACAGGAGGAAGGCGGGAGAATCAAATAGAAGGAGTTAAATGCAATTTAATTAATAGAAGGAAGCCTAAGCGGCCAACAAAATTATCCTAAAACTCTTATGAAAGAAGGCCGAAGGGGTGAAAGGAAGCTGGACGGACCCCTCGCCTATTATCCGAACGACATCTTCAACGACAATAGGACAGACTCCTTTCATGCTAACCCATGGTATGGAGGTAACGTTCTCTGTAGAACACAACCATTACGGCCTAAAAACCGTTATGGCCTCTACCTTCAACGAGGAAAACCTTGCGGAATGACAAGAAGCCAATGATGAGTGAATGACTCTTGCACTCAATCTTGTTGAGAAAGTTCATATTTCGACTCAAGTCTTCGCCAAGGAGAGGTAAGAGACGCACCGCTTGATATTTCAACAAACAAGTACGAGAAAAAATCTTCGCCCCAGGGAACCTCATCTTGCAAAAAGCCAACCTAGCTGCCCAAGGACAAACTGTCGGCAAGCTTGACCGAACATGCATGGGGCCATTCATCGTCAGCCGGAGAGTCTCGCCAGGAGCTTACCAATTGAAGACATATATGGAGAACAATGTACCTTTGACCTAGAGCGGAGATAATATCAAATAATTTTTTCCTTAAGCAAGACTTCTTGTACAAAAATAAATAAAGATAACAAAGAGCTTCAATTTTAACACTTTGACTTTGTTTCCTTACTTTTGTACCCCATGAACGCAAGTTTTGGAACAGTGTTAGGCTTAGGAGACACTTGGGGAACTTGAAAAGCTCACATGCTTCATCCATACATCCGAACAATTGGAGAACTTGAGCCCACTAGATAAATACTCTCATCCGGGATGAGTAACTTAAAGACTCCCCTCTGTGACAAGCAATCTAAAAACTCTCATCCGAAGCGAGCAACTTAAATACTCCCCTCAGGGGCGAGCAATTTAAAAATTCCCTTCTAGGACGAGCAACCTAAAGACTCTCCTTCTGGGCGAGTAGTCTAAGAACGCTCAGTGGCGAACAACCTAAAGACTCCCCTCCGGAGGCAAGCAATCTAAAGACTCTCCTCCGGGGCACGCAATCTAAAAACTCCCCTCCGGAATTAGCAACCAAAAGACTCCTATCCGAGATAGACATTTTAAGGACTCACCATCCAAATTTACAAGTGTTATCAAAATAAATAAATAAATAACAGTGTAAAGAACGGGCAACCAAAAATCCATATTTCAGTGAACTCTAATCATTACAAGTATCGTTCAACATTGCAAAAAGAAACTCCCCTATTTTTATTACAAAACACAAGTAATCTCAGGGGCTTTACTTGGTTCACTCTTAGAGTCTTTGATGGATTTTTTTGTCGGATGCGTCGGAGTGGCTTAGCAAACTCGCCCAAGTTTGCATACTCAGCTTCAACCATGCCAATCCTCATGAATTGGTTGACTGCAAACTCGGTGCTGAGGTAAAATTGGTTCACTCGCTCCGCAGAGAGCTCCTCTGCCTTGCTCGACATGGCGTACCTCATGGATAATCCTTCATTGACCTCGAGCACAAGTGACAACCACTCCTAGGTCTCTCACAGGTACTCCGCTTCAGCGAGGGACTTCGTCTGCTAGCTGATGCGGACTTTATATTATGTAAGAACTTATGAACCAAAATTTATATATTTATAATGATTTTGTAAAGTCCAAACTTCAGCGCAAGTATACGTATCGTATTAAGTAATACAAGGCTCTAATGGAGTCCTGGTTATCGATCCCATAGGGAAGGCACGCTCCTTACAATAAAAGTGTAGTACTGAAATCCAATACTCAAATCGCAATTAAGTTCAAGTTTACTTCTACTAACAAGATGCAGACAACAGTAACAGTTAAGCAAACCACAATTACTTCTAATATCTTTAAACAGAATTAACTGACACACATACTAAGCTTTGTATTTGAAAGGTTTTGATATATATGAAAAGTGTCTTTCCTCTTGCAATGAGTATATGATGTGTTAATGATATAGATTGATTATTTATTGTATTATGCCAAATAGGAGCATAAGTGTTTCTTTACCCTCAAAAGAGTACCCCCTCTTCCAAGCATGTAAAGAACATTGACATATCCTAAGTTCAGTCACTAAATCTATGGCTAGGCTGGGAGAATACCGGCTGTCACGGAGCTCCCACTCACCCTTCACTTGAAGGCTAATCTTCGACTTTAGTTACCAATCTTAGGACCAAATTAGGGATCTCAGCATGTTACCTTGAAACCTCTAATTCGAAGCCCATCAAAACACATTTCCCTATTTATTTGCACTCAATTCTTATGAACTGCACAATTCATTCATGGACATTGAATGAATTCTTCATTATTGTTGTAGGACACTCAATCTTTCCGGAGTTAATGTACAATAACTGATTTTAACAATTTAATTGGCCAGATCGAAAAATAAATTAAGTTCGAAATGAAAAACCATCACAATTTCTTCAAACTACAATAGAAAATACAACTTATCTCTTTCTCTTCCCCAAGCAAATTCCTTGAAGTTCCTTTGAATCCTTTTCTCTTTTCGTTGTAACACTCAATTTTCTCTTTAGAATGAAAAGGAAGAAACAATCTCTCACTTTACTCCTTCTCCTTCACTCCTTAGTGAAGAATCTGTCTCAAATCTTCACTTCTACACTCTTCTCTTCCAAACCCTAACTCTCTTACACTTTCTACCACACTTCTCCACTCACACACACACAATTTTCGTCTAAAAACAGTTATATATATGTTAGAAACGAATTCCCAAGAGTTTCTTTAAGTATCCCTTCAAAAAGTCGCTAAAACTCTTCAATTTTGAATTACACCGATATTGGGCGCTGGCGGCGCTCTATCTTCAATTAATTCTGGAGCTCTCGGGAAAATGGCGCAGGCGACACTAGAATCTAGTTTCTTCCATTTTGCTCCTTTTCGCTCTGAATTCATTCCTTTTTGCTTCTTTTCGCTCCAAGCACCTAAAATCATCATACCTGCAACAAATCATGAAAAATATCTTTCTTTAAAGTGCAATATTACCAAAAATGGGTAAATATATAACAAAAACAATATATATTTTTGGTGCATCCCCAGCCAAGAAGCCTTCTTGAGGCGAGCCTTGTCAACCCTTGCCTACTTCCTATCGTGTGTGGTTTCAACCGCAGTATCCAACAACATGTTAGACAGGTAAGGGGTCGAGCTATCCCCATCAACTGGCATCGATCGACTGAGCGGCATAACTTGAGAGGACTGAGGCTGTCCAGTTTCTCCTTAAAACTCTCTGAGCACAATATCCGCGAGCTGCGTCGTGTCAGCCTCCACTCCCAGACCACTGTCGAACCACTCCATTAGCAAGGAAATTAAGGCAAAACGAGAATCCCTCGAAAAAAAGGGTTTTGGGCCCCTCCGCCTGCATCGCTTCATTCACCGCTCCGCTCGGGAGGCGAAGAGAGACGAATCCGTGTCGGCCACCATGTCTTTCCCTTTCTTGGGCTTGGATCCAAGACATACCTCATCTCAGTTGACTCCAAAACTTACTGCTGTCGCCTCTTAATCTGACTCCGATCTGGGGGGGGGGGGAGGCATCGCCTCTGGGTTGAATCCAGGCCTAGAACTTGTCTCCTTCCGATCTGCTTCCCGAATGGGACCTTGTTGACAGAGGATCCTCTTGACCTCCGATCGATCCTTCATCCGGAGAAACATCAGTTAGACCTCAAAACAGAAAGGAAAAAAATTTGTTTACGTAAAATGTATGCAACGCTGCGTACGCTTTACGGGGTACATGGAGGTTACATGAGGGGTATTTCCGTGTTTTATTCCTTGTAACCTGCCTGTAACCTCCCTGTAACCTCCTTATTTTTGCAGGTTACAGGTAGGTTACATGGAGATAATACGTACGTGGCATCCTACTATTGGATGACGTACGCAGCGCTGAGTACGCTTTACGTACGCAAATTTTTTCCAACAGAAGGAGTCTCGGTGTCACCACCCCTTATATCACATGTTAGAATGACAGGTCCGGTCGACCTCCGCTTAATAACGACAGTCGTTTCAGAAGTATAAATGAGAAGATCCAAATGTACTGTCTTTTCTAAAGTTTCTTCCTCCTCTGCCATCTCATGGAAGCTTTAGTCACCTTGTTGAGCGCTGCTTCATCTTTTCAGCATCAGATGATGTCTACAACTCTCTAGTCATCCGACCATATTTGCTCGGATTCAAAACTTTGTTTATTATTTCTTCATTGGCATATTGGACAACCGATAGACTCTTTCTCTTCACGCCCGATGCCAAGCCCTGAATTTGGGGGGAAATTTTTTGTCATTCGTATGGCTTGCCAGTCGGGCGGGTAAGGATTCCCCAATCATTCGTCGACGCCAAAATAAAGTGACATTTTCAGTTCTTAACCTTGTTCTCAAGGTCAACCAGCTGGATTTTTTGGGTCGAGGCAAAGACCGCATAACTGTCCGAGTCTACCTTGATGGAGAACATATGAGAAAAAAGCTCACGTGACCAAGAGATATCCCTCCTACGAAAATAAACTTTGGCGCAATGCAGTTTGTCCTTAGTTGAGCAGGGATAACGCCATAATAGTTCATGATGGCACGAAGCTCTAGACAAAGGGAAAGGCGAAGCCTTTTAACAAACTGATCCCGGTGTAACAGCCGCCCCCATAGTCATCGGTCGCCTGATCCCGTGGATTTCACCGGTGTAACAGCACGATATCATTGTCATTGTCATGGACATACTTCCTTTGAAGTCTCGAGGCTTCCTTTCGAGCCTCGGTCTCTTAGGCAAAGAAATCCGCCGTCTCATCCATGCGACGAAGCACATAGTAGGTCAACTCTCTTTCATCAGTAGTTGGCGTTTTCTCCACAGCCTTTTGGGGAGTGGGGTCTCGGTCACGGACAACTTTTGGTGAGTCAGAAACGTTGATTGGATCATCTACATGAATAAAAGGTGAAGTTAGACAAAACATGAAATTTCACTAAATCTTTCAGAGTAGATCAATAGACCAGACTCCCCATGCCAAGAAGTCGGACTAGCTCAGACTAGAGAAAGGACGACTAACCTGGTGTGGGTGGAGCGTCCGCATCTCTCATCCTTCCATGCTTAAAAGGACCAGCTGCATCCTTGCCCCCAGGCGTCAGAACTCCAGAAGTTCCCCCAATGTCCCTTTTCTCTTGACTGTTAGATTTGACCAACATTCCACCAAGGCAGAAGGTTGGACCTTTACTTGCCCTCAAGCGCAACAATGGGACGTCAGATGATTCGTCCTTGCCATCCCGCTCATCCGATCGCCCCTTCTTATAAATTAGTTGTTTCACCCGCCTCTTCTTGCAGGTCTAATCCCTTAGGGTGGTCCTCTCTTCTCTCCAGCCGGCTCCCTCTCGGGCAGCCAACTCTTTGCAGGATGCTCACAGAGCGGATTTTCTCAGTCGACAATCCGAAGATTTTCATTAGAATGTCATCAGATGTGTCATCAACATGGGTCTTCTTACTACTCACCATAAGAATGCTCTCAACATAAACCGACCAAAGCACTAGATAAGAGGGGAGTGCAGATGCAGAAGCCCCCAGCCACACCCTATTTATAGGACGTCAATGCACGAAAATCAAGGGGGTTCAATTATTAAAATTACTATTCACGAGATAAATGAATCAATTATTAAAAGTACTGTTCACGAGATAAATGAATCTATTATAGCACTTAATTATTTTATTTTTATCACAGATGTCGCTTTCAAAAAGACAAGAGAATTAAGAAATTATATATGTATGACAGAATAGTGTCAGCACAAATATTAAAGCAAGTTAAGAGATGTGTACTGGTAAGAAAGAGGAGGGTCCGGTAGTTAGACACAAAAACTTGTTCAACAAGAGTAAATCAATTTATGGGATCATAAATCAATGTTGAACCAGGATAAGGACGTTGTAAAGGTTCATCAGATCAGTTGCCTCTAAACATTGTTCGACCTACACAATAGGCCGGACGAAGGAAGAAGCTCTAGTCGGATGAAGGAAGAAGATTGTGCGAACACATCCGATACGGACGACCGAAACTTTTATCAGACAACCAATTTAGTCTATTTTCAATGTTGTAAGCATTAATTGTAAGAAAGACTTTAATACCTCTGTACCCCTTCTTTAGATGACGGGCATTGATTGTAATTGTACATTTCAAGTGTCTCCTATGCCTATAAATAGGATATCATTTTAGGAATAAAGTTTTACGTGCTCTTATTCTACTGTTCACTCTTCCTCTCATTCTTCTTCATATGCTCTATTCTTTGGGCGTGATTTGTTGAATAATTTAGGATTCAACAATAAAATATATTGTATTGTATTATATTATATTATATTTACATCTCGTATATTTGATACAGCACTTTGACAAAGTCAAAATGTGATTCAAGAATGATTACTTATTATTATTATTACTTTATTAAGTTTATTTAAATTGTATTTATTCTAATGTTAATTGATATAGAGAGTAAGGAGAAGAATGTAATGATAGAGGAAGATTTGGAAGGTGTTAATGAGATATTATTAGTTGGTGATAAAATGATTACATGCGATACCTTTTTCTGAAAATGATGAAAGTGAGGTTGAGTTCACTGTGGATCTTGGTCCTTACGGAGTATTTATATTCTAAGTGAATATTTATCTTAAATCTTTTCTCAATTTTTTATTTTATATCAACATTTAAGATTGAGATTTGTATCTTGTCTTTATAATAATAAATTAAATCAATATATTGATTGTTTATCACATTTACGTATAATCTTAATTTTATGAATTTTTTTTTCTATTTGAGGCTTGTGCCTTGGATTTACTTGGGCAGAACGTCTCAATACTTGAATTTGTTAGTGTTGAGACTGTTATTAAATAAAGAATATTTTGCTGCCTCTCTCCAATAGTTCCTGCCTCCCACTTTTGGAAGAGGCGCAGCTCTTGGTTTTAATGGGTCCCGCCACCAATTAATGTAAGCAGAAGAAAATGGATTAATATACTACAGGCAATTTCGCTTTTTCCTCAAGGTTTCAGCTTCCTGTGAGACGCTAAAAGTTTGACTTAGGGTCTGTTTGGGGCAGCTGCAACTTATTGAATAATCTGCTGATAAGTTAATTAAAAATAATCAGCTGATAAGTTAGGTGCGGTGGCTATTATAAATTTTTATTTTTTTGTAAAAATCAGACTGCAGCCAGAAAGCTCTCACCGCACCTAGGTAGGTGAGGTGTGAAAACGCTGTTTTCAGCGTTTTGAAAACGCATAAGCTGCCAAAACACAGTTTACCCAAACAGTTCAGATGCGTTTTTAAAACGCTACCGCACCAAATAAGCTGCTTCAAACAGACTCTTAGCCTTCCTTAATCCTCTCTTATTCCCATGACTTACGTTGAGATAGTAGAAGAAGAATAAAAGATAGGCGGAGGCTTCCTTTTGCGTTGGTTAAAAAGGCATTAGAAATTTGGTTGGAAAGGGCTACAGGTGAATGTAGCGGAGAGAATAAAAAGGACTCACAAACCTTTTTATTCCCCTTTTTCTTACTTCCTTAGAATTTGACATACGGTGAGGCCAAATCAAAGCAAAAGCATCAGAGTGTACGGAGTGGAAGAATTGAAATTGCAGAAAAATACGAAGGTAAATCGGAGAAGGAAAGTAAAAGTAATTGCAGGCATTGTTCTCTTTTCTTTTCTTATTTCTTTTTCTGTTGTGGTTCTCCTATAAAGAATAGAAAAAGAGATATAAATTTATTTCTTGTAATCGTTGAGGCGGTCGACGATAGTGTAATTCCTCGAGTAATAAAACTCTCTGCAACTCCGTGGACGTAGGCAAAAATTGCCGAACCACGTAAATCTCTGTCTCTTTTCCTGGCGAATTTTCTCATTCTATTTTTCACTTCGTTGTCTATGGTTCTTCTATTTTATATATATATCACAACAACTGGTATCAGATCTAATGGCTGCAGATGAAGTGAAGGTTTTAGGGATCGAGAAATTTGATGACACCGATTTTGGTTACTAGAGAATGCAGATAGAGGATTACCTCTATGGGAAGAAATTTCATCTTTCGTTATTGGGGAAAAAGACCGGAAATGATGGATGAGGCTGAATAGAATTTGTTGGATTGACAAGTTTTGGGAGTTATTCGATTGACCCTATCGAGGTATGTTGCACACAACGTCGTCAAAGAAATAACTATTGCAGATCTTTCAGGTATATCTGATGAAAAACTTGTTCAATTTGAAGATGGCGGAAAGTACGTCTGTTATACAATACCTGAATGATTTTAATACTATCACAAATCAATTATTGTCTGTTGAAATTGAAATTGATGATGAGATACGTTCACTGATCTTGTTGGCTTCATTGGAAAATAGCTTGGAAGCTATAAGGATGACTGTCAGTAATTCTGCAGGTAAATCTAAACTGAAAGATGATGATATTCGTGATTTGATTTTGGCTGAGGAAGTTCGCAGAAAAGATTCGGGCAAGATCTCAGGTTCAAATTCGGCACTAAATATTGATTCCAGAGGGAGATCACACGACCGGAACTAAAAAGAGGAAAATAAAAAATCAAAGCACAGAGGTAGGAGCAAGTCAATGCCTGGTAAACAAGTAACTTGTTGGAATTTGGCAAAACTGACCAAATAAATAAGAACTGCAGAAATCCCAATAAGACAGAAAATGATGGCGCAAATGTGGTAACTGAAGAAGCACATGATGCCTGCTTCTTGATCGATTCACGGTCTACGTTGATACTTGAATCTTGGATTTAGGGGTTTCTTTCCATACAACATTCCATCGAGAATTGATGCGGAATTATACTGCAGGTGACTTTGGGAAAATATATCTGGCAGATGGAGAAGCCTTGAATTTGATAGGAATGGGAAACATCGACATTGCACTTCCAAACAATAACAGGTGGACACTGCAAAAGGCCAGACACATTCCTGAACTGAAGAAGAACCTCATTTCTGTTGAGCGGCTTGATGAGTGTGGACATTCAGTAGTGTTCTCAGATAGCACTTGGAAGGTTACTAAAGGTGCACTGGTACTGGCTCGAGATTGGAAAACATGTACGCTTTATATGATTACTAGTTTAATTAACAGTAATGATACTACTGATGCAGAGAGCACAACAGAGTTGTGACATTGCAGACTTGGCCACATGAGCCAGGGAGGTATGAAGAAAATTTAGTCTAGTGGCAAACTACCAATACTGAAGTCAGTTTATCTTGGCATATGTGAGAGTTGCATTATTGGGAAACAGAGGAAGGTCGGTTTCTTGAAAAGTTATAGGACGCCAAAGGCAAGAAAACAAGATATTGTACACACAGATGTGTGGGGGCCTTCCTCAGTGGCATCTCTTGAAGGCTCTCGTTACTACATCACATTTATTGATGATCACAACATAAATGTATGAGTTTATTTTTTGAAGCATAAATCTGATGTATTTAGTGTGTTCAAGACTTGGAAGTCCATGGTTCAGACAGAGACAAACTTAAAGATGAAATGTCTGAGGTCTGATAATGGTGGTGAGTACATTGATGGTGGATTCAAGGAGTATTGTAGAGCTCAGGGCATCAAAATGGAGAAGACTATTCTAAGAACACCACAGCAAAATGGTGTTGCAGAGCGCATGAATAGAACCATCAATGAGCGGGCTAGAAGCATGAGATTGCATGCCAGACTACCACCTACTTTCTGGCAGCGATAGCCGATCGGCCTTCTTGTTTATTTGATCAATAGAGGGTCATATATTACATTATACTGTGAATTACTTGAGGAAGTCTGGAGTGGGAAAGAGGTTAAATTTTCTCACCTTAAGTCTTTTAGTTGTCTTTCTTATGTTCTTATTAATCCAGATGCTCGTAGTAAGCTTGAGGGTAAGTCAAAAAAATGTTACTTCATTGGCTATGGAGATGAGACATTTTTATATCATTTTTGGGATGATCAGGATCGGAAGATCACAAGGAGCAAAAACGTGATTTTCAATGAAAATGTTATATACAAAAACAAGGCTAGTATAGTTCGTGAAACAGCATTGCAGGAATTTGCGTTGGTAAGATTTGTTGATTTACCAGAGGTCACAGCGCAGAGCAGAGATGCATGTGATGAGGAGAGTGGGTCCGGGGCACCCACTCCTATTATTCTGCAGGAAGTTTCAGAGCAGTCTACCCCTACAGTTGCAAATCGCAGGTCCAAAAGGATTAGACGCTCTCCACAACATTATTCTCCTACTTTGAACTATATTCTGCTGACAGATGGTGGAGAACCTCACAATTATGAAAAAACCTTGCAAAATGAAAATTCAAGTGAGTGAGAGCTTGCCATGAAGGAGGAGATGAATTCTCTACTAGAAAATCAAACATGGGAGTTGATAGATCTTCCACCAGGAAAGAAGGCATGACACAATAAGTGAGTGTACCGGATGAAAACTGAGCATAATGGCAGTAAAAGGTACAAGACTAGACTTGTTGTAAAAGGTTTTCAACAGAAGCATGGTATTGATTATTCCGAGATTTTCTCTCCTGTGGTAAAGCTCACAACCATCAGAATGATATTGTTTGTAGTGGCTACTGAAGATCTCTTCCTTGAACAGTTAGATATGAAGACAGCTTTTTTTCATAGAGATCTTGAAGAAGACATCTACATGTATCAACCTGAAGAGCTCGTGGTACAGGGTAAGGAAGACTCAGTTTGCAGATTGAAGAAGAGCTTGTATGGTCTGAAGCATGCTCCTAAACAGTGGTACAAGAAATTTGATAAATTCATGCTCAATGCAGGGTACAATAGATGTCAGACAGATCATTGTTGTTATGTCAAGTATTTTGACAATTCTTATATCATCCTACTGCTGTATGTAGATGATATGCTTATTGCAGGGGCTAGTATTGATGAGATCAATAATATGAAGGAGCAGATGTCAGAGCCCTTTGCAATGAATGATTTGGGAGCTGTGAAGCAAATTCTTAGCATGAGAATTATCAGAGATAGAGTCAGAGGCATGTTGAGACTCTCTCAGGCTGAGTATGTGAAAAAGGTACTTAGTAGTTTCAATATGTATAAGACCAAACCTGTTGGGACACCCTTGGGCAGTCACTTCAGACTCAACAAGAATCAGTCACCCAAGTCAAAGGTGAAACGAGATCACATGAGTAAGGTTCTTTATGCTTCAGCTATTGGTTCACTCATATATGTTATGGTTTGCACCAGACCAGATATTGCCCATGCAGTGGGAGTTGTTAGCAGATACATGAGTAATCCAGGAAATTAACATTGGGAAGCAGTGAAGTGGATCTTGAGGTATCTAAGAGGCTTTTCAGAAACTTATTTGTGTTTCTCAAGAAAGAGTTCAGAGGTACGGGGCTATGTTGATGCTGATCTAGCTGGAGACATTGATATAAGGAGCACTATGGGCTATATTTATACTTTTGGTGGCACTGCATTTTCATGGTGCTCTAATTTACAGAAGACAGTTTCGTTGTTTACTACAGAAGCAGAGTATACAGCAGTGTCAGAGGTTGCAAAGGAGGTGATATGACTACAGGGTTTCTTGGAACAATTGGGCAAGAAGAATCAAAAGGGCATTCTCTACATTGATAGTCAGAGCGCTATATTCCCTGCCAGAAATCTAACATTTCAGTCCAGAACCAAGCACAATCAGATCAAGTATCACTTCATACGGTTATTGTTGGATGACGGACATTTGTTACTTTATAAAATTTGTGGAAGTGAGAACCTGCTGATATGTTGACAAAGGGTGTTACTTTTGAGAAACTAAAGCTGTGTGCAGTTTCAGTTGGTTTTCTAGCTTGAAGACAAGAGTCTTGAGTTGCAGATGTAGAGGATATCAGTTTGAGGAAGATGACGTTGTAGCCTGTGTAGCGGTCTCCAAGTGGGAGATTTGTTATTCTAGAGCCCGACTCAAAATTAAATAAATTATTTGCCGCCTTTCTCTTTTCAACTGTTCCCGACTTCCTGTTTGGAAGAGACGTATCCTTTGCTTGGTAGGCCCCACCATTACATTTATGCAAAAGATTAAGTGCAAAAGCAGTTCTCCAAAAGGCTTCTTCGGTTCCTATACACGGCTTAAGAAAATTAGGTGAAGAAGAATCGCGCAGAAGAAGACAAAGCTGAAGCGGAGGCTTTAGGCAGAGAGAATAAAAGGAAGGATATTTACAAATTTTTATTCCCTTTCTTCTTCTAGATTTGGCGGTGAGTTCTCTCCATTTTTTTTTGTCCTTTCTCATTTGTGTTGTTCACTGGTAGAAAGAGAGGAAGAGAGAGAGAAGAAAAGAGACTTTTCTTGTAATCGCCGGGGCAATTGACGGTGTAATTCCTCAAGTAATAAAATTCTCTGCAATTCCGTGGACGTAGGCAAAACTTGTTGAACCGCGTAAATCTCTCTCTTTTTCTGGTGTGAATTTTTTCGTTCTATTTTTCACTTCGTCGTCGATCGTTCTTTTATTTTATATATATACCACAACAGATTTCTCCTTTTTAAACCTTAGTTTAACACGAGATGACAAGAAAGGCCTTGCAGTAGAATGTGATCGTCATATGGCTGTAAGGCATTGTAAGCTGGGGAATTGTTGCATAAACTTGAATTAGCTTGCCTTGAGAAGAAGGGATTTGAGTTGGTAAATTCTTAGCAAGGTGGATGGAAGCTTCATATGGACATGCTAAGATGCTTAAAACTTCATGAGGCGTGTACATATATTCCTCGTGATGCCATTTAGATCTTTTATTAATGGTGAAGATCTATTGGGCATAGTTCTACTTTAGATTGTTAGGAGAGGATATAAGCAATCTTACGTGTCATTTTGATGCTAATGCTGGTAAATTGGATAATAATAAAACATTAAGCATGGTACTAAAGTATCACCTCTTATGTTTATCAAAACCAGAAGTCAGGGTTGGTTCATGGTGTCAACAAAATCGTAAGTGTACCATGGGAGCTTCCGAATGTCGTTGATGAAGAATTTAGCCATGACATTCATTGATTATTTCATTTTGTGGTGATCAGCTTTTACTTAAATTACTTGTAAATAAGCTGCACTTTAGGATAGTACTCTAATTAATCTTATTAGTACGTTGGATCTATTTGACACTCATTGCAATTTTTGTACTTTGGTCATCTCACTCATTTCTTGAAGTTCTAGCCAAACTTGACTACACATCTCACTTCTATCGATTTTCTTATTAATTTTGGGGAGAAAAGTCTCAAAATGGTCTATTGTCTCTTGTCTGAGGTCATTTTAGTCCTGAAGTCTTTAAAAGTGTCAATGTAGCTCATATTAAAAAAAATTTAATATTTTTATAAACTCTGACACTAAAATGACCCAATATAAGTAGTCAGATGCATCTTTCTTCAGTGAAGGTCTTGTTGATCATTCACATCCAACAATATGATTCCCTAAGGATTAGGCGTTTTGGTACTTCATTGTCAAGAATAACTGAAGTGACGTTTTGGTTTCATGTTGGTACCTTTTCTAAACAAAAAAAACAAAAATGGACGACCTTTTGAGAAACTGCTACGAGTAATATGATTTTGATACTGATCAGGTTACTTATTCCTGTTCAATCGTTACTAGAGGCACTGATTGGTAGGAATGTGGCAATGTGGTGTGTGTTCTATGTATAAGGTCGAGTTCTTAAACTTCCTCAAAGTTGAAGTTTCTTGTATGCCTTTCTGTTCTGAGATATGTACTTCCTGGCTTAGAAATGAAACACAAAGAACACAAGCAAATGCAGATCGTTTACGTGGTTCGATTCAACTGGATCTACGTCCACGGGAGGGAATCAATCAAATAGTTCACTAAGGCAAAAGAAATGGAGAATAAATAGCTTATACATAGAGATGAGCCCTCATCTTCCTTCTATAGCCTCCCTCTCAAGCGACACCTTGATACAAGGCCTCAAGATGCTCTCCTCCTCTCGACTCTCTAGCTATTCTCTCCTTCTTTGTGGTAGCTTAAGACCACTTCCCTTTGATCTCCTAAGCCTCACACCCTCTCTATTTATACAAAGCAAGAGAGTGGTAGGTGGGAGGTAGGTGAGCGGTAGGTGAGATATGGTAGGTGAGCGATATCACATCTCAACTGGCTTAATTACGAAAGTTTCATTTTTCCTTAGTTCATTAATTGATAGTCAAAATAACAATTCTCCACCTTGACCCTCATTTGAGAAGCTTCGAAGTAAAAATTCCCTCCACCTGGCCCACGAGGGGCCCTCGCCACTCGGTAAAGTTTACTTAAGTCCGAGACGGTGTCTAAACTTAGGTTGTCGGCGGCACCTTAGTGAGCATATCGGCGGGATTTTCTTCGGTGAGTATCTTCTCCACTATTATTGAACCCTTGGTGACGACATCCCTCACAAAATGAAGCTTTATTTCTATATGCTTGGACCTTTTGTGAAAGACCTGATTTCTGGTTAGGTGAATGGTGTTTTGGTTGTCGCAAAACACAGTTATCATCTTCTGATGTATCCCAAGCTCCTCAGCCATGCCCTTTAGCCACATAACTTCCTTGATTGCTTCAGTCACGGCGATGTATTCGGCCTTTGTTGTTGAAAGGGCCACAACGGATTGGAGGTTAGACTTCCAATTGACTGCAGTACTGAAGACAGTGAAAATGAATCCGGTCAGTGACTTCCTGGTGTCAATGCTTCCTGCATAATCAGAATCCACATAACCAACTATCTTTTTGTCTTTGTCTTCCTGTCTTTTAAAGAGTAGCCCCAAATCTGTAGTGCCTCTTAAGTATCTCAAGATCCATTTTAGTGCTTCCTAATGAGCATGTCCTGGATTTGCCATGAACCTGCTTACAATACTGACGGCGTAGGCCAAATCTGGTCTGCTGCAAACCATATCATACATGATGCTAGCAATCCCACTGGCGTAGGGGACACCCTCCATGTATTCTTTCTCTTCTTCAGTCTCTGGTGCTTGAGAGTTCGACAATCTGAAGTGTTGACCAATCGGTGTTGCAACCTGCTTGGCCTCGTGCATGTTGAACCTTGCTAGAACCTTCTGAATATATGACTTTTGAGACAATAATAAGCTGTCATTTTTTCTGTCTCTAGTAATCTCCATCCCTAGGATCTTTGTAGCAGGCCCTAGGTCTTTCATGTCAAATTCAGAATTGAGCATACCTTTGATCTTCTAGACTTCCTTCTTGCTTCTGCTAGCTACTAATATATCATCCACATAAAGGGCAAATACGTACTGATTTCCCCGTCTTGCCACTTCATGTACGCACAACTGTCGTAGCTGCTGCTGACAAAACTGATCATTAGCATGAACTCATCAAATCTTTTGTACCATTGTCTTGGGCTTTGTTTCGATCCATACAAAGTCTTCTTCAGCAAACAAACTTTGTCATTTGTCTCAAGTGTGCTGTACCCATCTGACTGATCCATGTAGATGGTTTCTTAGAGCTATTCATGGAGGAACGCAGTCTTAACATCTAGCTGCTCTAGATCCAAATTAAATTGAACTGCTAGTGCTATGATTATTCTAATGGAGCAGTGTTTCACCACGGGTGAGAAGATTTCGTTGAAGTCAATTCCTTCAACCTATGTGAATCCCTATGCAACGAGTTTGATTTTGTACCTGATCCTCTCAATACCTGGCGTGCCTTCCTTCCTTTTAAAGGTCCACTTGCAACCAACTACGCGTTTGTTCATTGGTCGATCCACAAGTTCCCATGTTTTGTTCTTCATCAGAGAAGCCATTTTCTCATCCATTGCCTCTTCCCACTTGTGTCTTTCATTGCTCTTCAGGGCTTCCTTGTAGCTGCTCGGTTCTGCTTCTTCTATCACTTCAGCAACACTCAAAACATATGAGATTATATCTGCATGGCTGTATCTCTCTGGCGGTTTGATAGTTCTTCTTTGTCTGTCCCTTACCAGACTGTAATCATCAGATCTTTCTAGTTCAGTCACTTGTTGGTCTTCTGCCGCTTCATCTTGATCGTTCACAACTGTCCTTTGACCAGTCAAAGTTTGTCGTTGTTGCAGCTCTACCTCAATTGACGAATCCTCCTTAATGACACTGTTCCTCGCAACATGGTTTTGTTGATTCTCAATTTTGGACTCATCGAATGTCATATCCCTACTGATGATGTATTTGTGTTGATATAAACACCAAAGTTTTTAACCTTTAGTTCCAGGTGGATATCCGATAAAAATGCACTTCAAAGCCCTTGCTTCCAGCTTATCCTGTCTAACATGAGCATATGCAATACATCGAAAAACATTAAGGTTATCATAGTTATCTGGCTTTCCATATCATATCTTCAAAGGAGTCTTCATATCAATAGCTGTTGATGGGCATCTGTTGATAAGGTAGCGGGCGGTTGACACAGCTTCACCCTAGAAACTTTTGGGTAGACCTTCATTTAGCAGCATGCACCTCACTCTTTCTAGGAGAGTCCTGTTCATCCTCTTAGCCAGGTTGTTCTGTTGAGGCGTGTTTCGGACTGTCTTGTGCCTTGTGATGTCATTCTTCCTGCACAGCTCCTCAAACTGCTCTAAACAGTACTTCAAGCCATTATCGGTTCTCAAGTGCTTCAGCTCTGCTCTCATCTTATTTTCGATGAGGGTTAACCAGTCCCTGAATCATTGAAAAACTTCATCTTTTGTTTTCAAAATAAATACCCATACCTTTTTGGTGTAGTCATCGATGATAGAGATGAAGTTTCTTCCTCCTCCATGAGTCTGAGTTCTAGCTGGGCCCCATAGATCACTGTCTACATAATCAAGAGGTTTCTTTGATGTATGTATTCCAGTAGAGAACTTCACCACAGTGGCCTTCCCCAGTACACATTGTTCATAGAATTCCAGTTTGCTGACTCGATCTCCACATAACAGGTTCTGCTTGGACAATTCCTGTAAGCCCCTTTCACTTACATGCCCCAACCTCACGTTCCATAGTCTAGACCTGTCAGACTCTGATTGAACTGCATTTGAGAAGTTTCCAATCACAGTTCTTCCAACTAGGAAGTATAGCCCATTCTTTTTGACTGCTTTCATGATTATGAGAGAGTCCTTAACTACTCTGATACAGTTATTCTCTGTCTTGAATGAGTATCCATTCGAATCCAGCGTCCCTAAAGAAATCAGATTTTTTTTAAGTTCTGGGACGTACCTGACATGCTGCAGTATCCGTTTCAGCTCCATCGAACATCTTTATTCTGACCGTCTCACTGCCGATTACCCTGCAAGCTTTATTGTCTCCAAGTATAACAAATTCACCATTTGCTAGTTGTAGTGTCTCGAACCAGTCTTTGTGTGAACACATGTGGAAGGAGCAGCCTGAGTCAAGGATCCACTCATTGCTAGATTTAGATTCTGTGATCACCAGAGCTTCAGCTGAATCATAGCCGTCTGAAACTATGCTTGCTTCTCCTGAAAGCCTTTCTTTCCATCCGGACAGTTTTTCTTAAAATGACCTTCCTTGTGGCAATGGTAGCACTTGTAAAATCTCTTAGAAGACTGGCTTCTACTATTCCTTCTGGACCTTGATCTGCTCTGATCACTTTTAGAAACTTTCTTGCTATATTTTTGTCTAACCATCAGACTGTCTCCGCTGGTTTCCTCCTTCATGTCGTGCTTCTTCTAAAGCTCTTTGGCTCTGATCAATGATTGAACCTCTTCCGGAGTAATCGTCTGCGCCCTTCCATAGAGCATCACATCCTTGCACTGCTCTTAACTCTTAGAAATAGAGTTTAGCAATAGCAGTGTCTTGTCCTCATCATCCATCTTGACGTCAATGTTCTCAAGGTCATCTATGATCTTATCGAACTCGTCGATCTACTCCGAGTCTGATTTGTCTTCGTGCATTTTATAAGAGTACAGGCGCTGCTTCAGAAAAAACCTATTAGCCTGGGACTTGGTCAGGTAGAGTACCTCGAGTTTGGCTCAAAGTGCTTGAGCTGTTGTCTCCCTCGACACCTCCCTCAGAATTTTGCTGCCCAAGTTCAAGATTATCAAACTATGAGCTTTGTCCAGCATGTCAATCTTCTCTTTCTTTGTCATGTAGGCCGGCAGTGCCGCCGGCCCTTGCAAGGCTTCTGCAACACCCTGCTGAACCAGCAAGGCCCTCATCTTGACTCTCCACAGGCCGAAATCATTCTTTCCTGTGAATTTCTCGATGTCAAATTTAGTGGATCCCATTATTGTGGCTTGATCCTACTAATGTCTAAAATCCGCTCCGCTGAGCACCTGCCGAATTCCGAGAGTTGACCACTTGTAGGAGTTAGCCTTCCAAATTAATTTTCTCCTGGAAAAATTTCCGGACAAGTGATTTTTCTCCAGAAATTAAGTAACGCTGCCTGCTTCAACTTCTGGGAATATTTCTTTAGTAGTAATAGAATATTCCTTGATTCACTTTCAAATTAATTACCCCGCCGCTGCACGATTAATAGCTTTTCCTCTGCACCAGCTTTCTAATTTATTCAAGAGTTGTGTCTGAAAAATAAAATTCCCGCACCAGCTTTAGTCAAGAATAGCTGCGGCTGGCTGAATATAAAATTCAAGTTGCGGCGCGCTCCGCGTGCTTTTATCGTGGCGTGCGCTAGCTGTCGCGGAAATCCTCCTTTGCGAGATCTGCCCCTTCGCGGACCGTTCCTCCATCTCGCCGAACCGCACAACCTGCGGTGTGAATCCAGTCTTTCAAAGCTTTCGCTGATCACCGAATATGTCGCGATTCGGCTGCCTGCAAACTGATCCATCTGCTCCTCTGTTCGTGAATTCTGAGCTCCTCTTCTTCGTCGCTGGCTACGAACACCTTCACGCGAACATCTCTAGCAAAGAAGTATGGATCTTCCCACAGACGGCACTAATTTTTGTGAGATATGTACTTCCTGGCATAGAAATAAACGCAAAGAACACAAGCAAACGCAGATCGTTTACGTGGTTCGATCCAACTGGATCTACGTCCACGGGAGGGAATCAATCAAATAGTTCACTAAGGCAAAAGAGATGGAGAATACATAGCATATACATAGATATGAGCCCTCATCTTTCTTCTATAGCCTCTCTCTCAAGCCAAGGCCTCAAGATGCTCTCCTCCTCTCTAGCTCTCTAGCTATTCTCTCCTCCTTTGTGGTAGCTTAAGACCTCTTCCTTTTGATCTTCTAAGCCTCACACCCTCTATTTATACAAAGCAAAAAGAGTGGTAGGTGGGAGATAGGTGAGCGGCAGGTGAGCGGTAGGTGAGATTTGATAGATGAGCGGTACCACATCTCTAACTGACTTAATTACGAAAGTGCCCTTTTTCATTAGTTCATTAATTGAGAGTCAAAATAACACTTTCTAATTTCTAGCGTTGCTTCGAGGTTTAGTGCTGAACACTATCTAATTGCATGTTGACAATTATGAGATTCTAACAAATGCTTTATAGCTCATAAAATTTGAAGGAGATGCAGAGTGGTGTAACTGAGGGGTGCTCGCCTCTTCTAGACTTTTACTAAACTAGTTATAAAAAATATAAAGAGAGTGATTTTAAACTTCAGTCGTCACCCTTTTATTTTGATTTTGCCAGCCCTTTTCTTCAGTTTTGGTTCCGCCATTTGACATATGTGCATTTTATTTCAATACATTCTAGATCTGTTCAATTTATATTTGAATAATGGCAGCAAGGAATGGCTAGTGCCTTGGACACTCTTTGTGGTCAAGCATATGGAGCACAACAGTACAAGAAGGTGGGAATCCACACCTACAGAGCCATCCTTTCACTATTAATAGTCTGTCTCCCTATTTCTCTCATTTGGATCTCCATGGGGAAGCTTCTCACATTTGTCGGACAGGACCCTCTAATATCCCAAGAGGCAGGCAATTACGCGGTTTGGATGATCCCCGGCCTCTTCGCCTTTGGCATTGCTCAACCTCTTATGAAATTTCTTCAATCTCAGAGCTTAATTCTTCCCATGCTTCTGAGCTCCTTTATAACCTTTTGCATCCACATTCCTTTGTGTTGGGCCATGGTGTTCAAGATAGGGCTGGGGAACGTTGGGGCAGCACTTTCTATAAGCATTTCTTATTGGATCAACGTGTTGATTCTTGTAGTGTATATTAAGTATTCAGATTCCTGCAAAGCAACTCGTGCACCGGTATCAATGGACTCTTTCAGGGGCATTAATGAGTTCTTGAGACTGGCGATTCCCTCCGCAGTAATGATATGGTAATATTGATTACTACCTTTTCTTTCTCTTCATTTAGTTATTTAAGTGCAGTAGCATTGATATATGGATTTTTTCTACAATTTGAAATACACAAAAAAAAAAAAGGATTATTTGATTGAAGTTGAGTTTAATCATAATCTTTTCTTGACATTTTAAAATCGGGGCATTTCCATACATACCACACAATTCTATTGTATTTATATATCTAACTGGTAAACCTTTCTATTTACATACATAGTACTCAAATCTTTTCCATCAAATACTATTACTTAATTTTTAGAAGTAAAATAAACATTTTCTTGCATTGATTTATGACACCAAATTGTTATAAATGTAAATATGAAATTTAGTTATAAGATACGTAAATACATAAGAATTGTGTGGTATGTATGTAAATTTCTTTATAAAATAAGAAATGAAGAAGTATCTCTCACTGGTACTTCAGTATAACATGTAAATTATGATTAGCATGATTTTGAAATTTAAAATTAGTAGTCTTTCCATAGTTTTCAAAAGATAATTAGAAAGTGAAAGCTTTTTTAAACAATTCATGCCTACATATGTATTTTATAGGCTGGAATTACATGCAAATTTGCCAAAGGTTCATGCACTCGTATGTTTAGAGGAATCTTTATGTATGGTTATTTTCATAAATTATTTAAAATTTTCTCTGTAAATGCTTTTTTTTTTAAAAATTTTTATTATCGCATTTATAATTATAATAATTACTTGAGCACAGCCTTGAATGGTGGTCCTTCGAGCTGCTCGTCTTGCTCTCAGGTCTCCTACCAAATCCGAAGCTTGAAACCTCTGTGCTCTCTATATGGTATGAAAAAGTTCATTCACAACAATAGAGTTGAGATTAATACTTCGTCTCCACACACTCATAAGTTCTTATGCAGTCTCACAACCATTTCACTGCTCTACACCATACCTTATGGTCTCGGTTGTGCTGCAAGGTATGCTCATTCCTAATCTCCTATTTTCTCATAAATCGCCACTGAAAAAATTGGAAGATTTACTTAATTACCGCTTAATTCTTATATTGTTACATATCTTTCAATTTTTACATATACCCTAACATACCTATGTATCAAAATTTGTATTTTGCTTTTTAGAATTTAAAAAATTTGTATATTTATTGTGATATGAAAGATTTGGATGATATAAATGTAGAAGTAGAGTTTAGCTGTTAGATATGTAAACACCTAGGACATGGGTGGTATTCATGTGAATGCCCTGAAATTTTTTTACAAATTTGAACAATATAAATGTGATGACTTTTGTGTTCATAGCACACGCGTGTCAAACGAACTAGGGTCTGGGAATCCCGAACAAGCTCATTTGGCAGTTCGTGTGGCGATATCGATCACGGTTACGGAGGCGGTGGCAGTGAGTTTAATGCTCTTTGGCCTTCGCCGAATCGTCGGCTATGCTTATAGCTATGAGGAAGAGGTTGTGGATTATGTTAGGGAGATGACTCCTCTTGTTTCTATCTCAGTTATCTCTGATGGCTGTCTTGGAGTTCTATCTGGTAATCTTATTTTATTCCTCATTTGTTATGATGCTTCTAAATAGAAGCCTTACAACTCACAATTTTATGATGAACTCACAGGGATCGCTCGTGGTTGTGGATGGCAGCACATAGGAGCTTATGTAAACCTTGGAGCATTCTATCTCGTAGGAATACCAATGGCGGTTTTGTTAGGCTTTTTACTTCACATTGGAGGCAAGGGTCTGTGGATTGGGATATTATCAGGAGCAGTGATTCAGAGCCTTCTTCTTGGAATAATAACAACTTTTACTGATTGGCAACAACAGGTATGTTAATTACTCTATAGGAAGTATAAATACATACCATTTAATTCCCTATGTTTTTACATGTCTAGCACCTAAACTTCAATTTTTACACATATGCCATGTTACCCATGCTTAAAAGGTGTGTATGAAAAGCTAAAATAGTGATATGAAAGATTTTGGTGGCGTAAATGTTAAAAAATAAAGTTTAGGTGTTAGATATGTGAGTACATAGGAACTGGGTGGTATGTGTAAATACGGCTTACTTTATATTGTCATGGTTAATCTGCTCATTTTGATGAGTTATTTAGCAATTTTTATGATTTAAAACGGTGTTCATATTCTTATGGTTCATATTCTTATGGTTAATCTTTCAGGCAGTGGTGGCTAGAGAGAGGGCATTTGAAGAGAGACTGCCATTGCAAGATGGACTGAAATGAGTTTTAAATTTCTGCGTTTTGTTGGATAATTATTATTTTCCTTTCACTGCTGCTTCAACATAGGAAAATTTTGGGAAAACTTTAAGTCTTGACTCAAATTTGATCAGAGCATATTTTAAATCCATTAGATTTTGAGATGGTACATTAAAAATTTCGGAAAATTACTCTATCAGGATACCGACGCGGGCCCCACTCTTCTAAAAAACCTACACAACCAGTGTATTGAAGTAAGACTCACTTGACGCAAACTTGCGTTCGGTGTCTTGATGGAATAAACGCTCAAAAAATTTAAGCCTCAATCGAATAAAAAAATTGATCAAAATATTCTGATAAATTTTTTTTTTGAAAATTAGGGGCTGAAAACCACAGACCATGGGTGGCATAAGCAAATGTTTCCTGGACTTTGGAATTATTTACACATGCAGGTTTCAGAGTGGTGTTAGTGCAATTTCATTCATTGTTAGGTAAAAATGAAAAATTAGAGGTTTTTTTTTGGTTCAAAATTATGTTTTCTTTTAATGTAAGGTTGAGAGTGAGTACTTCAATTCCTCCTAAATCATACATTCAAGAGTGCTTTTATGCAGTATACTCCATATAAATTGTTGTGGAAAAGTCTATATGAAACTTTATAGTATTACTAATATTTAAACGATTCATACCCAGCTTTAGCTCTCTCTGATTTACCGCCTGAGTTTGATTAATTAGTCGTTTGAGTTTGAGTTTAATTCAAATTATTTGAGTTGGCTCGTTTTATTATGAAAGGTAAAAGTTATTTTAGTTCTAGTCTGTCATAAATAATAATAAGTTACTTGATATATGAGTGTAAATATAAAATTTTAAGGAAGATTTACATACATAGCACTAAATTCTTATGTATTTAAATGTCTAATCACTAAGCTTTAATTTTTACATATAGCCTTGTGCATAAGGTGTATTTCACTTTTACAAGTTAAGATAATATTTATTTTGATGTAAAAATGTAAAAAGTAAATTTTAATTGTTAGATATGTAAATATAAGAGAATAAGTGGTACGTATTTAAATGTCACAAATTTAAAATAATTAAATAATTTATTTAAAAGTTATTAAATCTTTTATATTGTAATTATATTTTGTATAAATGTCTTTCTAAATGAATTGGCTCATGAGCTAATGAGTGGAGTCGGAATTAATTTAAATTTAATTGATTAACTCATTAATTATTAATCAAGCAGGTTTATGAGTCAGCTCGAATCATTTACAACACTCAGCTCGATGATATTCTAGAGTTTGAAAATGGCTATAGGAAATATTAGTTATATAATAACATTTTTTTAGTTCAAACATAATCTTTTAGTAGGTTTAATAAATTTAAGAAACTATATACATATTGTGTGTGTGTGTTTCTTAATTCTTGTAGTCAGAAAATTTAGAGCTATCACTTCTCATAAATGAGTAGAATAACGAAAAAAATAAACCTAAAATACATTGATGGTTGTTGTGTGGCATCATTTGAGTGATAATTATCAAGAGATTATGATTTGGCAAGAGCATTCAAATGAAGAAGGAATAATTGTGGTTGAAGGGTGGCAATCACACATATGGTGGTTGCCTGTGGTGATTGATGATAAAGTTCTGTATTTTCTCAAAATGTTTAGCTCTCTTCGATTTGAAGTCAAGATTCAAATTCTTTTCATAAGAAGAATGAAAATTTATTTATAATTTTAAGAATTGATATATTAATTATTTTTGTTAAAATCTCTAAAATATTTTAATGGATGCCCATGTTAAAATGATGTTATTAACATTCTTTGAGAAGTAAAAATGAATATTTATTAAACACCAAAAGTTAAAGAATAAATTGGTATAATTTATACTCAAGATTTTAAGAATAATTCTTAAGATATTTATCATTTTATTTGACTTTCAAATAAATAAAAGCTTTAGCTTAGAAAGTTTTTTGAGCTTAGCCAACTTTCTATTGCAATTAATGCTTTATGTACTAGTAGTTTCTCAAACTCCAAAGAATGAATTAATAGATAATTTACATGAAAATGAAATTATATGATTAAATGATAAGAGCTACAATGTTAAAACTGTAAAAACAAATTCTTACAAATGCTACCATTGCAAAACAAAATTGTTATCACAAATACTACCTAAGTGAATCTGTAACAACCTAACAAACATTGTAATATCTTACCAAACTCAATTGTTACCTCACATACATACATACATATATACATACATACATACATACATACATATATATGTATATATACATACATATATATATATATATATATATATATATATATATATATATATATATATATATATATACATACATATATATATATATATATATACATACATATATATATATATATATATATACATACATATATATATATATATATGTGTACATACATATATATATATATATGTGTGTGTGTGTGTGTGTGTGTGTGCTACATATTGTCGTTTATCATGTGAATCCTATGCATATGTATTACTACCAACTTATACAAAATATCAAAAGATAAATTCCTTCTTTCTGATTTCACACCTAGTCTCATCTAGTTCTACATGGTATTAGAGCAATTAACCTCACAATAATCTCATATTATTGTATCTGATTTTATACATTTTTTCTATATTTTCACCCTACTTATACAAAAGATATGGCACATTCAACAGTTTCATATACTAATATCTGTGATTAAATTTCTAAAACTGCAATTCAATTTATTCCCTCATCACCGAGCTTTTTATGTCCAATATAAAAAATATTATCCAGAATAAACTCACAACAGAAAATCACTTGATGTGGAGATAACATTGCTTCAAACTCTTTCAAGCAAATGTCTTTGAATGATATTTGAAAGGTTTTATAGTCTGTCCAACTCAACAAATAATTCAGCTGATGGGATCTCTATTCCAAATCGAACAATTTAACAGTGGATTTTGTAGAACAAAATCTAATAGTTGCACTATATTTTACCATATTTCCTAGTCTACTTCCCTATGTCTTGAACTTGACACTTGCACCGATGTATGAAAAACTAACAACCAATTTTTTCAATCATTTAATCATTCTGAAGTCTTATAGTTAAAGAACAAACTTCACAACATCAGTATGAAAGAACAATGACCATATATATTTCAATTTCAATGTCAAAGCCAAAGCAGATACACTTGTAGTAGCTGGTTCCTGATACAGACAAAATGCTACGAAGCACTGACAAATCACTCGTCTACGTGTCACCCAAGTAGTATACGAAAAAAAATTCATGTGTTGATCCCACAAGAAATGAGTGAACTCTCAACATGAAAATCTATGGTTTGTTGGTTTTGAATCTTGCATGAAGGTACAAAAATTTTGATGTTTCTGAAAAGTCACCAATCCCAGTTTTCAAAATAAAACAATATTAACCAAATATGGTGAGGGTTTTAATGGATTTTTTCGATGTTGGTGACATATTGCCTTGAATAGGTTTGACAATGATATAAGTTTGATTTGGTGATTCAATTATTTAGTGATAATCATGAGAAATTTTCCTCCTTATCCCCTTTCAGTCTTTTAAGAAGGTTTGGCAATCATTCATGTTTAGTTCCCTAAATCAATTGATTAGCTAAGGATTTTGTTTCTCCTTAAAGGATTGCATAAGCAATATTCCTATTCTCCTAAATTAATGTGTTAGCCTAGTCAGTCCACTAAGGTTTTTTCTGAAACTCAATGATCACAATAATTTTTAACTATCTAACTAGTCTGGTTGAAAGTAAATGTAGAATTTATGGTTAATACACCACCTTATATAAAATTTTGTAAAATCACACAAGAGAATTCAAACCTAACATTCATACATCAGGAAATTCAATGGAGAAAGATTATTCCACTCACAAATATCACTAATTCATTAAAAGAAAATATCAAAGTCAAGAGTATAACAAATAAAATTGATGAATACACTATGAAATTTGCAAACTTTACTCTTATCCTTCTCTAAATGAATTGCTGAGACTACAAGCAAGATTACACACCCTGAAACTCTCAAAATTTCTCCTCACATCACTTACTTGCACGTAGAATCCCATGCTATGAGTTTTTCTCTTAACTTCCATATGTCTAGCCTAGCGTGAGGACCCCTTTTCCTATGGTTGAAGAGTAATTTATGTCTTGGATCACGAATTGGCGCTCGTGACCCATTCACACCATCAAAATTCTTGAACTAGATTCGAGGCGCTGATAAGTGATGCATAGGCGCTGGTCACGGGTTCTTAGGCACTACAATCTTGACACCTACTTTCTAGATACTAGGTCATTGGGCGCCCAAGCACTTGTATCTAGCACCTAGGTGCTTAGGCTATGATGCATAGACATTGGTGTCATGATGCCTAATTTATGCCTTTTCTGTATTTTGAGACCAAATTTAAGCTCCTTGGGGGCCTAGGTGCTCTGTCGCCGGGCCTATGTACTTCTCCTCTACTTAACATTATTCTTTAATTATTTAGCTTCGATGAATTTTCTTCCCTAACTCTTGCAATATACATCACAAACACCTTATAAATACATAAAATTAACATAAAAAGGATTAAAATTGATCATAAATAATCACATTTCCAAAACATTTCAAATTCCCCCAAACCAAAAAATTACTTGCCCTCGAGTAATTTTAAAATATAAATTAAAATATTGCAAAATGTAGTGGTGGCTAGTGGTTAAATATTTAGTTCCTCTAAATTAAATAGAGAATGTGTATAAGTAAGGTTAGACAATTATTTTCCTTTAGATAGAAATTTTGAAATTTTCATCTAATGTCCTAATCTAATAATTTGTGATACAAATTTATCGATTCATTATGAGTCACTTATATGAAGTTTAACTTACATAAAATTCATATCAACCAAAAATCAATTATTTATCCAATTAGGTCATCTTAATTCAGTTAACATTTCTATGAATACAAGTTTCTAGCTTAAGTTAGAAAAGTATTTGATCCTCTAATATTATAAGAAAACATCATGCATATATGAGCCAATTTTATGTAATTTACCCACTTTTTTTTCTGCATTTTATCTTTTATTTCACCTTATTGTCATGATTTTATGCTTGTGAAATTTGAGCGGAAAAGAGCAAAACACAGCACAAATAGAAGGTTTTTGACCAATCATGCTAGCGCCGCAAACACCGTACCCACTTTAACACTAGTGCACTTAAGCAGTTCACAATATGTCTGTGCTCACTGTAAAGCTCCAACGGCAGTTCAGCGCACCCGTGTGCATACCTCTGCACAAGTCATTATAAAAATTGGTAGGAAATTTTATCAATGAATCCAACGCCTACACCCAAAGTTAATCAACCTACCCAAGCCTTGATTGGAACAATAATATCCTTAGAGTAGACAACCAACAATGGAAGAGTACCCAAGTCAATCCTGTAGGAAGTTGGAATAATCAGGATAGTGATTACCCTGAAACATATGAGTATTTGAAAGAATTAGTGATAAAACTGGGGAAGGAGTTACAAAGCCAAGTTGATTCCCTTAGAATTATAAAAAATCAACTTGTTCAGTTAGCTAACCTATTAAGCAATGAATCCCAAGGAAAGAAAGTGGTAGTAGAGGGCCATAAATTGAATCAGAAAAGTTGATCCCTAAAGAGCAAGTTGAGTTATATGATTTTTGTTGGAGGATGACTTGAGAAGAATTTGCTCTTCTTCTCAAGGCAACCCCTAGCACTTTGAGGGAGTTAGTTGAGATTATTGGACCACCCAAAGGATTGCCTCAAGTGGAAGAGTTTGACGATAACCCAATGAAAGAAAGTAACCTTGGATAGTTAGATTGTAAACCTGAAGAACTTGAGGAGAATACAACCAAAGATATAGGAGAGCTGAAATTAACTCCTTTGAACCCATTTCTTATAACTTATGTGGAAACATTAATATGTAAAAAGTGGAAATAATTGGGAGAACTTTAGATGATAATCAGAATCATTCCCTTTGATACCCTCAGGATGAATTCTATAGAAATTAGTTGAAAAAGCTGCAAGAAAAACTGAAATTTGAGCATTTAGCAGAAATTTCAGGATCAACAAAAAATTAGGCGCTTGATCGGGGATTACTAAATTATAATTTTTATTATGGAGGAAGTTTTTGTTGTTATGCTGAGAACATTAAACCAAGTGCTATCTTGGGAGGCAGCCCAAGTTTTATCTGATGTGTTGAGCATGTGCTTACCTTCTGCATTTATTTCAAAATTTTCTTTGAAATTCACTTTAAATTTTTATTTGAAGTAGTTATGAATCTTGTTTATCTATAAAGTGTCAACCCTACATTGAGATTCTTAGTGCATTGTGTTTTCTTTCTTACATTTGAGATTTTCACCTATTGAATTCTGACCTTTACTTTCTGAGATTAATGTGAACCATGCATTTAATCCTTCCTTGTACTTACCTGTTTTTATTTATACTGCTACTTCATGTTATATATGTGATGAATGTCTGTCACCATTTGGAATTTGTTGGTCGCTTTCAAAATATGATTTAATTTAATATATATATATATATATATATATATATATATATATATATATATATATATATATATATATATATATAATTTTAAAATAATATTTTATTTTGAAAAAAAAATGAGACTAAATAGATCTCATATTCTGAATTGTTTAAGTAATCGAGCTTAACACCACGAGTAATACACTATCCCGAGAGACAGGTATACCACTTGATTGTGGGCTCGATTATATCAACTACAAACCTTATGACATCCATTTGGCCTGTAATCCATTTGTGTGGACCGACATGTTCCTCTACCTAATGTTAAAGATTATGTAGGGTTTATTTTACTTGGGTTCTTTAGTTTCCTATAAGGGCAAGCACCTATAATTAATTACATCTTAAATAATCGAAGTAAATTAAAAAAACTCTCAATGATGATCATAGGTATTTTTCTTCATGAATTTAATTTTTAGGGTTTCAAGGTCAAACACAAAAAATTCAAACGAGAATGGTTGAAAATGAGAACAGTCATTTTGCGGAATCAAAAGAATGAGAGGTAGGGGATGTTACAGATCTCGAGGTAAAACTCGATGACTTCCCAAACTATCATATAATTTAGCTTAAATTTCAATTATAATAATCAATGTTTCATCCCACCAATTTTATTATTTAGGACTTATATTTACATGATCCTAATCATGCAAATAACCTAGAAAGATAGAAGAGCTTACATCGTACCGAATGACAATCTCATAACCCTGAAGAGAGTTAGGACTTATATTGCACAACATAATCGTGCAAAAACCTAAAGATAAAATGAAGATTTACATCATGCTAAAGGAATTACCTCGAGATCCTATGGTTTGTTGTTTAAACTAAGAAGATATTTGTTGATGACAATTTTATTTGCTTTATCAAAGATGCTCTTCTGTATGTCCTCGTAGTGTTGCCCATGGAGTTTGTTCCGAGCTTCTCATAGCCACGGCTCCAGGTTTAAGGTTTTACGGTTTTGTAGTTTATGTGTCATGCTTTGGTTTTGCTTGTTGTTGTGTGTCATATTTTTGTTTTGCTTGTTGTTGTTATTCAATCGTTTTGGGGGAATTTTAAATTAAGTAGAGCAAAACTGGTTAAGGTCCCATGTTCTATTATCCCGACATCACTATTTTCTTTTGAGTTTACTTAGTCGAAACAAGTTGTTAAGCTCATTTAATCTGGTCAATTTTCATTAGCAACTAGAGGTTACCTCATCTCAGAAATCCTCGTAAACCCGAAAGGAGTGGATTAAGTGTGCTCAAGAGGTTTAAAATTGTGTTAATATTTTTTTGAAGTGTATTTTTATTGTTTTGTTTTTTTTTATTTTGCAAATAAAGTATGCATGGCAAAGTAAAGAGACAGTAAAGCAAAGTAGTAAAGAACGCAACAAATAAACTGTAAATATGTACCTGAGCCTCTGTTACTGTTGCATGGTTAGTACCATAAATCATAATATAGTTGTGGGAAATTTGAGTAAATTGCGAAAAAGTAAGAAAAGCAAGAAAATACAGTATGAAGAAGCTGAAAAAGAAGTCGTAGGAAAACACAGCAGGTAAAACAAAATCTATAGTCATATATGAAAGACCAGAACTAAATGTAATTATTTGGTAAAGATGTGGGCTCAGAGTTGGACTGTGTGCCTTATAATTCCAACTTCTGACAAAAGCTACCATCCTAACAGTCTAAGTAGGGCAATCCCTAACCTCAATCAAAGTGATTATCCGTGGACCTTTTCTAAGTGTTCACAAAAATTCTTTAATTTTGTATGCATGTAGAATTCATTTTGGCAAGCAAAAGTAATCATGTTTCAAAAAGGATTTTTTTATCTTATATTGCAAGTATTTTGTAAAGTAGTATAGTACACAGGCTAGTTACTATAATCATACTAGGAGTACCGACAACCTAGGTGTGTCTAGGGCAACTTCTACCAAAGTTGATGAATAGTATCATCAGCCCTATCCTCTTTCCCGCAGGATCCTTGAGGTAGAAGATACTATTCTAAATCCATCTCTTAACATACATAAGCAATATATTCATCTCCCTTACCACCTAGATCTCAGACCTACACAAGTCCGATGATCCATATGTGGGATTAACAAATATCTTTGATTGCTCACAAGAATTTAAATACCTTATTCAAGACTCAGCTCCTTGAGCATTGGGTTATAAATGTAGGATAAGCAGTGTTAGGGTATTTTATTGAAAATGTGAGTTAACGAGTCCCGAGGCATATCTTGGTGGATACCTGAAGGTTTTGAAGATGTTTTCTTCATCAAAGCATAATAGGTTCAAATGTCCTTCAAAATCTCCAAAAGATTGCAAAAGTGCTTTGGGCAAGACCCTAAACATCTTTCAAAATCTTATAAATCATTTAAAGTTCATTTAGACTTTTTATGTCGTTAAATTAATCATCCCTTGTTAAATTAGAATTTATTTGTGGCATTTTAACTTATGCTCAATGGACTTTAATATTTTAATTACCCCATGAGCGGGGTAACTAAACATTGATTTTTGTTTTATTTGGGAATTATGTGGGTAGACACTCTTAAGGGCGTGTTTGGTTATTAAGGGAATCCCTACCACTTTTAATTGGAGTTGAGCTTTTAGTGATTTAAAGATATTTATAATTGATTATATTTCTTTTCTAAAACACATTAAATGGCTCTAGCTTAAGCCTGGTTCAAGCTTGGTTCACTAGCAAGCTCTTAAGACTTTTATAGGTGGATTTGCAATTTTGAAAAAAAAGCTTAAATGACATGAATTTAATTCTCATTAAAAGATCATGTTATCATTTGGAGATTGATTTGGGGCTTCTAATTAGTGGGTTATTATCTTCTTAACTCAAGCCCCTCACATTTGGATCTTCCAACCTAATTATCTTTCAAAGCATAATAATTTAGAAAATTACACTTTTACCTTTTTATGTAAAATGATTTGAGTTGGTTTCTAACCTTTAACCCTTTGTCTTTCAATCATTTTAGAGATCTAATTATGATAAATATTACCCATTTACCCAATGGTATGACCTAAATCATAATTAGGGCATAAAAATCCCAAAACTACCATTTTGTCCCTAGGGCTTTCTACTTCATAATTCATTAAATTTAATTTAAATGACTTCGAAACTTTGTTTTTACCCTACTCATGGGTTAATTAAACATCTTATGAGAATTTACATTTTTCTGATTTTTATTTAATTTTTAATAATTATATTAGCTTAAAAATATGGATTTTCATTGTTAATTCATTTAATGATTCAAAACATCTTTTCTGTCCTTAGGTAATTTTTGGGAGGTTCACCAAGGTCACATAACCTCTAGAAATAATTTTTTATGAATTTTTGAATTATATTTTAATTTTATAATTAATAGTTAATTTTAGTGTGTAAATTAATATAAAAAATATTTTTATTTCAAAAATTCATTTTTATATTTTTTATAGGTCTCTCTAACTTCAAAGAGCTCAGAGAAATTTAATTTTTATTTTTATGATTTTTTTATTTTTATATTTATTTTACTCATAAATAAAGAGAAACACATTTGAATTTATACTTTTAAAAAGTTTCAAACATATTTTTGAGTTGTTCTCTATGATTTATATGATATTTTTGGCAATTTGAAGTATTTTCATATTTTTCATGATTTTTGGTATTTATAATTATTTTAAAAGTAGAAAATAGCTTAAAAATAAAGTTTTTATTTTAATATGTATTTTATTTTTATTAAGTTTCTCTCGTCTCAAAGAACACTCTAAATTATTTTTTGTAATTTTTTATTTTTATTTTAATTTATATAATTATTTTAAAGCAAAATTATTATTTACTTAGAAAAGTACATTTCTATATTAAAAATAATTTTTATGGCTTTTAATTTTTTACAAAGGCCTCTTAAGTGATTACCTTCAATTTGGCCCATTTTGGTGATTCCTGAATTATTTTATATTTTCCTAATTTTTATTAATTTTAAAATAAAAAATACATTTTTAACTTTTTAAATCTGATTTTTATTTTTTCAAAAGTCCTCTAACCATAGTAAACCTATCAAACTTGATTTTATATTTTTCTGGCATTTATTTTATTTTTTATAATTTTCAAATTTAAATAATACCAAATATTTCAAAAATTAGGGTTTTTGATCATATAAGTGCCATCTGATTCTAAAAAAATCAGATAAGGTCTTTACTTTTATCAAGAATAAACACTCAAAATTTCATTTAATTAAGTAAATATTTAATTAGTTTTGATTTAATTACCTTTTAGGGTAATTAATTTATTTAAACTAAAATACTTAATAAATATATTTTTATTTTTGGTTTAGTAAATCCTCCTCTATTCACTGAGCACAACGGTATTTTTATTTTTTTTAGGATTTTTCTACACCAAGATATAAAATTTTAAAGTTTTTGAACTTATTTAATTCCAAAATACGTTATTTTCTACCTTTCCACGTCATCCTCGATATCTTCAAACTCACACGCGGCGACATTTGATTTGCGGCACTTTGCACCTCAGCTACCATGCTACGCGCGATTGACATTTCACCTTCTTGTCTGAAGCTATCTGGTCCGTTCGTTCAATAAATGCGAAAATGGACGACATCCGCTCATCGTCCCAATCACGCCCTAACCCGAGAACTGTTCAACTTCTAATCCTAAAATCTTGCTCGATACTCAACTAAATTAAGTGCAGTTTATTTTTACACCATAATCTAAGTGAGATGAACACAGGTATATATTTAAATACATATGAAATACACATTCCTTTCACAAAGGTCCAAACCAAGCACAAAATCAAAGTTTTCGGGTTATAGCTTAGCCCAAGAGGTGAGCTTTGCCTTGGGTCCACGAATGTCCTCCAAGTGTTAGTTTGAATAGAGGTAAGTTCTAGTATGATTTCGATTATAGAATGGCTCGAGCTTGGTCTTTGGCTAAGTTAGAGGGCTCGAGAAGAGCTAATTTTGATTGATGAAGTGGTTGAAGTTTCTTCGAAGCTTATAAGATGATTAATTTGAGGTTTTTAGGATTTTAATTCCAAGGCTAAAAAATTCCCTAGATTTTAGTGATGAAATTGCGGCTCTGTGTGAGGTTTTTGGGCTCAAATTGGTTGGATTGAACTTAATATTGATGCAAGGAGCTGTGGGAACAATTTGGCATATTTTCCCCTTTGTTCTTTCATCTCTCTAGTTTTAGTTGTAGAGGTGGCCTATTTTTAATTCTAGCCAAGAGGAAGACTCTGGGCTCCAATTGGTTGGTGTCATTTATCCTAGGTGGAGAGAAGAACAATGCAATTGGCCAATTATGCTTTTCCACATTAGATGGGTGAAATTTTGGCCAACCTTCTCAGTTTTGGGTTTTCCATCCACTAGGGCGGCCAGCCAGACCAAGTGTAGCAGCAAGCTGGCTCAGAGAGGTCAAGTGAAGGCTTAAAGATGTTAGCTTTGAGGTTTAATCAGATGATGACATGGGTGAGTCACTTAACTAAATTAGGATATTTTCCACATTTTGAGGCACTATTGGTCCATGGCACAAGATTTGGTTTTATTTGGTGATTTGATTAGCATCTCGAGGCTTAAGACAGGCTGTGGTAATTAGGCTTTTTAATTAATTTAAGAACTGAGTTCAATTTTGAATTAGGCTTAAAATTAGGGTTTGGGCTGGGTTTGGGCTGGGTTTGGGCTTGGATCTAAACCAATTGAAGGCTCAAATTGGCCTTAAATATTTTCATGATGAATTTGGGAGATAAATTTTGTGGAATTGAATTGATCATACAACTCAATTTAGTAAAATTTGGTATTGGTGTCAATTTGAGGTATTGACTTGGGTTTGGAATTTATATTGGAATTTGATGTAAGTGGCTTTGAGTTTTGTTTAGATTGGGCTTGAATATGATGATATTTGGTTTTGAATTTGAAATTGGGCAAGTTTGAAATGAATTTGGTGGAAATTAAGGTTGATTTGGGGACTTTAGGGATTTAGGATTAATTTAGGAATTTTGGCCACTTTTGGTGGACTTAATGGAATTTTAGTTGCAATTGGGGACATTATGTGCTTAGAATTGGTTTTAATGAGGTTTTGAGTGAATTTAAGGATTTCGGCAATTTTTTGGACATTAGGTGCATTTTGGTAATTTTGAGTGGTGTAGGTTTATTTTGATAATTTTGGGCGGTGTAGGTTTATTTTGGTAATTTTGAGGAATTTGGGGTGAATTTGAGAAATTTGGATAATTTGAAGTGCTTTTTCATGATTTTTGGTGAAGAATTGGGAGTTTGTGCAATTTTGAGGATTTAGGCTTTTTGGGGCATTTTGGTAATTTTAGGAAAATTTAGGGGTAGAAGGCCAAAGTTGCGTGTTTTGGTGGAACTGTAATTGATTAGATATGGTGACCATGCAAACCATGCAATATCCCCCTAAGGCTATAAGACCCATAAGAGAGTTCAATTTGGATCCTCCACTTGTTAGTCCTTGCCATCCTAGCCAAAGGATAAGGAATTGGAACTACCCACATGAGTTTCCTAAAGAGGTGGGAAAAAGTTCAAGTGCAAGTGATTTGGGGTTTTAGGATGTGTGGGGAATTAAGGTGAGTTCAAATGTGTGTGTGAGCAAGAACAAGCCACCCAGGGTTAGCCTAAGACCTCACAATCTTATGAGGACTTTCTTTGAGCTTCCTCTTGTTGGTTTCATCCTTCTAAGTTCTAGAGGTCAAAACCATACATGTGAAACTCCAAAGAGATCAGAGAAGTGGTTTTGAATTTTTATGGAATGTGGGTTCCATCACTAGTCCTCTAGTATAGTCAACAGGAAAGTCTTATGGCTAGATCCTAAGCTCTTAAGAGAAGAATACTAGACCTCATGATACACCTAAAATTTTTTGATTTTTAATATATATTTTATGCTCATTTTTGGTGATATTTTACTTTAAAGGAATGTATTTTGATGTTTTTTTCTAGGTATATTGATTTTAGGCATTAGGAGCAAAAAGGAGGCAAAAATGAAGAAATTTGGAGTTAAAAGAAGCATTTTGAGAAATGTATTGGTGATGACGACACCAAAATCCAAAGATTGTGGGGAATTCGAACAGCGCTGGCACCGATAGCGTAAAAATGGGCCCCGACGAGGCCAAAATCCAGAGACTTCACAAATACTGGCACCGACGGCCCCAGATATCGGCACCAGTGATGGTTATCCTGAAAATTCATTGAATTGGGATGATTTTGGAGATGTGGTATTGTGATGAATCAAAATTGTTATGTGACCCAACCGCAATTACGTAATTAAATTAGCTTATTAACTTATGGCCAAACTTAACCCTAAATCTGATTAAGCGGCTAATGTATGATAATTAAAGATTAAAGCTTTTATAATTAAATATAAATCGTACACTAGGGGTACTACGCATGTATACGTATCATTTTAAGTAATATAGAGTTTTCTTTTTAAAAACCCCAGATATCGATCCCACGTGGATTAATATAGTTAAAAGAAAGAAAACTAACAATAATTAAAATCTTTTAATTTAACACTAATTAAAATATGCAGAATACAAAAATTAGCAAGTGATAAAACAATAAACAAAGATTCTTTCCCCATAAAAAATATTCCATGATTAAGAAGCAGATAAAATTAGTTGAGAACTTAAAAATGGGGTTTTGTGACAAATAGGAGCATATATATCTTTTACCCTTTCGTCCAAGTCATAAAGAAGATTAGCTAGTTTTTAAAGATTGGATTAGGATGTATTATTAGTAGAAAGGGACGAATTTCTAGACTCTCACTTCTAGGTTCCCCCCCCGAATGGTTGCCTATGGTATGGCCTACTAGTGATCCGTCACCTCTTTTGTAAAACCAAATTGATTGAATTTAGCCTGCCTGTCACACCAAAAACATAAATCAATTCTACGCCCATTAAAAATTATCTACCTATTTATTGGCACTTCCCCTTTAAGAGAAATGTGATACATACAAGTTAAGAATTGCTTAGCCCACGGTCAGATCTTAAGAATTCTCCACAGTTTTTAACAATACAAGTGGCCAATTTGTAAAGTAAATTAAGATTTGGTACAATATCATCATAAATTTTTTAGAAAATAGGAAATTAAGTTCTCAAATCTGATTTAAATTTGTTATTAATTCATTTCATATTCGTAGGGAGAAAGAAAAGAAGACTACTCAGAAAGCATAGAAATTACACCACAAATCATATTCATATAACTTAAATCCAAAGTACTAAACTTAAGAAACAAGATATAAATACTTATCTGGAATGTAATCCAAGCAATCCTTTGAAGTTTCTATGACTCCACAGACTCTAACAGGACTTTGACTCTTGAATTCACACTAAACACTCACTAAAATAAAGAAGAAGAGACTTAACACTCTTAATTAAATCTCTACTACACACACTACTTGCTCACTCTAGCACACCTTGCACACCCCTTGCTGTAGAAATGGTCCTCTATTTATAGATCTCCAGAAATGACCAAGAGTTGCTTAAGACACCTCTTCAAAATTCATCCACATTCATTGAATGTTTTAGAATTTAACGGTGGCGCCTAAGCGCCAGTTCTGGTGCCTAGGCGCCAGGATCACTGCGTGAATGGACGTACCCCTTCACATTCAAGTCGCACCTCTTTGTTTAATAACTGCTCTCATTAAAGCGTAATATCCCCAAAATATAAGAAATATCTTTCATTAAAGCGTAATATCCTTAAAATATTAAAAAAAATTGATATAAAATTCTAAGTAATTTTAAGGCGGATCATTATGCAATAATAAAATGATAAAAATTGTGATGATTCAAACTTGGATCTTCATTTACTTTTTAATCTGGCCAATTTAAATATTAAAATTTGTTGTGAAATATACGATTCAAAAGGATTATGAGTTCAATAATAAAGTGAGAGTCACATTCAATGTCATGGATACGAATGTAGTTCATGGATTGAGTACAAATAAATAGGGAAATATACTTTGATGGGCATAGAATTGGAGATTTTAGGGTGACAGATTAAAATTCCTAATTTTGTCCAAGTGTTTGGAAACTAAAGCGAGATGTTATCCCTCAGGTGAGGGTAAGTGGCAGCTCTGGAGTGAGAGCCAGTATCCTCCTAGCCTAACCACGGATTTAGGGACCAAACCTTGGATTAGCCAATGTTCTTTATGCACTCGGGTGATGGTAAAGAATAGAAATGCTCCTATTTGGCACAATACAATTCTGAACAATCTGAATCATTCACTAACCATAACCTCATTGCAAGGGGAAGGATACTTTCTCCAATTTAAACCTTTCGTTACAAAAACTTTGTTTAGAATTATTAAATTTTACTTTAAAATTTAGAAATTAGTTTAGTAAGCTTAGTATTTTTAGGAACATTAAACATTATCCATTTATATTTCTTATGTTTTAAATAGTTTGAATATTGTGTGGTGTGCTACTATCGTAAATTCATATCCTCCTTGTGGGATCGATACTTAGGACTCAATTAGAACCCTTTATTACTTAAGTGATACGTATACTTGTGTTTGCAACCTCGTTACACCATATAATAATCATAATAACCCATTAGATCACTAAGGGTGGCATCTTTAAGATAAAACTGATTAATTGAAGTAAATTGATTAAGATTGATAATTAATACTTTCTAAATTAGTTTCCTTGTGCGTTGTAGTGCTGAAAGACATTCATAGCACACATAAAATATCTGCATCAAGTTTTGGGCACCGTTGTTAGGGAGGTAACAGTAAATTAAGGTAGTAATTAAAAGACCTTGTTTGAACTTTAAAACTTTTATTAGGGAGTAGTTTTGTAGATTTGTTGTGTTTGTTTTGTGTATGCGTAGTTTAGGATCCGAAGGTTTAGTACCTTACGGTTCTGACTTCTATCATACTATTAGAAAAATTTAAAAATTTGAAAATAAAAAAATTTGATCAAAATGGCGAACAACTTAGATAATCAAAGGATTTAAAATGATCATCATCAAAGACCTTTAATAGATTATGCTAATCCTACAGTAGATGAAATTCATTTGAGTATGCAAAACCCTGCTGTAGCTACTAATTCATTTGAGCTTAAACCTACTATTATTCAAATGGTACAAAATAACCACTTTGGGGATCACCAGCTGAAGAACCTAATTTACATCTTGCTAGTTTTCTAGAATTGTGTGCTACATTTAAATATAGAGGTGTCAGAAGATGCTGTTAGACTTAGACTTTTTTCTTTTTCATTAAGGGACAAAGCTAAGATGTGGTTAAATTCATTAGCACCTAGATCTATTAGAACATAGGTAGATTTATCTCAGAAATTCTTAGCAAAATACTTTCCACCATCTAAAACTGCTAAGCTTAGAAATGATATCACATCTTTTTATTAGTTTGAAGGGGAATCCATGTACGAAGCTTGGGGATGATATAAGGAACTCCTTATGAAGTGTCCACATCATGCATTACCAAATTGGTTAATAATTCAAAATTTTTATAACAGATTAGTGGGATCTCTTAGATCGACTATTGACACAGTTTTTAGTGGATCATGATGTCTAAACCATTCGATGAAACAATTCTTTAATAGAAGAGATGGATACTAACAATTTTCAATGGCCTGCTGAAAGGGTAAATCTGAAAAGAGCATCTAGTATTCATGATTCTGATGATATATCTATGTTGGCCGCTCAAATTGCAAAAATATAAAGAAGATCGATCAATTTAGAATGAATTATTTTCAAACACCTCTAGTGATTGAGGAAAATTCATTAGGACAATTGATAGATTCACGAAAATCATCATATGAGACTTTGAATGCAATAAACAATCAACCTAATAATCCTTATTATAACTATTATAATTCTAGTTGGAAAAACCACCCTAACTTAAGTTGGAATAATAATAACGCTAATGGGGTGAATGATTGCGACTACGCCGACCCAGCCGACCTGACTTTTACTTATGTAAGAATTTATGAATTTATATTTAAATATTTATAATAATTATTGTAAAAGTCACAATTTCAAACGCAAGTATACGTATCATTTCAAGTAATACAGGGCTCTTTTAGAGTCCTAGTTATCGATCTCACAGGGAAGATTATGAGAAAATTTAAAAAATATTTTAGAATTTTCAAATTAAAAGTAATTATAATTTTTATTTCTTTTCAAAATTCAGATTTTAAGTTTAATAAAATTTTTACTAAATGTAAGTAAGCAGTAATTAAATAAAGAATAATGCAGGTATAAATAAAACAACTTTCTCCTTTTCAACTAATCCAAGATTTTTAAAATAATTATCATTTATGGAGAACTTAGATTATGGTATTGTGCCAAATAGAAGCATTCTTATTCTTTACCTTCACTCGATAGTATAAAGAACATTGGCTAATCTATAGATCGGTTCAGGATGTTTTATTAGTAGAATGGGTTAATCTATGCTCACATTACTAGATGTCAAAGGGTGGCTATGGTCGGCCCTACCAGAGACTCGTTCCCTTTCAATAGACCAAATTATTAGAATTTAGACTGTCACTCTAAAAACTAATTAATTCTACGCCCAATAAATAATATCTTCCTATTTATTTGCACTTCACCTTGAATAACCCGCATAAAGCCTTCGATTACCCAAGGATTCATGTGATATCTACTAGTTAAGAACTCATCTCCGGATAGGTCTCAGAATTCTTCAACGAGGTTTTAACAATTTAAATGGCCAGTTTAAAAAGTAAATTAAGATTAGGTATTAATATCATCATAATTTTTATAAATATTTAAAGTTAAATTCTCCAACAAAATTCAATTATCTTATTATCTTTTCATAGTTGAAAGGAGAAAGAAAACTAACTACTCAGAATACATTAAATTCACACAACAAAACATATTTATAAAACTTTGAACCAACTTATAAATACTTATTTGGAATGTTCCTTCAAGTAATCCATTGACTCCTTTTGACTCCAATGCAAGGTATAAAACTTCAACAGGAATAATACTTGAAAACTCACACTTACTACTCAAGGAATTGAGTGGTAATACTCAAAATAAAGTCACTAAATGCAAAATAAAGTGGCTCCCTAAAATGATTGGATGCTAGATGGGGGGTATATGGTGATATAATGGCTATAGGGTGCTAAAAGGGTCACTTTTCTCTGTAGAATTGACTCATATCTATAGAGCTCTGAATTTGACCAGGGGTTGCTTAAGGTACCTCTTCAAAATTTGTCCAAATACAATGTATCTTCTAGAAGGTAACTGTCGCACCTAGGCACCGGGATCTGGTGCCTAGGCGTCGGACTCCGTAACCAGGTCTTCGCACCTCTTCACTTTGGATCGCACCTCTTCACGATTAAAACCGTTTTCCTGTGTCCAGATGCATTATATCACATGTCCTATATATTAGGAGTAACTTCCAGTCTTCTATAAGGTCTGATAACTGATCCATGAAAAAAATACCTGTTTTTATGCCTTGATTTTTATCAAATTTTTAAGGATATTATTCTTTAATGAAAGGTATTTTATGTTTTTGGATGTAGGTGATGCAAAAATGTTCAAAAAGGAAAAAAAGATGAAAAAGAATGAAAAAGGAGCAAAAAGGAGCAAAAATGAAGCCAAAATGCAAAATTGCCAAAATAATGAGGCTGGCGCCAGAATCCGGAGCCTAAGCGCCAGCTCGATACCAAATCTGTGACGGTTTTTGTAACTACTTTGGACGGTTATTTTGACGGTTAGAGCGGTTATTGGACCATCTAAAAGATTGGCAGTTATTCCTGGATTATAGGACATGTGATACATTGTATTTAGACGCTTGGAAACGGTTTGGATCTTGAAGAGGTGCGAAGAAATGAACGCGGAGTCTGACGCCTAGGCGCCCGATGCTGGCGCCTAGGCGCCATACACACTTTCTAGAAGATTCATTGAACTTGGACACATTTTGAAGAGGTGCCTTAGGCAACCCTTTAAGCCTATAAATAGGAGGCTATTCCTACAGAGAAAAACGCCCACCCCAAGTAGCCCAATAAGAAATCAAAAAATTAGAGAGATAATTTTAAGGGCCATACTTTTAGTTTACTTTCCTTCATAAATTAGTGAGTTTATTTTATTTAGAGTTTGTATTGAGAGTTTGGAAGAGTTGGTGCTTTTGAAGTCTATTTCGCTTCGTAGTCGGTAGGAACCGAGAGGTTCGGTTGGAGAAACACTTGAGATAAGTATTTGTAATTTTATTCAAAGTTTTATTTATATATTTTGTTATTTAGATTCAATGTGTTCTGAGTAGTTACTTTACTTTCTCCTTTCAATTATGAAAAGATAAATAAGATAATCTAAAATTCGTTGGATAATTAGAAACTAAAATATGTTTTAAATATTGTGATGATATTAATACCGGATCTCAATTTACTATTATCGAACTGGCGCTTAGGCGCCGGATTCTGGCGCCTAGCCGCCAAACCTATAATTTCGACAACTTTGTTCTTTAAGCTCCATTTTTGTTCTTTTTACTCCTTTTCCTTCTTGAACTCTTTTTTTATCACAAACATCCAAAAACATAAAAATATCTTTCATTAAAGCATAATATCCTTAAGAATTGAATCATAAATAAGGAATAAAAATAGGTATTTTTTAGTGGATCAAATTCCCCCAAACTTAAACGTTACTTGTCATCAAGTAACCCTTTTAATTACATAAAATGTATAACATTTGGAATGAAGTTTATATATTTAAGATTTCTTTTAATTTTTGGTTTTATAAAAGCTTTAGCAAATCATCAACTAAATTTCACTAATTAAGGTTAATTTTAAGAATTTAAAGAATACTTAACTACCAAATCATAAGACTTCCAATTTTTCATATATTTCAAGGATAATTGTAATTTATCATATTAAGGTCACATAAAATATTTACAAGAAAAAGATTTTCATGAAACATTTTTCTAGTGAAAATAATTGTACATAAAAATTAAGTTAAAAATGTAATTGGTTTTCCTTCTATAAGATAATTCAAGTGAAGCCAATTTTTTATTAGGCATTTCCTCAAGCTTCTCCCCACATTTCTTTTTTTCTGCCTTTTTTTTCTTTTCTTTTTTCTTTTTCCTTTTTTTTAAGGATATTTTTCAATCCTCCATATTTTTTTTTAATTTTTTTAATTTTTTTTATTTGTGAGGATTACTATTTTTGGATAGCCTATTAATGATTTTGAACTTCACGATCCTTAACTTATATTTAAAAACTTATACATTTTTATTACTTAATAAATATGACATTCTTAATAATTGTTTTTCAAAAATTATTTCAATCTTTTTTTTTTCAAGTAATATTCTTGATTCCTTAGTATTTCTAAAATACAATTCTCTTTACTATAAATATAAAAATTCTTAATCTTATTATTCTTTAAGTTAAATAATGTTATTCTTAAAATCAATCAAAATTATTGAAATTTTAGTTAAGTTTACTAAATTATTTATAAATTCAAAAATTTAAGTAATCTTAAAAAGATTTTTCATTCCTTATGTTATTTTAATATTTTTTAAAGAAAATATTAGTTCATTAAGGACAAATAATATTTAAATTTGAAAAATATTTTCCCTTCCCCCAAACTTCAGCTTTAGTATAAAAATGAATTATAAAATTTTTTAAAGCATGAGAGAATTAAATAAAAAGGAATTTATCTAGGTATAATGATGATGTAGTAAGGAAAAACTCATTTCTACTTCTGCACATGCTTTAATATGTATGTAACATAAATGATTAAGCATATATAGAAAAGTTTGTAGAGCAGGAGTTAATTTCTACAATTTTTTTACAATTTTTATATTATAATTATTCTCTCTTTTTCATTCTTCTTTTTTTTTTATAAAACATGCAAATTTACTAATTATTCATAAATACTAAACAGTAGGCGAAACAGAATTAAACATTTATCATAAAAAATAAAAATTCATCCATATTTCAGTCTTTAATACATAACACATAAGATGATCTAAAAACAGTCTTAATATCAAAAATCCACACAAAGTTAATTAAACAAATCAACACTAACAAACAACAACTCATCTGTACTAATTAAACTAGAAATAAACTAAAAATAAAATCAACACATCTCAAGAGGTAAATCAAGCTACTAATCACTATCTGTAGCCTCGTCATCGTCGTCACCAAAAGAAAATTCCACATTCTTCAGATCAACATACGGTGAAAATCTAGGACAGGTAGAGAACTGAACATCATGATACTCAGGAATCTAACAAGAGACTCAGAATACTCAGCATCATAATCACTCTTCCTATGGGTGTACTCAGAAAGATGATCAATCTTCTTATCGATCATATCTACTCTACAATGAGTTAGACATAACTCATTCTGCTGCTCCATAAACTTATCATGCATGGATTCCCAGAAATTAGATGGTGGCTCAGCAGCAGAAGTAGAAGGTCTAGAAGTAGAAGCTCTACTAGATGTAGGTAATGAACTAGAAGGTGCAGTAGAACTCTTATCTCGAAGTCGATCATAGATACTGACACTTTCTCTTTCTTTGGGCTTTGTAGACTTGAGCTTTTCCTCAGAAAGCTCAGTAACTACTCCAGCACTTTCACATAGAGAATATATCAAAGATGAAAATCCAAGTCCAACAGAAGTGCTAGAACGAGCAGTGGCCTCTGCAGAATCATAAATGATACTCCCTACATCAATCGGAAGTAGTTGAGGATAGCTCTGTCCTTGGTAACCTCGCTTAAATGATTGGATGGAAGGAGGCGAGCAGAAATAAAGTAATGTCATGCCTTTGAAACACCATTAAGCTTAGAATATGAAAAATTTATCCATTTTCCATTCTGAATCTTCCAAGCTCCAATACCATCAGTCAGGTAAGCAATAATCATCTCTAAATCTCCCTCAGATGGAGATAATCCAGAGTAATAGCACTCGATGTTCGGTGGCAGGCCATAGAAAATGTTGATACGCTCTGGAGTGAATCCTACTCCAACTCCTCTTACGAAAATCTCATACTCTTCAGCATCCACGAAATTGGCATAAAACTCCCTGACGACAGGGATAACAGCAACAACAGTAAAATAACAGAATCGTTACTAGTTGAGTGCAACGATCATATACTCAATTCTTCCTCCGGGATCGTAAAAACTTCTTTCTGAGATAAACTTCCTAGTCGTAGCAAAATTGTTGTACCGAAAATGTGCAGCAGCAGTGACAAACTTGCTACGATCAAAATTTTCTAATTCCTTTCCTCGCTTAGATTTGGGTGCCATCTAAACGTGAAATAAAAACATAAAATAAATTCATAGGATCAAAGGAAATAAACTAATTTAAGCTTTTCAAACTTGAAAGAGCTTAAAAATCCATGGATTTAACTCTAAAAATCAATTTTTTCTCAAAATTTTGGTTTTCTTCAAAGAGAGCAAAATCCATGGTGAAAATCGAAAATAATTGGGTTAGAATATAGATCTGACCTTGGGATGAAGAAATCGAGTGATTTCAGGCCAAACCGGCGTCTAGGCGCCGAATTCTGGCGCCTAGGCGCCAGACTCGCCTTTCCAAAAATTCAATTTAAATATTATATTTTCCACCAAAACTTATCAAATTCAACTCCTAATTACTCATATGAGAGTATTAATCCAATTTATATCCTCCAAACATTTCCAAAATCAATTTAAAATGATAACTTAGATCCACATTTCAAACACAAAATATAACCAAACTCTTCAATTCTAATTCATAATTTTCATTCCAAACTCAATAAATTCCAGAACAAGACTATAACAAGGTTCATCATTCTATAAACAACATAAACAACATAAATTTAAAGCAAAATTTTAATCCAACAACACACATTGAACAATTAAGCAAATACACAAACTCGATATTTGACACATTAGAACTTGACTCAAACACACCTAGAACACATAAAAGATCAATTCAACACTGAACTTGAATTTCCATCTCTTTCACAATGAAGTTTGCTAGGACCACTGAGATAGAAAACCAACGCACTTGGAAATTCCAAAGCCGTCTTTTCATCGATCCACTTGTTCTTCGCATACATTGCTACTTGAGTGTCTTGATAGGCCGCCATATGATCAAATTGAAGTTTCATTTGCCATTCCAAATGTTCAATTTGATGATACATCTCGTGCAAATGATTCCTAATGCTTTGAAATTCCGCTTCAATCTTTTCCAAGAGACTAAATAACCTCTCCATACTAACTGCAATAAATCCATTAAAATAAGGTTGAGGATCTTTGGGGGATTTGTCTCTTACCCCCATTTTCATGATTTTCTCTATCAATTGCTTCCAAACTCCTCTTAACTCCTCTAAAATGGATTGCTCTGGTCGAAATTAAGGTTTCTATGTGATTGGGGACGAAGATAGGGCAATTTATAAGGAGATTTCATGTGAAAAACTAAAGTTTTTCGATTTTTCCACGATCTGTAACTGTGGCGCTTAGGCACCGGAATCTGGCGCATAGGTACCGAACTATCGATACGCACAGGTTATTCTAGCGCTTAGGAGCCGACTTTGGGCGCCTAGGCGCCGGAACCTCGATCGACTCCGTTTCGCCTATAGTCAAATTTTACAAAGTTTCGGTCTTAAAAATAAGTATAATAAAAAGGTGTGATCCACATACGAACACGATTAAGATAAATTCAAATCACAAACAATCACAATGATAATAAATGGGTTGCCTTCCACAAAGCACTTGGTTTAACGTCGTCAGCCCGACCTAATCAATTAAATTAATCGGGTAGAATCAGTTCGTAAGCCTTTTTGTAATTTGGTTTCATTTCTCCCATATAAGGCTTCAGTCTTAAACCTTTAACTTTAAATATTTTTTCATTTTTGGGATCTTTAATATCCACAGCTCCATAAGGTAATACTTTCTCAATTATAAATGGTCTCATCCATTTAGATCTTAATTTTCCAAGAAAAAGTTTTAAACGAGCATTAAATAATAACACTTCTTGTCCAGGCTCAAATATTTTCCTTGAAATCTTTTTTCATGCAATTTATTCATTCTTTCCTTATAAATCTTTGCATTTTCATAGGAATCATTTCTTATCTCTTCCATTTCATTCAGTTGTAATAATCATTTCTCTCCTGCAGCATTCAAATCATAATTGAACTCCTTTATCGCCCAGCAAGCTTTATGCTCCAGTTCAACAGGTAAGTGACAATGTTTACCATAGACTAGCCGAGAAGGTGACATTTCGATAGGTTTCTTATAAGATGTTCTATAAGCCCATAATGCAGAATCAAGTCTATCAACACAGTCAGTTCTTTTAGGATTAACAGTCTTCTCTAATATTCTTTTAATTTCTCTGTTTGATACTTCAGCCATTCCACTTTTTTGAGGGTGATAAGCAGTTGCAATATGTTTAATTCCGAATTTTTCCAGTAATGATTGAATTCTTATATTTCTGAAATGACTTCCTCCATCTGTGATAATTACCCTAGGCATTCCAAATCTTGTAAAAATGATCTTCTTTAAAAATTTTGAAACACTTTTGGAATCACAGTTAGGTAAAGCTATAGCTTCGATCCACTTTGAAACATAATTAACTGCTAATAAAATATAAATCTTTCCAGATGATGGCATGAAAGGTCCCATAAAGTCTAAACACATACATCAAAAATTTCAATTTCTAATATATAGTTTAGAGGCATTTCATCTTTTTTGGATATATTTCCCATTCTTTGACACCGATCACAAGTTTTCACATAATGTCCGACATCTTTAAATAATGCAGGCCAATAGAATCCATAATTTAAAATTTTAAACGCAGTTTTATCAGAATCGTGACATTTTTGAATAATTGCAAAAGTTTCTTCATAAGTTACACATCTTCTAATTACAGAATCTCTTCCTATTTTAAATATATGAGGATCTTCCCAAATATATGATTTACAATCATTCTTGAATTTCTTAATATATTTGTTATTCAACCCATATGGTAAAATATTACTAACCAAATAGTTAACTATATCAGCATACTAAGGCATTTGTAATCCTTGAATAACATATAACTGTTCATCAGAGAATTTCTCATTTATGTTTTCTTCATAAATCTTCTCACTATTATTTTTGATTCTTGATAAATGATCAGCAATTTGGTTGTCAGTTCCTTTTCTGTCCACTATTTGAAAATTAAATTCTTGTAAAAGTAAAACCCATCTGATCAATTTAGGTTTAGCATCCTTTTTAGACATTAAATACTTAATTGCAGAATGATCAGTATGTACGGTATATTTCGTCCCAAGAAGATATGGTCAAAATTTATCAAAGGCATATACTATTGGTAAAAGCTCTTTTTAGTAGTAGTGTAATTTATTTGAGTTTCATTTAGAGTTTTGCTAGCATAATATATAACTTTGAAAATTTTCTCATATTTTTGTCCCAATACAGCTCCAATTGCATAATCACTTTCATCACACATTAATTCAAAAGGTTTACTCCAATCAAGTGCAACAATAACAGGTGCAGTGATTAATTTTTCTTTTAAAATATTGAACGCATTCAGACAATCTTCATTAAATTCTTAGCTTCTTTTTCTAATAAATGGCAAAGAGGTTTAGTAATTTTAGAAAAAATCCTTTATATATCTCCTATGAAATCTAGCATGACTCAAAAAAATTCTCACATCAGTAACAGTAGTAGGTAGTTGAAGTTTAGCAATAATTTTCACATTTGCCTGATCAACATCCATACATATTTATGAAATTTTAATCAAAGTACAATTCCTTCTGTGACCATAAATTGACATTTTTCCCAGTTTAGAACCAAATTTGTTTCTTCACATCACAGAACTTTCGTTATATTTTTCAAGCAAGACTCAAAAGAAGTTCCAAAAACTGAAAAATCGTCCATAAATACTTCAATTCCTTTATCAATTAAATCACATAATATCGACATCATACATCTTTGAAAAGTTGCAGGTGCATTGCATAAACCAAAAGGCATTCTTCTAAAAGGAAATGTTCCATAAGGACTTGTAAATGTTGTTTTCTCTTAGTCCTCAGGAGCAACAAGTAATTGATGATAACCAGAATATCCATCCAGAAAACAGAAATATGAGTGTCCAGCTAATTTATCCAACATCTGATCCAAGAAAGGTAAAGGAAAATGATCCTTTCTAGAGGTGTTGTTCAATTTTCGATAGTCAATGCATATTCACCATCCAGTAACTTGTCTTGTAGGGATTAATTCAATTTTTTCACTAACAATGACAGTTACTCCTCCTTTCTTCAGAACACAATGAATAGGACCCACCCTTTGACTATCCGAAATAGGATAAATAATTCTAGCATCTAACCATTTCAAAATCTCTTTTTTTACAACACTTTCATAATTAGGTTCAATCTTCTTTGAGGTTCAATAGTGGGTTTACAATTTTCTTCCATTAAAATCCTATGCATACAGATTGAAGGGCTTATTCCTTTTATATCTTCAATAGTCCAACCAAAAGCTTTCTTATAGTTCTTCAGAACTCCTATTAATTTTTCTTCTTGATCTTTGCTCAGTTCTGATGATATAATTACAGGTAAAGTTAATGAATTTCTAAGAAATGCATACTTTAAATGTGCAGTTAAAATTTTTAATTCCAATTCAGGGGCTTTTACAATTGAGGGTAAAAGTATATCATTTTTAGTTGTGTCTAAAATTTCCCAATTTTCATGAATATAATGAGTTTCTTCAGATAAATTTTCTTCATTTACTTCTTCAATTTCTTTAGTTAATGACTCATTATATATCACAGATTCATCATCTTTTTCTTCAGAAATGACCTTACATTTTTCTTGATAATGCTTTTCAATTATATAATAAAAAATATCCATCCAATAGCATTTTTCTTTATCAGGATACTTCATTGATTTCAGAACATTAAATGTTATCTCTTGATCATTAACTCTCATTGTTAATTCTCCTTTTTGCACGTTAATCATAACACGTCTGGTAGCTAGAAAATGTCTCCCTAAAAAATAGGTATTTCTTTATCTTCTTCCTTATCTAGTACAATGAAATCCACAGGAAAGATAAATTTATCTACCTTAACAAGAATATCCTCTATAACTCCTTTAGGATAAGTGATAGATCGATCAGCTAACTGAAGGGTTATAGTGGTGGGAGAAATCTCTCCTAAATCTAACCTTCGAAAGATTGAAAATGGCATGAGATTAATACTTGCTTCTAAATCACATAAGGCATTTCCACAAAATTTTTCTCCAATAACACATGGTATAGTGAAACTTCCAGGATCTTTAAGTTTTTGAGGTAATTTCTTCTGAATTATTGCACTGCATTCTTTACTTAATGCAATAGTTTCATAAGCTTCAAATTTCCTTTTCTTGCTTAAAATATCCTTTATAAATTTTGCATAACTCGACATTTGTTCCAAAGCTTCAGCAAAAGGAATGTTGATGGTAAGTTTCTTAAAAATCTCAAAGAACTTAGAAAATTGACGGTCAAGCTTCTACTGTTTTAGTCTTTGAGGTAAAGGTGGTGGTGGTCTTTCAACTTCCACTTCAATAGGAATTACAGTCTGATCTTTACTTGGAGAAAGATTATTTTTAGGTTTTTCACTCTCTTCTACCTCTCTCTCTTCTTCAATTTCATTCCAAATTTTCTCTTTTAATTCCTTTCCACTTCTAAGTTGTACAGCTTTTGCTTGTTCATGATCTTTCCCAATTTCTTTAGGATTAATTTCGACATTGCTAGGTAGTGTTCCTTGAGGTCTGTAATTAATAAAATTAGCAATTTGACCCATCTGATTCTTAATATTACGAATAGCAGTGTTTTGACTTTGTAGCTGATTACCTAGTTGCAAGATCAATTCTTATATAGATAACTTTTTCTGCTGATTGTTAAAACCAGGACGATAAGTTGGTCTAAAGTTTGAATTTCCTTGATTGTTCCAATTTCCGGTTGGATTAACTTGATTATTACTCCATTGTTGATGTCCATTATTCCAATTAAAATTAGGATGAGTTTTCCAACCTGGATTATAATAATTAGAATAAGGGTTATTAGTTTTACTAGCAATAGCTTGCAAAGTTTTCATTGTTTGAGAATCATCAGTATTTTCAGAATTATCATTACTTACATGTGACATGTTAATAGCAAAATTATCTAATTTTTTAGATATCACAGCCACTTGTGAAGCTAAAATAGAAAAGGCTTCATTATCTTGAATACTTGCCATTCTTTTAGGATTAACCCTTTCAGAAGGCCATTGAAAATTATTATTAGTCATTTCTTCAATTAAAGTATAAGCTTCTTCAAATGTCTTAGCCATTAAAGAACCACTAAGTGAGCGATATCATAATAGATCTAAGTGATCCAATAAGTCCATTATAAAATGTTTGAATAATTAACCAATCCGGTAAAGCATGATGAGGACATTTTCTTAGTAGTTCTTTAAATCTTTCCCATGCTTCATAAATTGTTTCTCCATCAAATTGCATAAATAAAGTAATATCATTTCTTAATTTAGCAGTTTTAGAAGGAGGAAAATATTTAGCAAGGAATTTTTGTGCTATATCTACCCAAGTTTTAATAGAACAAGTTGCTAATGAATTAAGCCACATCTTTGCTTTATCTTCTAAGGAAAACGGAAAGAGTCTAAGCCTAATAGCATCATCAGAAACATTATTATATTTAAAGGTAACACAAAGTTCTAAGAAACTAGCAAGGTGTAAATTTGGATCCTCATTTGGTGTTCCTCCAAATTGATTATTTTGAACCATTTGAATAATAGACGGTTTAAGCTCAAAAGAATTAGTGAATACTAATATGTAGTTCATCAGCTGTAGGGTTTGCATAATCCCTTAATTGTTTATAAACATTTTGTTCATTAATTTTTATTGAATTTTGATTATTGTTAATTAAGTTAGCCATTTCTTGATATTTTTGAATTTGTTTTCCTTTTCTTATTCTTTTAACTGTTCTTTCAAATTCAGAATCTAAAGGTAATAATCCTTCAGATCCAGAACTACGCATAAAAATAAATTAAAATCTTTTTTGTATTTTTGTTTTTATATTATTATTATTATTTTTTTATTTTTATTATTATTTTTTGAGGAAATAAAAGTGTATAAATTATATTTAATTTGAGAAATGTAAAAATTGTCTTTTTAACTTTCTTCCGTTCGATCCGCAACAACGGCGCCAAAAACTCGATTGCGACTACCCCGAGCCAGCTGACTCGACTTTTACTAATGTAAGAATTTATGAATTTAAATTTAAATATTTATAATAATTATTGTAAAAGTCACAATTTCAAACGCAAGTATACGTATCGTTTCAAGTAATACAGGGCTCTATTGGAGTTATGGTTATCGATCCCACAGGGAAGATTATGAGAAAATTAAGAAATATTTTAGATTTTTCAAATTAAAAGTAATTATTATTTTTATTTCTTTTCAAAATTCAGATTTTAAGTTTAATAAAATTTTTACTAAATATAAGCAAGCAGTAATTAAATAAAAATTAATGCAGGTATAAATAAACAACTTTCTCCTTTTCAACTAATCCAAGATTTTTATAATAATTATCATTTGTGGAGAACTTAGACTATGAAATTGTGCCAAATAGAAGCATTCCTATTCTTTACCTTCGCTCGATAGTATAAAGAACATTGACTAATCTATAGATCGTTCAGGATGTTTTATTAGTAGAATGGGTTAATCTAGGCTCACACTACTAGATGTCCAAGGGTGGCTATGGTTGGCCCTGCCAGTGACCCGTTCCCTTTCTATAGACCAAATTATTAGAATTTAGACTGTCACTATAAAAACTAATTAATTCTACGCCCAATAAATAATATCTTCCTATTTATTTGCACTTCACCTTAAATAACCCACATAAATCTTTCGATTACCCAAGGATTCATGTGATATCTACTAGTTAAGAACTCATCTCCGGATATGTCTCAGAATTCTTCAACAGGTTTTAACAATTTAAATGGCCAGTTTGAAAAGCAAATGAAGCTTAGGTATTAATATCATCACAATTTTTATAAATATTTAAAGTTAAATTCTCCAACAAAATTCAATTATCTTATTATCTTTTCATAGTTCAGAAAGAAAACTAACTACTCAGAACACATTGAATTCACACAACAAAACATATTTATAAAACTTTAAACAAAGTTACAAATACTTATTTGGAATGTTCCTTTAAGTGATCCGCTGACTCCTACTGACTCCAATGCAAGGTATAAAACTTCAACAACAACAATAATTGAAAACTCACACTTACTACTCAAGGAATTGAGTAGTAATACTCAAAATAAAGTCACTAAATGCAAAAGAAAGTGGCTCCCTAAAATGATTGGATGCTAGAGGGGGGTATATGGTGATAGAATGGCTATAAGGTGCTAAAAGGGGCACTTTTCTTTGTAGAATTGAATCCTATTTATAGAGCTCCGAATTTGACCAGGGGTTGCTTAAGGAACCTCTTCAAAATTCATCCAAATACAATGTATCTTCTAGAAGATAACTGTCGCGCCTAGGTACCGGAGTCCGTGACCAGGTCTTCTCACCTCTTCACTTTGGATCACACCTCTTCACGATTAAAACTATTTTCCTGTGTCCAGATGCATTGTGTCACACGACCTATATATTAGGAGTAACTTCCAGTCTTCTAGAAGGTCTGATAACCGCTTAACACCATCAAAATAACTGCCCAAAGTCGTCAAAAATATTATCTGTTTCTGTATCAAACAGGCACTTAGGCGCCGAATTCTGGTACCTAGGCGCCGGACCTATAATTTTGACAACTTTGTTCTTTAAGCTCCATTTTTGCTCCTTTTTTCTCATTTGTCCTTCATGAACTCTTTTTTTATTACCTACATCTAAAAACATAAAAATACCTTTCATTAAAGCATAATATCCTTAAGAATTGAATCATAAATAAGGCATAAAAATAGGTATTTTTTTAGTGGATCAGTGAACCCAATGGGGAATTTAAACAATCAGGGTAATAGTAACTATAGGCATTCTTATCCTTCGGGTTTTAATAGCAACTCACAATTTAAGGGGAAGAAATTGTCTATGGAAGAAGTTGTATTACTGTTAGGTAATCAATTACAAAGTCAAGGAGCACAATTACAAAGATAAGGAGCAAAATTACAAAGTCAAGGGGATGCAATTAGAAACATCGAAAATCTATTGGGACAGATTGTTATTACACTTAGCATTAGACTCTCGGGAACTCTTCCTAGTAATGTCGAAATTAATTTGAAAGGTCAGAATAAAGAGCAAATTAGGGTTATTAAACTAAGAAGTAGAAGAGAATTAGAAATAAAATTTTAAAAAGAAATTGAAGTTGAAAAAGAAGGGGTGGAAATTGAAAGTTATGACAAAGATACTTAATAAGACTTAGTGTATCATATTAAACCAATGAAATTTAATGTAGATAAACCTCCACCTCCATTTTCTCAAAGATTGAAACAACAAAAGAGAGATAAAAAAATTTACAAAATTTATGGAAATGCTTAAGAAATTAAATTTAAATATTCCATTTGTTGAAGCCTTAGAGCAAATGCCAGGTTATGTAAAATTTAAGAAGGATTAACTTAAAATGAAAAAAGAAGTTTACTGATAATGAGACAGTTGCAGTTAGTAATAAGTGTAGCACAATTATTTAGAAGAAGTTTTTTGAAAAGCTTAAGGATCCTGGAAGTTTTACTATTCCTTCTGTTATTGGTGAAAGATTCTTTGGATATGTGACTTGGGAGCTAGTATTAATCTTATGCCACTTTTAATCTTTAGAAGGTTGGGTTTAGGAGAAATTTCTCCTACTACTATAACTCTTCGGTTAGCTGGTCGTTTAATTACTTATCCTAAAGGAGTTGTAGAAGTCATGTTAGTTAAGGTTGATAAGTTTATTTTCCCTGTAGATTTCTTTATTTGAGATATGAAGAAGATAAAGAAATTCCTATTATTCTTAGAAGACCATTCCTTGAACTAGGAGAGCCATGATAGATGTTCAAAAATGAGAATTAACCATGAGAGTCAATGATTAAGAAGTTTCCTTTAATATATCAAAAATCTATAAAATATCCTGCAAAAGGAAAAGATGATGAATGTTATAGAATGAAAATTTGTGATTATTTAAGTAATGAGCATTTTAAGAAAAAATTTGAAGAGAAACTAGATCAAGAAGAATTTGAATCTGAAAATGAGGATAAAATACAAGAAAAGTCTATTGAAATAGATAATGAAAGGTTAGAATATGTTCAAGAAAAGATTTGAAATATTGAATATTACAGAAAATAATAATAAAAACCTCATTCCATCAATTATAAACCTACTGAAGTTGAAATGAAAATACTTCCGACACATTTAAAGTATGTATTTTTGGGAGATTTATCTACATTACTTGTTATTGTATCCTCAAAATTAAATGAATCACAAGAGCAAAGACTATTGGAAACTTTGAGAAAATACAAGAAAGGCTATGGATGGACATTAGCTGATATTAAAGGAAACAATTCTTCAATTTGTATGCATAGAATTTTATTGGATGAATATCCTGAACCTAAGGCTGATCCTCAAAGGAAATTAAATCCAATAATGAAATAAGTTGTTAAGAAAGAAATATTAAAATATTTAGATGCTGGAATAATATATCATATTTTAGATAGTGCTTGGGTAAGTTCAATTCATTATGTTCCAAAGAAAGGGAATGTGACTGTAGAAGTGAATGAGAAAATGAATTAATACCAACAAAACAAGTCACTGGTTGCTATATCGACTATAGAAAATTTAATTTTGCCACAAGGAAGATCATTTTCCTTTACCTTTTCTGGATCAAATGCTAGATTGGTTAGTCAGACACAATGATTTTTTGCTTTTCGGATGGATAAACTGGATATCATCAAATCCAATCACTCTTGAGGATCAAGAGAAGTCAACATTTACTAGTAAGTATGGAACATTTGCTTTTAGATGAATGTCGTTTGGATTATGTAACGCACCTACAACATTTCAACGATTTATGAGGTCCATTTTCTGTGATTTAATTAAAAAAGGGATTAACGTTTTTATAGATGACTTTTCATGTTTGAAACTTCATTTGAATCATGTCTAAATCATGTAGAGAATGTTCTAGAATGTTGTGAAAAGAAAAAATTAGTTCTAAATTGGTAAAAAAATTAGTTTATGTTTGCAGGAGGAATTGTAGTTAGGCATAAAATTTTTGAAAATTGCCTGGAAGTAGACCCGGTAAAAATTCAAGTTATTGCGAAATTACCACCTCATACCACAATAAAAGAAGTTAAATTTTTTTTAGGACATACTGGTTTTTATATGAGATACATAAAAGATTTTTAGAAAATTACTAAGCCTCTACGCCAACTTTTAGAAAAAGATGCAAATTTTGATATTAATAAAGAGTGTCTTAATGCCTTTGAATTATTGAATAAAAAAATTAATCACTGCACCTATAATTATTTCACATGATTGAGAGAAATCATTTGAATTAATATGTAATTCTAGTGATTATGCTATTGGAGCAACTTTAGGACAAAGATATGTCAAAGTTTTTAAAATTATATATTATGCTAGTAAAACTCTAAATGAAGCTCAAATTAATTACACCACTGATCCCCAAATATTTATGCTTACGATTTTCACTTTATATTATATCTTTCTTTGCAACGACGCCAAAAAATTGACTCCGCCAAATTTTTATGCTTATGATTTAGATAAGAAATTATACTTTAATTATTTATAAAATGAGATACTATGCAAGTATATGTATCATTTATTAAGTAATAAAGGACTTTTTAATTATGCCCCGAGATATCGAACCCACAGGGAAATGTCTAAAAATTTAAAGAAATAAGAAAAAAACTTTTTACTTTTTAAAATGATTTTGTAAAGTATGTTTTAAGATATAAAGATTTTCAAATTTGTTTTTTGTATTTTCTGAATAAAAAATAAAGCAAACAACTAAAGTTAACATAAATTTAAAATAGTATGAATGAAAACGAGAATAAAATATCTTTTTCCTCTTTCAATGAATCAGTAATAATTATGAAATTTTATTGTGGAAGTATCTAAAATGTGTTGTGCCAAATTGAAGCAATTATATTCTTTACCATTACTTGGTTCTATAAAGAACATTGGTTAATTTGATGATTTCAAATCTTGTGGATGGGTTAGGCAGGAAAGATACTAGCTCTCACTCTAGAGTTCCCTCGATTCCCTTTACCTGGGGGCTAACATCTTATAACAAAATTTTTCACATCAAACGAAATTAGGGGGCATTAGTATGTCACTCTAAAGTCCTCTAATTTTACTCCCCATTATAAGCATATCATCCTATTTATTTACACCTAATTATAAGAACTATAATTTTCATCCATATATTTGCATGTGATTCTTTCCACTTGTTGATTGAGACAATACCGCAATTTATCTTACGTAATCTCACAACAAATTTTAACATCTTAATTGGCCAAACCAAGAAGTAAATGAAGTGCAAGGTAGTGAATCATCACAAATTCTTCCAACATTGAAATCCTATACTTCACACAACTTCCTTCCATAATTTAATTACTTCATCATTTAAAAGGAAAAAGATAAAGAAAACTACTACTTAGAATCCATGGAGAAAACACATTCACAACTTGATTTGAAAGTAGAAATCATAGTGAAAATATAACAAGTTTTACCTAAAAACCAAATGTAAAACATAGTTAAACACTTATCTAAAAATCCTCTCCACAAGACTCTTGAAGTTCCTTTGAAACTTTGCTTTCCCCTTACAAGACACTAGAGGTTGAAGCCCAACTCTGTTCTACTCTTAATAAAAACTAGATACAATTGATAATAAAAGCGGTGAAGTGGAATGGTGTACTCTCTCTAACTCTCTAACATAAACTTGACTCATAACAATAATCACACCCTCCAACAACAACCATTTTTCTGATCTTCAAGTTTTCTTTTTAAAATTTTCCAAAAGGTGCATTGATGTCTCTTCAAAATATGTCCAGATTCAATGTATACACCAAGAATCCATCCATCCGTTTAAATTTTAAATGAGTCTTGGAGCTTATGGGAAGTTAGTGAAGTATAAACCAAAGGATGCTTCAAAAACCCCTTCCAATTCGTGCTAAATTTAAAAAAATTTGCCACTTTAACTGTGGCACCTATGTGCCACCCATCCGGCGCTTATGCGCCAGAGGCCAATTTAGCAAATCTTTCAATTTTTTGCTCTAAATTTGATCCTCTTTTGCCTTCCATTAAAGTACAATATCATCAAAAATAGGTATAAAAATGTGCTTAAAAATACTATATATTTTAAATATATCAAAATCCCCCAAACTTAAAATGTTACTTTTCCTTAAGTGACACTTAATCACTTAGAAAATCTTAACATGCAAATTATGTAAATGATTTTCTTTAGGAATGTTTCAAAATTTTGTCTAGAAATGAAAATAGTCCAATTTAGAAAAAAATTTAGTAAATGAGACCATTTTAAAGTTTAAAAGGTTCTTAAGTAAAGGATAATGAAAAATATAAGTTCCAATCTAATTCAGAAATACTTGTAGATTTTTCAAAATATAGGATTTAAATATTTTATCTTTCTCACTTAAAAATTTTTTTTGGAAATAATTTTACTTACTATATTATAACCTTAATCTTTAGATTTTCTCAAAACTTATATTTTAAACTTTAGGTATGGAACCAATTTTTGATTAGACCCTTAAATCCTCAAGCTTCTCCTTCCTTTTTACATACTATTTTTCTCTTCTTTTATCTTTTTCTTTTTTTCTTCTCTTTTTTTTTATAAGGCAAGAATTACAATATCTGGATAGACCTTTGTCGGCATATTTTTTAGGTTGTGTGTTTTATTTTGAAAAGAGAGTTGCCTACAAAAATTGTCGGCGAATTTTAATTTAATTTAAATAAATAATTTGAAAAGTAGTATTTGATTTTGAAAATAATTTTGAATTTGAAAATTTTAAGATATGAAATCAAACCGATCTCACATCCCGAATAGTTTATATAAACGAGCGCCGCACCACAAACCGTGTATCTATCCCGAAGAATAGACACACTGCTTGATAATGGGGCTCGATTAAATAAACTAGAAAGGTTTGTGACATCCGTTTGGTCTGCGAACCAATTTTATAAGCCGACAAATTCCCCGCTTAATATGAAACTATTAAACAGGGTTTATATTACCCAGGTTCTTAAAGTTCCCTATAAGGGCAAGCCCCTATAGTTAATTACATCTTAAGTGATGGGAATCACCTAAGAAAACTCTCGATAATAATCAATAATTTCGCTCTCAAGAATTTCAAAGTTTAAGTTTTTCGAGGGTTGAATTTTGGAATTTCAATAGGGAATGGATCAAGTTTGGAACATTTTTATTTTGGGAATTCAAAGGAAGAAAAGTAGAAGAGATCACGGATTCGAAGCGAACTTCGGTAATCTCCCGACTATCCTATTGTTTGGCTTGGATTTAGGGAAATCCTAATGTTTATTTAATGTTTTAATCTTGCCAATTTTAGTTAATTAGGGCTTATATTTATATGATAGAATCATACAAATTGCCTAGAAGATATGAGGGTTTATATCGTACCGGAGGACTACCTCGGAATCCTAAGACCAGGTTAGGGCTTAATTTGCAATGCAAATGCCTAACGGAGAGTTGAGGATTTATGTTGCACTGAGCAAACTACCTCGAAGTCCTATGGCTTTGTTATTTAATTCTAGGAAAGTTTTGCTGAAGTAGGTTCAAGTTTTGCTGACGACGATGGTCGTGCTGCCCACCATGCTCCGAGCTCCTTGTTGTTGCAGAGGTTTAGTTTTAGAAATCAAGAGATGAGAGAAGTGTTCTGGTTTAGAGAAGTCTTAATTTCCAAGTGTTTTTTGTGTTTTAATTAAAACAAATCTTAAAGTTGATTATAACGACACCTAGGTTAAGATCCCACTGGCTCCATCCTTCCGCATCATTATTTTTATCGGATTCACTTAGTCCGGATGAATTTGCTAAACTCAATCGAATGAGTTCCACACTTTCATTTAGCACCGTGGGAAATCCCGTTAGCAACACGTAGGTTACATCATCCGAGGTATTCCCGATCATCCAACAAGACGTTTTAATTTAGTTGTAATTGTAGTTTTGTGTTACGTTTGTGATTAAATTTTGAGTTGTCTTATATTTTGAAATGTTGTGGAGGTGAATTTTATCTTGTAGTGTCTTTTATTTTAATTTTGGGTTTCAGTTTTGGTTTCTGTCCTAAAGGTGTCGGTTTTCATGCAACTGTTGTTTATCATGCAAGAAAGATAAAGTGCATTTGCAATAAAATAAACCGCAATAAAATAAAAGCGTACCTGGAGGGTCTTCCCGTCATCCCAAGCCGCACTTAAAACACAGTTAGAATATTTAAGCAAGTTCCTAGGTAAAGCTAAGGGAAAGGTTTATGGTTTTCTACCAAATTCCTAATCCTATAGCTAGTCGTTTCCTATGACGTCTAGGTTCTTTGTGTTTTTAGTTTGAAGACGATTTTCTTCATCAAAGAACAATTAAGTTCAATTGTTCTTGTAAATATCCTATCATATCGAGGAAGTGCTTAAGAAGAATCTTAAACATCTTTTCAATATTTCTAGGATTGTTTTAAGTCCAAGAGAATTTGATTGTGTAAATGAATCGATCGTCCGAGGTTTTCAAGTTTTGTTTACTTGCTCAGTGAACTAAGATGTTTGAATATCCTTATAAGTGAAGTGTCACTTCATTTGATATTCCATTTAGGAGTTATGATAATAAAAGCTCCTAAGGGCAAAATAGTATTTAGTGATTTGTGATTCAAATTTAAGTTCAAATTAATGATTTAAGTTTGGAATAGTGTTCAAGTTATTTTAGATTTATTTCTTCATGTCTTAAGTGAGGTTATTTAATTCAATTTAATTTAATTTAATTTATTTTAATTTAATTTAATTCAAACTTAATTTAGTTTGATTTGATTTAATTTAATTCAATTCAATTTATTTGATTTAATTTCTTAATTTAATTTAATTTAATTTTAATTTAATTTAATTTAATTTAATTTATTTAATTAATTTAATTTAATTTAATTCAATTTAATTTTAATTTAATTTAATTTAATTTAATTGAAATTTTTTTTTGAAAGAGTTTAATGATTTACTTTAATTTAATGATTAAGTCTTTTAATATTTTAAATTTGAGTTATCATTTTAATTAAGAGTTGAGTATTAATGAGATGATTAATTTAGGGATTTTTAAATTAAAGAATAAATCTCTTCCTAATAATATCCCTATTTTAATAATTCCAAATTTATTATTCTTCCAAATTCAATTAATTATTTACTTAAAGTTTAATCATTTTAAATTGCTTAATGGGTTTCTATCCTTTAATTATTTAACTTCAATCATCCAAATCAGATTAAGATCAAAATATTTTACTTGTTAATTTTTATTAAACCTAAAGTTTTAATTAAGGGTTAAAATTTTAATTACCATTTTGCCCTTTAAGCCTAATAATTTCATAACTCACTAAATTGAACTCAAATGAACTTGAAATTTTTATGTGACTTCACTCATATGTCAACAAAGACATGAGAGGAGAAAATATGATTTTTCTGCATTTAATTTATTTATATAATTATTTTTAGTAGAAAATAGAGATTTTCAAGGAAAATTCAATAATATGACCAAGGGAAAGTTTCTGTCCTTAAGAAAATTAGGGGACATTCCTAATGACCAGAGGACCATTTGGACCAAATTTGGTAATTTTTTGAATTATATTTTATTTATTAGAATTATTTTAACTTCTGGAGTATTAATTAATTTAAAAATAAAATAAATGTTGAAAAATAAATTTTATAATTTTTAAAATTCTCTCTGATATCAAGGATTCCAGAGAACCAAACTTTGCAATTTTCTGATTTTTCTTTGATTTATTATAATTATTTTGATGAAAATGCTAGAAAATATATTTTTTTTATTTTAAAATTACCCTAGAGCTTTAAAAATTAATATTTCACTAAATAGACCTAGGAAAAATATGGGACCTGTTCCTAAGTGATTAAAATTCAAAATATAACATTTTAGTGAATTTTATTATTTTTGTGATTTTTATTATTTTTTAATTATTAAAAATATTAAAATAATATTAAAAATCAACTTTTTTAGAAAATTGAAATTTTAATTTTCTTAAACTCCCCTGATATCAGAGAGACTCCAAAACCAATTTGGTGAATTTTTGAAAAATATTTTGAAAGTTATGAATTTTTAAAGTTTAAAATGGCTAAGTGGCTTAATTAACCCAATTAGTGGGGCTAACCAAGTCCAATCGACCTCAAATTTTTATGATGGGTTCCTCTGATCCTAAAGGTCGGTGGAGAATTGATTTCAAGTCAATTTGATCTATGGTTAACTCTAATTAATTAGAGATCTATTTTGGGGATTTAAGCCAATTAGGGTTAATCTAAGTGAATTAACTCAAATCCTATTTTTCCTAGGGTTCTTTGGTCATAAGGAACATCACCAAATTTTCCTAGAATTTATTTCACAACATGCTAATTTTTGGAATTAAAATACTTAAAATAGCAACATGCATTTGAAAAATCAATAACTTTTCATAGGGATGGCCTCTGACTTTGGAAAATTCAGGGAATGTTCCCAAATTCAGAGGCTTCAAAAGCCCTATAGTCTCATGCCATGGTGAATTGTGTGAATGCATGAAGAATTGAAATAATGCAGGGAGTAAATAATTAATTAAAAATAAAATACTAGACAAAATTTATTAATTTCTTTTCCACATTATTCTCCTCTGTTCACTGAGCAAGAGGGTATTTTTATTTTATTTTTATGATTTTCCTACACAAAAATATGAATTTTCAAAGTTTACGGAATTTAAATAAATAGGAAAATGCCCTATTTTCTATTTATCCACGCGGCGCCGCGTCAACCTCGGCAGCTCCGAATGCACACGCGGCGCGCTCCCATTCGACGCCGCCATCTGAGTCAGCAACCAGGGCCCCGCGGTTCTCGTACCGTCTCCTGGTCCGACGCCATCTGAGCCGTCCGTCCGCGCGTGTATTAAATGGACGACATCCGTTCATCGTCCCCGAGCGTCCTCACCCGAGAGCCGTCCACACTAAATCCCTAAGATCTCACTCGATACTCAACGGATTTTTATGTTCTTATGCTCTATGGATTCGTCTTGAAGAGACGAACACATCCATACGGTTATCATGCATTGAAATTAAAGCATTTGAAATGGGGAATTTCCAGAAGCTCGGGATGAAGAATTAACTCATACCTTAGCTCTGAGAGGTGAAGCCTCGATCAGAGATGCTTGGCACGTTCGTTGGAGCTGCAGGAGGCTAGGGATGAAGCCTGGGGATGTGGTGAATTGCTCTAGGTGTGATTTCAACCAAAGCCGATCACAACCTTTGGAGTCCGGAACAACTCGGGTGACCCGGAGATGGGGCTTTTGTCGGTGGACACCTTCCCTCGGTCCGGTGCGGGTGCGGGACCAATCAATTTGGGGATTGGTCCACCTGTGGAGAAGTGTCCTCGGTTTTGGGTGAAATTTCAACCCCGAAATCGAGCTCGCAGAGAAGAAATGGCAGGGGGATCTCACCGGGGATCAAGTGCTCGTGTATGAGGAGGGGTCCGGAACAATTTTGGCGCAGTTTTGGCAAGGTTTGTGCAACTCTCCTCTCATGGCCGCGAGGGGGTGGTGTTTAAATAGGCATGGCTGGAGGGCCTCCCGGGGGAGTTAGGGCTTGGGATCGAGCCTGCTTCGGTGAGGAGAAGAACAGCCATGGTGACCACTAGACATGGGACGAGCTCGGCAAGGGAGAATTCCAAAGTTCGGCTCCTCCCGAGGTTTCGGCCATGGTGTTTTCCGGCGGCCCGGTGGTCGGCCGGCTGTGCACTCGGTCACCATCTTGTTCGAGTGGGTCGTGGCGGTGGGTTTGGTGTATTCAATCGAGGTTTGACATGTGTAAAGTGGTTGAATCAAAGTAGAAAGGGGAAGGGGCTATTTTAGCTTCAATTTGGTCAACCCATTGGTTTGGGTTGGGTGCACCTCCCTATGGCTCGATTTTGGGCTGAGAGGATCGAGTTAGGTCGACTGCTATGGAGTGGTGAAGTCTCCATCCATGGATTAGGTGGCAAAGCATGGTTTAGAGTGTGACATGCTTAAGGTAAAAAGGCTTAAGAAGGATTAGGAAAGGGGGTCCTCCTTTTTCCATTAATGGCTTGATCACATGTCAAACTCTCCATGGCTTCATGTGGCTTGTCCATGGCTTGCATGGCTTGTCTTTGGCTTAGGGAAAAGTTTAGTCAATTTCATGAAAATGGGTTTTAAGAATTTTGGACATTTGGTGTAAAATTTGGATGGTTTGTCATATGGCTTTGTTTAGAAAGATTTGATTGCTGATTTAGGACTTAGGAATGATTTTAACTAAGTGAGGATGAGATGAGATTGTAATGTGGGCTTTAGGATGGGCTTGGGCTTTTGAGTTTGGTTTGGAATGGGCCTTTGAATGTCTTTTAGAAGTGGGCTTTTAGATGAAAATTTTGCAAAGGGCCATGCCAAATAAATGTTGGGTTTAGTTTAAGGATGTGTCATGAGTGATTTGAGACAAGTTTGAAGTGATTTGGGTTTAATTGGTAAGTGGGCTAAAGTGGGCCAAAATGGGCTACCATGGGCCAAAGTTGGGCTAGAGTTGAAGTTGATGTGAAATTAATGTTGGGAAATGTTTATGGGAGTGTTTCAAAGAGGTTTTGGCTTTGGTTGGGTTTTGATTTTGGGGTTTGGGCTCATTCGGGCTAGGTTTGGGTTTAGGTCAAAATGGGCCTTTTAGCTTTGGGTTGAATTTGAGTGGGGTTTGGATCAAAGTTTTGGGCAAATCATGTTAGTGTTTTGTTCATGGGGATGTTAAGGAAGGTTTGGAAAAGACTTGGGGTTAATTGGAGTTGAAATGGGTGAGTTTGGGTTAGGTTTGGGTCATAGGTCCAAATTGGGCTTTAAGGCCAAAAGTGAAATTGGACCCAAATTTCAATCAAATTAAGCTTGGCTTTGGTCTAGATTGGTGTTTGGGATGTTGAATTGAAGTTTAGAATTGAATTGGACCAGAATTTGGGTCAATTGGGTAGGTTTGGTTTGACATTGGGTTTACTTTGGGTTAAAATGGGTCAAATTGGGGGTTTTGACAAAAGTGGGGTAAATTGACAAAATTGGCCCATGATGTAGTTGAACAAAATGAAATTGGGAATATTTGGGATTTTCTGGAATTTTCTGGGAATTTTCTGAATTTTTGGATTTTTGGGTCAAAAGGGGTATTTTGGGTATTTGGAAGGTATTGGGGGGTATTTTGGAATTTTTGATATTTTTGGATATGGATGATCAGTTTGAGTGATGTGGGAATGTTTGGGATTGATTTTGGAGAATTTTGGGTAATTTGGAAACTTTTTGAGAAATTTGGGCTATTCAGGGCTTTGGGTAGGTTGGCGGGTGTTGGGTCCCGGGGTCAAAAATTGAAAATTTGGAAAATTGAAGATTAGGTGGATGTAAGTGAAATGAAAACATCTTTTGTTGAGCCATGAAGCCATATCAAGCCCACATGAGCCATGAAGGGACTCATTTGAGGCATTCACCATGTTGTTCCTAACCCTCTTAGCCAGGGCTTAGGGGTTAAGGACCATCCATGTGAATCACCTACATGAGTCAGGAGGTCAAGTCAGGTATGGGTGTGTTTTAGGAGGTGTGTGAAAGTGTAGTGCATAGGTGTAGTGTATGTGTGAGTCAGCCCTTCACTGCACCAGTGCCACCTGTAGGGCGCTCCTAAGGCCAAAGAGTCCCATAGAACTCATCCTTTAAACTTCCACATTTGATTTCAACCCTCTAGGTGATTAGGGGTCTATAGTCAAGTTTGTGGAGTTTGCAGGGAGTTTAGAAGTGGTTTGAATTTCTAAAAGGTGGGTCCCAATTCTAATCCTCTATGATAGTCAAAGGAAAAGCCTAAGGCTAGATCCTAAGTACTAAAGAGAAGAAGAGAAGACCTCATCAAAAATGAGGTCAACAACCTTTAATGATTTTAAATTCCACCCTTTCATTTACAATAAAGGTATTGCCTACACATTGACATCGATCATAATTTTTAATATAAACATTAACATCCTTAATAAATATAGGCCGATAAAATCCAGATTGTAAGATTTTTTATGCAGTTTTATCAACTCCAAAATGTCCCCATAATAAGAATTATGACATTTTTGAATAATTTCATAAGTTTCTTCTAAAGGCACACATCTTTGAATAATAAAATCCTTTCCTTGTTTATATACAAACGGGTCATCCCAAAAATAAGTTATGGCTTTAGATATAAATTTCTTCCTCTCCCGGTATGTTAAATCATAGGGTAAAATATCACTGACAATAAAGTTTACAATGTCGGCATACCACAGAAGACGCCACTCATTAACATTGAATAATTTTTCATCAAGAGAATTTTCATTAATTTCTTCAGCATCACAGAGAGATTTTTCAGTTTCAAGCCTGGACAGATGATCAGCACCCTTCCTATCTACTATCTCGAAATCAAATTCTTGCAAAAGAAGAATCCATCTAATCAATCTTGGTTTCACATCATTCTGCTTCATTAAATACTTAATAGCAGAATGATTAGTATGCACCACACATTTAGTTCCAATTAAATATGATCTAAATTTTTCAAAGACAAATACTATAGCTAATAACTCTTTCTCAATATTGGTATAATTAATTTGAGCTTCACTAAGAATTTTACTAGCATAGTAAATCAATTTGAAAATTTTATCATATTTCTGACCTAAAACAGCTCCAATAGCAAATCACTAGCATCACACATTAATTCAAAAGGTTTTTCTCAGTTTGGTAAAACTATAACAGGTGCAGTGATTAATTTTTCTTTTAATGTTTCAAAAGCTTTTAGGCAATCATCATCAAAATTAAAAATTATATTTTTTTCCAGTAAACGGAATAAAGGCTTCAAAATTTTTGAAAAGTCTTTAATATAATGCCTGTAAAATCCAACATGTCCCAAAAAACTTCTAATTCCCCTTACATTAGTTTGGCAGGGTAAATTAGAGATCACTTGAATTTTTGCAGGATCTACTTCCATCCCATTTTCTGATATACGATGTCCCAAAACTATTCCTCCTGCTACCATAAATTTGCATTTCTCCCAGTTAAAAACCAAATTAGTTTCTTCACAACATTTTAGAACTTTATATAGATGTTCTAAACATGATTCAAATGAAATTCCAAACACTGAAAAGTCATCCATAAAAAACTTCAATTCCTTTTTTGTTAAATCACAGAAAATTGCCATCATACATCTCTGAAATGTAGCAAGACATTACATAAACCGAAGGGCATTCTTCTAAAAGCAAATGTACCATAAGGACTGGTAAACGTTATTTTTCTTTTGATCCTTAGGAGCAACTTGAATTTGGTGCTAACCAGTATATCCATCCAGAAAATAAAAGTATTTATGCCCAGCTAGTCTATCCAACATCTGATCTAGAAAAGGAAGTGCAAAATGATTTTTCCTGGTGGCAAGGTTTAATTTTCTATAATCAATGCATATGAGCCATCCTGTAAATTATCTTACTGGTATTATTTCATTATTTTCATTAACAGTCACAGTAACTCCTCCTTTCTTAGAAACAAAGTGAAAAGGACTAACCCACGCACTATCTAAAATAGGGTAGATAATTCCAACATCCAACCACTTTAAAATTTCTTTCTTAACAAATTCTTTCATGATAGGATTTAATCTCCTTTGAGGACCAGCTTGAGGTTTGCAGTTATCCTCCATAAGGATTCTATGCATACAAATTGAAGGACTAATTCCTTTAATATCAGTTATTGTCCATCCAAAGGCTTTCTTATATTTCTTTAAAATTTCAAGCAAACTCTCTTCTTCTCTTTTAGTTAATTGAGAGGAAATTATAACTGGCAAAGTTGAGGAATCACCTAAAAAATCATACTTCAAATGATTAGGAAGCATCTTTAAATCAAGTTCAGGAGGTATTTTAATTGATGAAACAAAAGATTCAACTTTTTCAATCATGTCTAAAATTTCAAAATTTTCATGAACATAACTTAAATCTTCCTCATGAAAATCTTCAGAATCTTGTAATTCTTCTTCTTTCTTGTGTTTCAATTCTTTACTTTCAGATTTCTTTTCGTATGTTGACTTGAAATGAATTTCACTCAAATATTTGATAACATCCATTCTATAACATTCATCATCTTCACCTCTTGCAGGATATTTCATTGATTTTGAAATATTGAATGTAATATTTTGATCATTAACTCACATCATTAATTCTCTTTTTTCACATCTATCATCGCTATACCTGTGGCTAGGAAAGGCATCCCTAAAATTATGGGTATCTCTTTATCTTCCTTCACATCTAACAAAATGAAATCAACTAGAAAAATAAATTGATCCACTTTCATCGAAACATCCTCTATAACTCCTTTATGATATGTGATCAAATGATCAACTAATTGTAAAGTTACAGTGATAGGGGTTATTTCTCCTAATCCCAGTCTTTTGAATATTGATAATGACATATAATGCTTGCACCTAAATCGCATAAAGCTTTTCCAAAAAATCTGTCTCCAATTGCACATGGAATTGTAAAACTTCCAAGATCTTTAAGCTTTTTAAGAAGCTTTTTATGATTTATTGCACTGTACTCTTCACTAAGAGCAATAGTCTCATTATTTTCAAACTTCCTCTTTCTATTGAGAATATCCTTCATAAATTTCACATAGCTTGGCATTTGTTCTAAGGCTTCAGCAAATGGAATATTGATTGTAAGCTTCTTAAATATCTCTAAGAATTTTGAAAATTACTTATCCAATTTTTTTTATCGAAGTCTTTGAGAAAATGGAGGTGGTGGCTTTTCTAAATCAACTTTAGGTGGAGAAATAGGTTTTTCCAAACCTTTCGGAGCATCCACTTTTGGTTTTTCAATTTCTTCTTTCTCTACTTCAGTCTCTTTTTGAACTCTACCTTCCAACTCTCTTCATTTCTCAACTGAATAGCTTGTCCTTGCTCTTTAGTTTTGTCTCTTAGATTTACTTCTATATTACTAGGAAGTGTTTCTTGGGATCTATTACTTAATGAATTGGCAATCTGTCCCAATTGATTCTCAATATTTTGATTGTAACTCCTTGACTTTGTAATTGATTTCTTATTTGTAACACCACTTCTTCTATAGAAAACTTTTTCTCCTTAAATTGTGAAGTATTATTAAAACTTGGAGGATAGTTTGATCTATAATTGTTATTCTCTTAGTTTTTCCAGTTTCCCATTGAGTTTACTTGGTTGTTCTCCCATTGTTGATTACTACCACCCTAATTATTGGTATTCCAGTTAAAGTTTGGATAGTTTTTCCAACCTGTGTTTTAATAATTGGAATCTGGGTTACTAGGCTTACTTATAACATTCAAGGTTTATGGTGAAGTTTGAGAATCAACCATTTGGCCTAATGAATTTTCTTCAATCATGGAAGTTGGCTGAGAAAAATTCATCCCAATTTTGTCTATCTTCCTTGAAATTGCAGCAACTTGATTTGTTAGCATTGCAAAAACATCATTTTCATGAATGTTGGCAACCTTTTTAGGATTTAACCTTTCAGAAGGCCATTGAAAATTATTAGTAGCCATTTCTTTAATTAAAGCATAAGCATCAACAAACTGTTTAGACGTCAATGAACTACCAATAGTGGCATCGATAATAGATCTAAGAGATCCAACTAATCCATTATAAATGTTCTGAATTATTAACCAATCTGGTATCGAATGATATGGACACTTTTTAAGTGATCTTTAAAACGTTCACATGCTTCATATATGGATTCCCCTTCAAACTGACATAAAGATGTGATATCATTTCTAAGGTTAGCACTCTTTGATGGTGGAAAATATTTAGCAAGGAATTTTTGTGCTAAATCACCCCAAGTTCTGATATATCCAGGTGCTAACGAATTTAACCAAATCTTAGCTTTATCCCTCAGTGGAAAAGAAAAAATTATAAGTCTAATAGCATCATCTGAAACACCATCGTATTTAAAAGTAGCACACAATTCTAGAAAATTGGGAAGATGTAAATTAGGATCTTTAGTTGGTGCTCCCCCAAACTGAGTATTAGAGACCATCAGGATAATAACAGGTGTAAGTTCAAATTATTTAGCAGCTACAGCAGAGTGTTGAATACTACCATGAAGTTCATCTACTGTAGGGATAGCATAATATCTTAAAGGTCTAAATTCTTGATGGATGTCAACATTTTGATGATCTTGATTTGCCATTTCTTGAATATTTTTATCTTTTTATAAATTTTAATTTTTTTTCTTTTTCTTATAGTTCTCTGTAATTTAGAATAGTAAGGCACAAGTCCTTCATAACCTGAACTACACATACAAAATTTACAAAATAAACTAAAATACACTAACAAAAATAATGAAAAGTAAAAACTTAATTTTTCATAAATTTTCTTTAAATGAAATTTTAATTAATTTCCCCAGCAACGGCGCCAAAAACTTGATCCCCAAATATTTATGCTTACGATTTTCACTTTATATTATCTTTCTTTGCAACGACGCCATAAACTTGACTCCGCTAAATTTTTATGCTTATGATTTAGATAGAAAATTATACTTTAATTATCTATAAAATGGGATACTACGCAAGTATACGTATCATTTATCAAGTAATATATGACTTTTTAATTAACCCCCGAGATATCGAACCCATAGTAAAATGTCTAAAAATGTAAAGAAATAAGAAAAATAACTTTTTACTTTAAAAAATGATTTTTTAAAGTATGTTTTATGATATAAAGTTTTTCAAATTTGTTTTTTGTATTTTTTGAAAAAGAAGTAAAGCAAACAACTAAAGTTAACACAACTTTAAAATAGTATGAAAGCAAATGAGAATAAAATATCTTTTTCCCCTTTCAATGAATCTGTAATAATTATGGAATTTTGTTGTGGAAGTATCTAAAATGTGTTGTGTCAAATAGAATAAATTATATTCTTTAACCTTGCTTGGTTCTATAAAGAACATTAGTTAATTTGATGATTTGAAATATTGTAGATGGGTTAGGCAGGAAAGATACTAGCTCTCACTCTAGAGTTCCCTCGATTCCCTCCACTTAGGGGCTAACATCATAACAAAATTTTTCACATCAAATCAAATTAGGGGGCTTTAGCATGTCACTCTAAAGTCCTCTATTTTTACTCCCCATTATAAGCATATCTTCCTATTTATTTACACGCAATCATATGGACTACAATTCTCATCCATATAATTGCATGTGATTCTTTCCAATTGTTGATTGAGATAATACACAATGGATCTTACATAATCTCACAACAAATTATAACATCTTAATTGGCCAAATAAAGAAGTAAATGAAGTGCAAGGTAGTGAATCATAACAACTTCTTCCAACATTGAAATCATATAATTCACACAACTTCTTTCCTTAATTTAATTACTTCATCATTTAAAAGGAAAATATAAAGAAAACTACTCAGAATCCATGGAGAAACACAATCACAACTTGATTTGAAAGTAGAAATCATAGTGAAAACTCAACAAGTTTTACTTAAAAATCAAATGTAAAACAAAGTTAAACACTTATCTGAAAATTCCCTCCACAAGACTCTTGAAGTTCCTTTAAAACTTTGCTTTCCCCTTATAAGACACAATAGAGGTTAACGCCCAACTCTATTGACTCCAAATCTCTATTCTACTCTTAATAAAAATTAGATACAATTGATAATAAAAGTTGTGAAGTGGAAATGTGTACTCTCTCTAACTCTCTAACATAAACTTGAATCTTAATACTAATCACACCCTCCAACAACAACCATTTTACTGATCTCAAGTCTTCTTTTTAAAATTTTCCAAAAGTGCCTTGGTGTCTCTTCAAAATATGTCCAGATTCAATGTATCCACCATTAATGCATCAATCTATTCAAATTTTAAATGAGTTTTGGCGCTGATGGGAAGCTAGTGAAGTTTAAACCAAAGGATGCTTCAAAATCCCTTCAAATGCACGCCAAATTTAAATAAATTCGTTACTTTAACTGTGGCGCCTATGCGCCAGCCATCCGATGCTTAAGCGTCAGAGGCTAATTTTGCACATCTTTCAATTTTTGCTCTAAATTTGATCCTCTTTTACTCCTTTCATCATAATCATTCATTTTAATCATATCTGCAAGAAAAAAACTAAAATACCTTCCATTAAAGTGCAGTGTCATCCAAAATAGGTATAAAATGTGCTTTAAAACACTATATATTTTAGGTATATCAACCACCACTGCAAAAGAGTTATTAGTAATTGTTTATCCTTTTGATAAGTTTAGATCATATCTAATTGGGACTAAATGTATTGTGCTTTCAAACCATTCTGCTATCAAATACTTAATGCAATACAAGGATGCAAAACCAAGATTGATTAGATGAGTACTTCTTGTGCAAGAATTTGATTTTGCTATAGTAGATAAGAAAGGAACTGATAATCAAATAACTGATTATTTATGTTGATTTAAACAAGAAGAATCAACTGATTTTGAAAGTGAAATTAGTGAATCCTTCCCTGATGAACAACTATATAAAATAAATGAATTTCATGTCTCATGGTATGTATATATCGTAAACTTTATTGTAAGTGATATTTTACTAAATGAACTGCCAAAACAACAACAAAGAAAATTCATTCATGATGCAAAATTCTATTTTTTGGATGACCCATATTTGTATAAGAAATGTAATTATCTAGTTATTCAAAGATGTATACCTTATGAACAAACAAAAGAAATTATCCAAAAATGTCATGATTCTGTTTTTGGAGTTCATTTTGGAATTGATAGAATTGCACATAAAATGTTAAAATTTGGATTTCCTTGTTCTATTTTTTAGTGATGTTAATACTTATATTAAAACATGTGATAGGTGTTAGCGAGTAGGAAATATTTCAAAAAGAAATAAAATGCCCCAGAATTTTACATTATAAATTGAATTTTTTGATGTTTATGGATTAGATTTTATGGAACTATTTATACCTTCATATAGAAATTTAAATATATTGATTGTAGTAGATTATGCATCAAAATGGATTGAAGCTATATAGTTTTACCTAGATGTGACGCTCGGGGTGTTTCAAAATTTTTAATTAAAACATGTGATAGGTATCAGCGAGTAGGAAATATTTCAAAAAGAAATGAAATGCCCCTGAATTTTATATTAGAAGTTGAAATTTTTTATGTTTGGTGATTAGATTTTATAGGACCATTTATAGCTTCATGTAGAAATTTTTATATATTGATGATTATGCATAAAAATGGATTGAAGCTATAGCTTTACCTAGACGTGATGCTCGAAATGTCGAGAGTAATCATTACTGATGGAGGATCTCATTTTAGCAATAAAAAATTGAGAAAATGGTTATAAAATATAACATAGCTCATAGGATTTCTACTGCTTATCATCCCCAGACCAGTAGTCTTGCAGAAGTTTCTAATTGTGAGATTAAAGGAATTTTTGAAAAAACTGTAAATCCTAACAATTCTGAGTGGTCTACAAGATTAGATACTTCTTTATGGGCTTATAAGACAACTTATAAAACTCCTATAGGATGTCCCCATATAAACTTATTTTTTGAAAAGCTTGTCACTTACCAGTAGAACTGGAACATAAAGCAGTTTGGGCTATTAAAGAATTTAATTTCAATTTAAACGATGTTGGCTAAATCCTAACAATTCTGAGTGGTCTACAAGATTAGATACTTCTTTATGGGCTTATAAGACAACTTATAAAACTCCTATAGGATGTCCCCATATAAACTTATTTTTTGAAAAGCTTGTCACTTACCAGTAGAACTGGAACATAAAGCAGTTTGGGCTATTAAAGAATTTGATTTCAATTTAAACGATGTTGGCGAGAAATGACTGTCACATCTGAATGAACTTAAAGAAATCAGAAATTAATGTTATGATAATTGATGCGATGCGACTTTATTTAAGCTTTAAAATACAAGATTTTGATACCACTTTTTAGAAGATTTAATTCCTGGCAAATTGCTTCAAAAACTTGATGTGCAAGGTTTACTTTTATAATTTTATTAGATATTGTAAAAGTCACAATTTTAAATGCAAGTATACGTATCGTTCAAGTAATACAGGGCTCTAGTGGAGTCCTGGTTATCGATCCCACAGGAATAATAAAAACAAAAAGTAAAAATATATAAAAACAATTTTTAGAAATTTTCTTAAGCAAATTATATATACTTTATTTTATATATATATTCAAATTTAATTAACTAATAACTTTTACTAAAAGAAAGTAAGCAATAAGCAGGAAAGTAAAGTAAGCAGTAATTCAATGCAATTATAAAAACGACTTTCTCCTTTTTCAACTAATCCAAGAATTATAGATTAATTATCTTTTATAGGGAATTAAGATTATAGTATTGTGCCAAATAGAAGCATTCCTATTCTTTACCCTTTGGTCTAGGTGCAAAGAATATTGACTAATCTATAGTTAGGCTCAGGATGTGTTATTAGTAGAATGGGTTAATCTAGGCTCACACTACTAGATGTCCAAGGGTGGCTATGGTCGGCCCTACAGTGACCCGTTACTTTCTATAAACCAAATTATTAGAATTTAGTCTGTCACTCTGAAAACTAATTAATTCTACGCCCAATAAATAATATCTTCCTATTTATTTGCACTTCACCTTAAATAATCCGTGTAAAGCCTTTGATTACCTTAAGGATTCATGTGATATCTACTAGTTAAGAATTTATCTCCAGATAGGTCTCAAAATTCTTCAACAGGTTTTAACAAATTAAATGGCAAATTTAAAAAGTAAACTAAGATCAAGTATTAATATCATCACATTATTTTAAAATATTTTATATTTAATTCTCCTACAAAATTTAAATAATTTATAATCTTTTCATAGTTGAAAGGAGAAAGATAACTAGCTACTCAAAACTCATTAAAATAACACAACAAAACATATTTATAAAACTTTGAACCAAAGCACAAATACTTATCTGAAGTGTTTCTTCAAGAGCTCCGCTGACTTCTACTGACTCCAACGTAATGATGAAACACTCCAACAGCAATTACACACAATAAACACTCAAAATAAACTCACTAGATACAAAAGAAAGTGGCACCCTAAGTATGGAAGAGACTAAATTAAACTAGAATATGCTAAAATGGGTATGTGTACTAAGAGGGGGGTTTGGTGCGATTTTCTCTGTAGAATGGGCTCCTATTTATAGAGCTCTGAATTTGACCAGGGGTTGCTTAAGGCACCTCTTCAAAATTCGTCCAAATTCAATGTATCTTCTAGAAGGTAACCGTCGCGCCTAGGCGCCGGGATCTGGCGCCTAGGCGCCGGACTCCGTGACCAGGTCGTTCGCACCTCTTCACTTTGGGTCGCACCTCTTTGCGATCCAGACCGTTTCCTTGTGTCCAAATACATTGTATCACATCTCCTATATATTAGGAGTAACTTCCAGTCTTCTAGAAGCTCCAATAACCGCTTAACACTGTCAAAATAACTACCCAAAGTCATCAAAAAAACTTAACAGTGTTTGTATCGAACTGGCGCTTAGGCGCCGGACTCTGGCTCCTAGGCGTCAAGCCAATAATTTCAAAAATTGCTCCATAAGCTCCATTTTTGCTCCTTTTTGCTCTTTTTTTCCTTCTTGGGCTCTTTTTAATCATCTACATCCAAAAACATAAAAATACCTTTCATTAAAGCATAATATCCTTAAGAATTAAATCATAAATAAGGCATAAAAATGAGTATTTTTTAAGTGGATCAAATTCCCCCAAACTTAAACGTTACTTGTCCTCAAGTAACCCTTTTAATTACATAAAATAAAATAAATAACATTTAGAATAAAGTTAAAATATTTAATATTCCTTATAGTTTTTGGTTTTATAAATACTTTAGCAAATCATTAACCAAATTTCACTAATTAAGTTTAATTTTAAGAATTAAAGAATATTTAACTACCAAATAATAAGACTTCCAATTTTTCATTTATTTCAATAATAATTGTATTTTATCATATCAAGGTCACATAGAATAATTACAAGAAAAAAATTTTCATGAAATATTTTTCTAGTAAAAATATATGTATATAGAAATTAAGTTAAAAATATAATCAATTTTCTTACTATAAGATAATTCAAGTGAAGCCAATTTTTTATTAGGCATTTTCTCAAGTTTCTCCTCACCTTTTTTTTTCTTCTTCTTTTCTTTTCTTTTTTTTTAAGTGAGGATTACTATTTTTGGATAGCCTGTTAATGATTTTGAACTTCACTATTCTTAACTTATTTTCAAAAACTTATACATTTTACTTAATAAATATGACATTAATATTTTTCCAAACTTATTTCAATCTTTTCTTTTTCAAGCAATAATCTTCATTCCTTAATATTTCAAAAATACAATTCTCTTTATTATAAATAGAAAAATTTTCATCTTATTATTCTTTAAGCTAAATAATTCTATTCTTAAAATCAACCAAAATTTTTGAAATTTTAGTTAAGTTTACTAAATTATTTATAAATTCAAAAATTTAGGTATTCTTAAATATATTTTTCATTCCTTATGTTATGTTAATATATTTTTAAAGAAAATATTAGTTCTTTAAGGACAAATAATATTTAAATTTGATAAATATTTTCCCTCCCCCAAACTTCAGCTTTAGTATAAATATGAATTATGAAATTTTCTAAAGCATGAGAGAAAGAAATAAACAGGAATTAATCTAAGTATAACAATGATGTAGTAAGGAAAAACTATACTCTACTTCTACACATGCTTCAATATGAATATAACATAAATGATTAAGATATATAGAAAAGTTTTGCAGAGCAGGAGTTAATTTCTAAAAAAAAAAATTATTTTAGAACATGCAAATTTACTAACTATTCATGAACACTAAACAGTAGGCTGAAACAAAAATAAACTTTTATAAAAATTCATTCACATCTCAGTCTTAAACACACATCAGATAATCTAAAAACAGTTTTAACATAAAAAGTTCACAAATAACATCAATAAATAACATCACAAAAAAAAACAAGATAATACTCTAAAAATAGAATCAACAATCTCTAGAGATAAATCAAGCTACTAATCACTGTCTGTAGCTTCATCATCATCATCACCAAAAGAGAACTCCATATCCTTAGGATCAACATAAGGTGAAAATTTGGGACAAGTAGGGAACTGAACATCATGCTCACCCCTCAGAAATCTCACTAAAGACTCTGAATATTCAGCATCATAATCACTCTTTCTTTGTGTATACTCAGAAAGATGATCAATATTTTTGTTTGTGGTATATACTCTGCAGTGAGTTAAGAATAACTCATTCTGCTGCTCTACGAACTGATCACGCATGACTTCCCAAAATGTAGATGATGGCTCAATAGAAGTAGATTGTCTAGAAGTAGAAGCTCCACCTGAAGTAGGTAATGAACCAGCAGGTGCAGTAGAACTCTTACCTCGCAATCAGTCATAAATGCTGACACTTTCTCTTCCTATAGGCTTCGTCGACTTAAGCTTTTCTTCAGAAAGCTCAGCAACTACTCCAGCACATTGACAAAGAGAATAGATCAGTGATGGAAAACCAAGTCCAATAGATGTGCTAGAACAAGCAGTAGCCTCCATAGAATCATAAATAATGCTTCCTACATCAATAGACTTCCTCTCTTGAATGCAGTAGTTTAGAATAGCTCTATCTCTGGTAACTTCACTCAGATGATTGGATGGAAAGAGACGAGCAAAAATAAAGTAGTTCCATGCCTTGGAAATACCATTAAGCTTAGAAGATGAAAAATTTTCCCTTTTTCCATTCCGAGTCTTCCAAGCTCCAGTACTATCAGTCAGGTAGTCAATGATCATGTCCAAATCTTCCTCAGATGGAGATAAACCTGAGTAATAACACTCAATGTTTGGCGGCATGGTATAGAAAATGTTGATACGTTCAGGAGTGAATCTTACTCCAACTCCTCGAACAAAAATCTCATATTCCTCCGCATTCACGAAATTAGCATAAAACTCTCTAACCACTTGGATAACGGCAATAACAGTGAAATAACAAAATCGTTGCCAGTTGAGCGCAACAATTGTCTCCTCAATTCTTGGTCCAGGATTATAGAAACTTCGCTCTGAGATAAACTTCTGAGTAGTAGCAAAATCATTATATCGGAAGTGTGCAGCAGCAGTGACAAACTTGCTACGATCAAAGTTTTCTCGTTCCTTTCCTCGCTTAGATTTGGATGCCATCTAAACGTGAAAGAAAAATGCTAAATAAATTCAACGGATATAGGAAAATAAAGTAATTTAAAATTTTCAAACTTGAAATAGCTTAAACACCCATGAATTTGATATAAAAAAATTAAAATTTTTCTCAAAATTTTGGTTTTTCTTAATGAGAGCAAAATCCATGGTAAAAATTAAAAATAACGAGTTTAGAATGTAGATCTGACCTCGAGATGAAGAAATCGGGTGATTTCAAGCCCAAAAACTTGAAAATCTGGCTCTAAATGGGATCTCTAGGTGGTATTTTCACGAAAATACTGTGGAGAAGGAAGCTTAGGCGTCAAAAATGGTGTGGGTGGTTTAAGAAGATGAGTTTTCAGGTTCAAGCCGAACCGGCGCCTAGGCGCCAGACTCGCCTTTCCAAAAAATTCGATTTAACTTAAAAATATTTTCCACCAAATCTTATCAAATTCGACTCCTAATTACTCTTATGAGAGTATTAATCTATTTTATAACCTCCAAATATTTTCACAATCAATTTAAAATAAAAGCATAGATCCACATAAATGTATCCAAATTCTTCAATTCAAAATCCTAATATCTATTCCAAATTCAACTATCTTCAGTACAAGACTTGTATAGGGTTCATCGTTTTATAAATAACACAATCAACAACATATTATAAGCAAACATTCAAATCCAACAACACACATTGAACAATTTAAGCAAATACACACATTAGATATTCAACACACTAGAACAAGACTCAATCACACCTAAAACACACATAGTATGTATTTAACACCGATCTTCAATTTCCATCTCTTTCACAATGAAGTTCACTAGGACCGAAGGGATAGAACACCAACGCCCTTGGAAATTCCAAAGTCGTCTTTTCATCAATCCATTTGTTCTTCGCGTACATTTCTACTTGAGCATTCATAGGCAGCCATGTGATCAGATTGAAGTTTGATTTGTCATTCCAAGTGTTCGTTTTGGTGGTACATCTCATGGAGACGATTACCAACACTTTGAAGTTCCGCTTCAATATTATCCATTCGACTAAACATTTTCTCCAAACTAACAGCAATAAAACCATTAAAATAAGGCTGAGGATCTTTAGGGGATTTGTCTCTTACCTCATTTCCATGATTTCCTCTATCCATGGCCTCCAAATCCTTCATAACTCCTCCAAAATAAATAGCTCTGGTCGAAATTAGTGTGTCATGGGATTGGGGACGAAAAATAGGCTATAAATAAAGAGATTTCGTGTGAAAAAATGAAGAAATTCAATTTTTCACGATCTGTAACCGCGGTGCTTAGGCGCCGGAATCTGGCTCCTAGGCGCCAGATTTATCGATATGCCAGTTATTCTGGCTCTTAGGCGCCAACTTTTAGCGCCTAGGCGCCGGAACCTCGATCGACTCTAATTCACCTATCGTCAAATTTTGCAAAGTTTCGGTCGTAAAAATAGGTCTAATAAATGAATATGATCAACACACAAACAAAATTACGAAAAATTCAAATCACAAACAATCACAAACGAAGGTTAACTTGATCTCCTTTTTACTCACATTTGTTATGGAGTGCTCCAAGTCTAATTTCTATATACTTCAAGAAAAATGTCTAGCTTAAGCCAATACGGACTTGTTAGCTATTTATTTCAAGAATTTATATACAAATTTAGTCAAAACCAAGGCATAACCTTACAGCGATAATTAAACTCAAACTAATAAATATGGGTTGCCTCCCACAAAGCGCTTGGTTTAACATCGTCAGCCCGACCTAATTAATTGAATTAATCGGGTAGACTCAGCTCATAAGCCTCTTTGTAATTTAATTTCATTTTTCCCATATAAGGCTTCAGTCTTAATCCCTTAACTTTAAATACTTTTCCAGTTTTTTGGATCTTTAATATCCACAGCTCCATAAGGGTATTCTTTCTCAATTATAAACGGTCCCATCCATTTAGATTTTAATTTTTCAGGGAAAAGTTTTAAACGAGCATTAAATAATAATACTTCTTGTTCAGGCTTGAATACTTTCCTTGAAATCATTTTGTCATGTAATTTCTTCATTCTATCCTAATAAATTTTTGCATTTTTATAGGATTCATTTCTTATCTCTTCCATTTCATTTAGTTGTAATAATCATTTTTCTCCTACATTATTCAAATTATAATTAAACTCCTTTATCGCCCAATAAGCTTTATGCTCCAGTTCAACAGGTAAGTGACAATGTTTACCATAAATTAACCGATAAGGTGACATTCCGATAGGTGTCTTATAAGCTGTTCTATAAGCCCATAATGCAGAATCAAGTCTATCAACCCAGTCAGTTCTTTTAGGATTAACAGTCTTTTCCAATATTCTTTTAATTTCTCTGTTTGATATTTCAGTCATTCCACTTGTTTGAGGATGATAAGCAGTTGCAATTCTATGTTTAATTCCAAATTTTTCCAGCAATGATTGAATTCTTATATTTCGAAATGACTTCCCCATCCGTGATAATTATCCTAGGCATTCCAAATCTTGTAAAAATCATTTTCTTTAAAAATTTTGAAACACTTTTGGAATCACAGTTCGGTAAAGCTACAGCTTCGATCCACTTTGAAACATAATCAACTGCTAATAAAATATAAATCTTTCTAGATGATGGTATGAAAGGTCCCATAAAGTCTAAAACCTATACATCAAAAATTTCGATTTCTAGTATAAAATTTAGAGGCATTTTATCTTTTCTGGATATATTTCCCATTTTTTGACATCGATCACAAGTTTTCACATAATGTCCAACATCTTTAAATAAAGTAGGCGAATAAAATCCAGAATTTAAAATTTTAAATGCAGTTTTATCCACTCCAAAGTGTCCTCCAAATTCAGAATCGTGACATTTTTGAATAATAGCAAAAGTTTCTTCATAAGGTACACATCTTCGAATCACAGAATCTCTTCTTATTTTAAATAAATGAGGATCTTCCCAAATATATGATTTACAATTATTCTTGAATTTCTTATGATATTTACTATTCATCACATATGGTAAAATATTGCTAACCAAGTAGTTAACTATATCTGCATACCACGGTATTTGTACTCCTTGAATGACATATAATTGCTCATCCGGGAATTGTTCATTGATAATTTCTTCATAAATCTTCTCATTATGGTTTTTGATTCTTGATAAATGATCAGCAATTTGGTTGTTAGTCCCTCTTCTGTTTACTATTTCAAAAGCAAATTCTTGCAAAAGTAAAACCCATCTGATCAATCTAGGTTTAACATCATTTTTAGATATTAAATACTTAATAGCAGAATGATCAGTGTGTACGATACATTTTGTTTCAAGAAGATATGGTCTAAAATTTTCCAAGGAATATACTATTGCTAACAGCTCTTTTTCAGTAGTTGTGTAATTTATTTGAGTTTCATTAAGAGTTTTGCTAGCATAGTATATAACTTTAAAAATCTTCTCATATTTTTGTCCTAAAACAGCTCCGATTGCATAATCACTTGCATCATACATTAATTCAAATCTTTTATTCCAATCAGGTGCAACAATGACAGGTGCAGTGATTAACTTTTTTTTCAGAATATTGATGCATTCAGACAACCTTCATTGAATTCAAATTTAGTTTCTTTTTCTAATAAATGGCAAACAGGTTTAGCAATTTTAGAAAAATCCTTTATATATCTCCTATAAAATGCAGCATGACCCAGAAAACTTCTTACATCAGTAACGATAGTAGATGGTTGCAATTCAACAATAATTTTCACTTTTGCTTGATCAACTTCCATCCCTATTTGTGAAACTTTATGTTCAAGTACAATGCCTTCTGTAACCATAAATTGAGATTTTTCTCAGTTTAGAACTAAATTTGTTTCTTCACATCTCTTCAAAATTTTCGTTATATTTTTCAAGAAAGATTCAAAAGAAGTTCCAAAAACTGAAAAATCATCCATGAATATTTCAATTCCCTTATCAATCAAATCACAGAATATTAACATCATACATCTTTGAAAAGTTGCAGGTGCATTGCATAAACTGAAAGGCATTCTTCTAAAGGCAAATGTTCGATAAGTACTAGTAAACGTTGTCTTTTCTTGATCCTCAGGAGCAACAGGTAATTGATGATAACCAGAATATCCATCCAGAAAATAGAAATATGAATGCCCAGCAAGTTTATCGAACATTTGATCCAAGAAAGGTTAAGGAAAATGATCCTTTCTAGTGGCGTTGTTTAATTTTTGATAATCAATGCAAATTCACCATCAGTAACTTGTCGTGTTGGAATTAATTCATTTTTTCATTAAGAATGACAGTTACTCCTCCTTTCTACGGAACACAATGAATAGGACTTACCCATTGGCTATCCGAAATAGGATAAATAATTCCAGCATCTAACCATTTCAAAATTTCTTTCTTAACAACCTCTTTCATAATTGGATTTAATCTTCTTTGGGGTTCAATAGTGGGTTTACAATTTTCTTCCATTAAAATCCTATGCATACATATTGAAGGGCTTATTCCTTTTATATCTACAATAGTCCAATCAAAAGCTTTCTTATAACTCTTCAGAACTCTAATTAATTTTTCTTCTTGATATTTGCTTAGTTCTGAAGATATAATTACAGGTAAAATTAATGAATCTCCAAGAAATGCATACTTTAAATGCGCAGGTAACATTTTTAATTCCAGTTCAGGGGCTTTTTCAATTGAGGGTAATAATATCTCATTTGTAGTTGTGACTAAAAGTTCCCAATTTTCATGAATATAATGAGCTTCTTCAGATGAATTCTCTTCTTCTAATAACTCATCATATAACATAGATTCTTTATCTTTATTATCAAAAATGACCTTACATCTTTCTTGGTAATGTTTTTCAATCATATAATCAAAAATATCTATCCGATAGCATTTTTCTTTTTTCAGGATACCTCATTGATTTCAGAACATTGAATGTTATCTCTTGATCATTAAATCTCATTGTTAATTCTCCTTTTTGCACATCAATCATTGCTCGACCGGTAGCTAGAAAAGGTCTTCATAAAATGATAGATATTTTTTTATCTTCTTCCATATCTAGAACAATGGAATCTACAGGAGAGATAAATTTATCTACCTTAACAAGCACATCCTCTATAACCCCTTTAGGATAAGTGATCGATCGATCAGCTTACTGAAGAGTTATAGTGGTAGGAGAGATCTCTCCTAAATCTAACCTTCGAAAGATTGAAAATGGCATGAGATTAATACTAGCTCCTAAATCACATAAGGCTTTTCCACAGAATTTTTCTCCAATAGCACATGGTATAGTGAAACTTCCAGGATCTTTAAGTTTTTGAGGTAATTTCTTTTGGATAATTGCACTACATTCTTCAATTAATGCAATAGTTTCAGAAGCTTCAAATTTTCTCTTCTTACTTAAAATATCCTTCATAAATTTTGCATAGCTTGGCACTTGCTCCAAAGCTTCAGCAAAAGGAATGTTGATGGTAAGTTTCTTAAAAATTTCAAAGAAACTAGAAAATTGATGGTCAAGCTTCTGCTATTTAAGTCTTTAAGGAAAAGATGGTGGTGATCTTTCAACTTTCACTTTAGTAGCTACAACAGTATGATCTTTACTTGGAGAAAGGGAATTTTTAGGTTTTTCAATCTCTTCAACTTCTTTATCTTTTTCAATCTCATTCCATGTTTTCTCTATTAATTCCTTTTCACTTCTAAGTTGTACAGTTTTTGCTTGTTCATGTTTTTTTCCAGAGCCATTAGGATTAATTTCGACATTGCTAGGCAGTGTTCCTTGAGGTCTGTAATTAATGAAATTAACAATTTGATCTATCCGATTCTCGATATTACGAATAGCAGTGTTTGACTTTGTAATCGATTGCTTAAGTTGTAAGATCAACTCTTCTACGAGCAACTTTTTCTACTGATTGTTATAACCGGGAGGATAAGTTGGTCTATAGTTGAATTTCCTTGATTGTTCCAATTTGGATTGGTTTGATTTCCATTACTCCAATTAAAATTAGGATGATTTTTCCAACCAGGATTATAATAATTAGAATAAGGATTATTAGTTTTACTAGCAATAGAATGTAAAGTTTCCATTGTTTGAGAATCATCAGAATTTGCAGCATTCACATGCGATATATTAATGGAAAAATTATCTAATTTCTTAGATATCATAGTCACTTGTGAAGCTAAAATAGAAAAGGCTTCATTATCATGAATACAGGACATTCTTTTAGGATTAACCTTTTCGGAAGGCCATTAAAAATTGTTGTTAGTCATTTCTTCTATTATGGTGTAGGCTTCTTCAAATGTCTTAGCCATTAAAGAACCACCAGCAACAGTATCAATAATTGATCTAAGTGATCCAATAAGTCCATTATAAAATAGTTGAATAATTAACCAATCTGGTAAAGCATGATGAGGACATTTTCTTAATAGTTCTTTAAATCTTTCCCAAGCTTCATAAATTGTTTCTCCATCAAATTGTGTAAATGAAGTAATATCATTTCTCAATTTAGCAGTTTTAGAAGGAGGAAAATATTTAGCAAGAAATTTTTGTGCCATATCTGCCCATGTTTTAATAGAACAAGTTGCTAATGAATTAAGCCACATCTTTGTTTTATCTTTTAAGGAAAAAGGAAAGAGTCTAAGCCTAATTGCATCATCAAAAACATTATTATATTTAAAGGTAGCACAAAGTTCTAAAAAACAAGTAAGGTGTAAATTTGGATCCTCATTAGCTGTTCCTCCAAATTGATTGTTTTGAACCATTTGAATAATATAAGGTTTAAGCTCAAAAGATTAACATCTACAGCTGAAATTTGAATACTAACATGAAGTTCATCAGCTGTAGGGTTTGCATATTCCCTTAATGGTTTATAAATATTTTGTTCATTAATTTCGATTGGATTTTGATTATTGTTATGTAAGTTAGCCAATTTTTTATGTTTTGAAATTTTTTTTCTTTTTTAATTCTTTTAATTGTTCTTTCTAATTCAGGATCAAAAGGTAGCAATCCTTCAGATCCAGAACTACACATAAAAATTTAAAGATAATAATTTTGTTTTGTTTTTATATTTTTTTTATTTTTGTTTTTTTTTATTTTTACTTTTACTTTATCTTATCCCCGGCGACGGCGCCAAAAACTTGATGCAATGTTACTTTAATTAAGCTTTAAAATACAAGATTTCGATACCACTTTTTAGAAGATTTAATTCCTGAAAAATGGCTTCAAAAACTTGATGTGCGAGGTTTGCTTTTTATAATTTTATTAGATTTAATTATTGTAAAAGTCACAATTTTAAACGCAAGTATACGTATCGTTCAAGTAATACAGGGCTCTAGTGATCACACAGGGATAATAAAAACAAAAAGTAAAAATATATAAAAACAATATTTTTAAATTTTCTTAAGCAAATTATATATTTTATATATATATATATATAAAGTATATATATATATATATATATATATATATATATATATATATATATATATTCAAATTTAATTAACTAATAACTTTTACTAAAAGAAAGTAAGTAATAAGCAGCAAAGTAAAGTAAGCAGTAATTCAATGCAATTATAAAAACGACTTTCTCCTTTTTCAACTAATCCAAGAAATATAGATTAATTATCTTTTGTAGGGAATTAAGATTATAGTATTGTGCCAAATAGAAACATTCCTATTCTTTACCCTTTGGTCCAGGTGCAAAGAACATTAACTAATCTATACTTAGGCTCAGGATGTGTTATTAGTAGAATGGGTTAATCTAGGCTCACACCACTAGATGTCCAAGGGTGGCTATGGTCGGCCTTACCAGTGACCCGTTACCTTTCTATAAACCAAATTATTAGAATTTAGTCTGTCACTCTAAAAACTAATTAATTCTACGCCCAATAAATAATATCTTCCTATTCATTTACACTTCACCTTAAATAATCCGCGTAAAGCCTTCGACTACCTTAAGGATTCATGTGATATCTACTAGTTAAGAATTTATCTCCGGATAGGTCTCAAAATTCTTCAACAGGTTTTAACAAATTAAATGTCCAATTTAAAAAGTAAACTAAGATCAGGTATTAATATCATCATAATATTTTAAAATATTTTATATTTAATTCTCCTACGAAATTTAATTAATTTATAATCTTTTTATAGTTGAAAGGAGAAAGATAACTAACTTCTCAGAACTCATTAAAATAACACAACAAAACATATTTATAAAACTTTGAATGAAAGTACAAATACTTATCTGAAGTGTTCCTTCAAGAGCTCCGCTGACTTCTACTGACTCCAACATAATGATGAAAGACTCCAACAGCAATTACACACAATAAACACTAAAAATAATTTCAGTAGATACAAAATAAAGTGGCAACCTAAGAATGAAAGAGACTAAATTAAACTAGAATAGGCTAAAATGGTACGGTTTTCTCTGTAGAATGGGCTCCTATTTCTAGAGCTATGAATTTGACTAGTGGTTGCTTAAGGCACCTCTTCAAAATTTGTCCAAATTCAATGTATATTCTAGAAGGTAACCGTCGCGCCTAGGCACCGACATCTGGTGCCTACGCGCCGGACTCCGTGACCAGGTCGTTCGCACCAGTTCACTTTGGGTAGCACCTCTTCGCAATCTAGACTGTTTCCTTGTGTCCAATACATTATATCACATATCCTATATATTAGGAGTAACTTCCAGTCTTCTAGAAGCTCCAATAACCGCTTAACACCGTCAAAATAACTACCCAAAGTAATCAAAAAAACTTAACAGCGTCTGTATCGAACTGGCGCTTAGGCGCTGGACTCTGGCGCCAGGCCAATAATTCCAAAAATTGCTCCATAAGCTCCATTTTTGCTCCTTTTTGCCCTTTTTTTTCCTTCTTGGGCTCTTTTTAATCATCTATATCCAAAAACATGAAAATACATTTCATTAAAGCATAATATCCTTAAGAATTAAATCATGAAAAAGACATAAAAATGGGTATTTTTTAAGTGGATCAATAATGCCAAGATTTATAAAAAGAAAATAAAAAAAAATGGCATGATCAGAAGATAATAAGAAAGGAGTTTGATGCTGGACAAGAAGTTTTGTTGTGGAACACAAAATTAAAATTATTTCCTAGAAAACTAAAGTCTAGATGGTTGGGACCATATACTGTTATTAAAGTTTATACATATGGAACTGTAGATATTAAGGATCTGACAACCGGGAAAATAATTAAAGTTAATGGACAGAGATTAAAACCTTATTTTGAGGGGCTTAGATCAAATTTTAAAGAGGTTTTAATGTTGAGACGTCCAGAATAAAAACTAGGTATGTTGGGCTAACGACATTAAACAAAGCGCTTTGTGGTAGGAAACCCATAGTTATCTTTGTTAATTGATTTGATTTTATATGTTTATGTTGATATATATTTATTAATATTATAATATAGAGTCCTACACATTCATAAATGTCATAAATTATGGTAATCATTGCATTTTATGGAAGATTTAGGAATTATTTAGACCAAGAACGAAAGGGTGTGAAATTATGCTCTGGCATCGACGGTGCTAGAATTGGCGCCGACAGCGCTAACTTATAGAACATTGGCACTGACTGTGCCACATTTCAGCACTGACAGCGCTGTAGTTATGCTAATGGTTTGGAAGCTTCTAAGTTCGGCTTTTGGCAGTTTTGGATGGATTTTTCATCATTATAACCCCTTGAACTTTTATTTTAAAGTCATTTAAGTCCGTAGAACAAAAAGACATCCATCCATTCTGAATCCCATGGCTTTCAACTTCAAAGGAACCTCAAGATATGGGGTTTTTAATAGAAAAAATTCATTATTGTCGATGTGCAGAAACTTTATGATAAAGTTCTTGTGAAGAAGAGATTAATCAAAGAAAGAGGTTTTGTGAATTAAGGACTAAACACTCCTACTACTTAAGTGGAGGAGATCATTGTGCAAAGACGTTGGGAAGTGTTGTGCTACACTACCGCTGCAGTAGCCGTGTCTGTGGTGAAAGAATTTTATGCAAATCCTCATGGGATCAACCAAAGAGTCATCTATATTCGACGCAGGTGGGTACCTGATGCTGCAGACTTATATTTTGCAAGAATTTATGAACTAAAATTTATATATTTATAAAGATTTTGTTAAGTCCAAGCATTCAACGCAAGTATATGTATCGTATCAAGTAATATAGGGCTCTAACGGAGTCATGGTTATCGATCCCACGGGGAAGTTCAAATATAAGAAAGCGTTCACAATAGAAATATTGTAGCACTAAAATCTGATATTTAATTCACAATTAAAGTTTACTACTTACTCTACTATGCAAGAAACAATAACGATTAACTAAACTACAATTACTTCTAACAACTTTAAAAGCAGAATTAACTACAGACACACTAAACTAGGTATTTGAAAGGTTTTCGATTTATGAGAAAAGTATCTTTCCTCTTGCAATGAGAATATGATGTGTGGATTGATATGGAACAAATATTTATATTATTTTGCCAAATAGGAGCATAGATGATTCTTTACCCTTAAAAGAGTACCCTCTCTTCTAAGCAAGAAATGAACATTGACATATCCTAAGTTTAGTCACTAATCTAAGGCTAAGCTGGGAGATACCGGCTCTCACTTCGGAGCTCCCATTCACCCTTCACCCGAAGGCTAACATTTGATATTAGTTACTAATTTTAGAACCAATTTGGGGATTTCAGCCTGTCTCCCTAAAATGTCCACATTGAAGTCCATCAAAACATATTTCCCTATTCATTTGCACTCAATTCCCATGAACTACGCAATTCATCCATAGAAATTAAATGGATCTTTCATTATTGTTGTAGGACAATAAATCCTTTCAAACTTAATGTTCAACAACATATTTTAACACTTAAATTGACCGAATCTAAAGTAATTTCAAAATGAAAAACAATCACAATTTCTTCATTACATTAAAAGCACATCAAATCCACATCAATCCATCATCACATCTCTATGCAAGAAGAAAGACAAGGGAGACTACTCAGAATTCATGGAGAAGATGCAATAAAACATGGATTTTATATATAAAAGAAAATTCATACAAACCATAAAAGAAAATTCAACTTATCTCTTTCTCTTCCCCAATGCAATTTTCTTGAAGTTCCTTTGAATTCTTTTCTCTCTTCCTTACAACACTTGATTCTCTCTTTAGAATGGAAAGGAAGAAGCAATCTCTCACTTTACTCCTTCTCCTTCACTCCTTAGAGAAGAATTCCTCTCAAATCCTCACTCTACACTCACTTCTCCTAAACCCTAACACTTAACACTCACTAAAACTACTCTAGAAGACACAAGACACACACAAGAGACACGTCATTTTCGTCAAAAAATAGTTACTTATAAGATAGGGACAAAATCCCAAGAGTTTCCACAGGAATCCCTTCAAAAAGTTGCAAAAAATCTTCAAATTTGAACTCCACCAACTTCGGGCGCTGGCGGCGCTCTATTGTGCCAATATATTATGAAGTCTCTGGATTTGGGCACCGGCGGCACCAGAACACATTTTCCACCATTTTGCTCCTTTTTTGCTCCTTTTTGCTCTGGATTCGTTCTTTTTTACTTCTTTTCACTCCAATCACCTAAAATCAACATACCTGCAACAAATCATGAAAAATACATTTCTTTAAAGTGCAGTATCACTAAAAATGGGTAAAATTATATAGCAAAAACTGTATATATTTTTGGTGCATCAGAATCCCCCAAACTTTAACTATTACTTGTCCTCAAGTAATCCTTTTACTACATAAAATATAACTCTAGGCAATGTACTTTTCAACTGTAGGACACTAAAAATTTTCATTCAAAAGAATATATTGGTTAGATTTTCAGAAAGAAATTTAGTAACTCGGAGTTAACACTACGAGTGTAAGAATATTCAAGCAATCAAGTCTAAGAGTTCTAGTCTTCTATTTATTTCAAGATGAACCATAATTTGTCACATTAAGAGTGCCTCAAAAGACTATGTGAAAAAGGAGTTCATGTAAACTTCATTAGAATGTAGACCAGTACTTAAAACATAAATTCAGAAATGAAATCAAGCTCTCCCTTTAAGATGATTCAAGTGAAGCCAATTTTTGATTAGGCATCTCCTCAAGCTTCTCCTCTTAGAAATGTTTCTTTCTTTTTCTTTTCTTTTTCTCTTTTTTTCTTTTCATTTAGGGATTGTTTTTCAATCCTTCTTTTCTTTTCTCCCTTTTTTTTAATGAGGATTACTATATCTGGATAACTCTTTAATGATTTTGAACTTCACTCTCCTCTTTCTAAAGGTCAAACCTGAAACATCTCCTTACTTTATAGTTAAGTATAAACTTTATTATTCATCATAAAGTTACAATCTCTTCTTAACACAAAAGTTTATGTCCCTTAACATTTCAAAAATACAGTTTTCTTTACTTTAAATAGTTGACTACAATCAAATCCTTTCATACCAAATATCTTACTTTTATAAAATTAACCTTTATCACTAAAAATTTTCTTCCTATCCTTCCATAATATTCAACTGAAATAAAAAGTTTTAGTTACTTACAGTGAGGTTCAACTGTCAGAAGTTATGCTAATAATTTTTGAAAATATAATAATTGAGAACAAATAAAAGTTGTATTTCTCTACCCTCCCCCAAACTTAAATTTTTTCGTAAATTTAAAACAGTAGAGAGTAAAAGAAAACTAACCTTTCTGTGCTGGGATCTTGAAATGTTCAATAGCTATCTGGTATTAATCAAAATTTACAACTAGCAGGCATGAAACAATTAGTAGCAGTGATATAATAATTTTAAATATTTGTATGGGTAAAGAGAAATTAACTTTAAACATCTAAACATCCAACAAAACACTACAATACTAAACAAACAATCACAATACTATACAGTTCAGCTAACAATTTTAATGTTTCAGTACAACATAACAATACACCAACAAAGTTACACAACACATGAAAAGTAAATATCTACTACATCACAACAGTACAACACAAGGTTACACATCACATGAAAATAAATAACTACTACATCATAAAGTACAACACAACATAACAAGAACAACAGAAATAAAAACAAAAAATCTACCAGTCTCCATCACCAGGATCAGCAGGGTCATCAACAGGGTCATTAGCAGGGTCAGGTCTATATGGTGTATAGCTAGGGCAAGTAGGAAATATCACATCGGACTCCCCCCTCATAAATTTGGCCTGAGCATCATAATAAGCAATATCGAACTCAACTCTCCTCTATAGATAATCTTCATTCACATCACTCCTCGCCTCAAATACATCCATTCGACCATGGAGTTTATCCACACTAGCACTCTGTAGTCTCAGCTGCTCCATAATATCTGATAAGGTAGGCGGCTCAGATGTAGATGGAACATCATAACTAGTAGTAGGAATATCAGTACTCCTATGCTCAACTCTAGCTCCTACATGAGACTCATAAGTACGAATAATATTCTTTATAATTGGTCTCAATGGTATAGCCACTTCTTCAGAACTACTGAACTCCAATCCAGACTGAACACACAGGGCATGAACTAAAGCAGGATGTCTTAATCCTCCAGTGGTCTCGCCTCTAGCAATCGTCTGAATATTCTTGTAGATAATAGCTCTGATATCAATCTTTTTCATCTTCTGAATACAATAATTCAGAATCGCTCTATCTCTTATAACTTCGTTGTGGTGATAAGATGGTAATAGTCTCGCAGAAATGAAATAATGTCAAACTTTCGAAGCAACATTCAATGTGGAGGTGGGGAAGTTAATCAACTATTTTTGACTTACTTTCCATTCTCCTCGCCCGTCAGTCAGAAAAGCAATCACTTCTCTCATATTCTCCCCTCGAGTGTCAAAGTTTTCGTATTCACATAGAAATGGTTCCCGAGTCTGATAGAAAGCATTGATATGCTAAGGAGTAAACTCACTCATTTTTCCTCTAACAAGCACATACTCAGTCTCAGTCCAAGGTACATTAGAATAGAACTCCCTAAAAACTCCTATAACAGCATTCACAGTGAAATAATAAAATCACTCCCAGTTCCACTCTACAATTAATTGTTCTACAGATCCTCCAAGACTATCAAAAGCTCAATCCTGGATACACTTCTTGTTGTAGAAGTAAGAGTTATAGAGAAATTGGACTTTGATGTTAACAAATTTCTCCTCATCAAAATCCAATTTCCTCTTCCCTTTACTCAACCTTGGAGCCATGTGAATTTCTAAAATTTGCAAGAAAATTCCAGTAAATTCCAAATTAACAATGTGACAAACTCCAAACACTATTCTAAACAAGTAAGAGCAAATTTCATCATGGAAATCTCAAAATCTCTTTAAAACTCCAAAAGTTCCACTATAGGTAATGTGAGAGATTTCTATGGTGAAAATCCAAAAATTTTAACTTGAAGTGAAGCTCTTACCAAGAGAAGTGTGGATCTGGTGTCAGAAAGCCTTGAAATCTCCTTAAATCCGAGATCTAGCAAGCCCAAGATCTTCAAAATCGTGAAAATGGAGGAAGAGGAAGGAAATGAAAGAATTTGCGGGTCCTAGGGTAAAAATCGTGAAAATGAGGGTTTTTGGCCTTTTACTGGGTTCGAGCGCCGGCGGTGCTCAATAGGGCATCAGCGGCACTCTATTTAAAATAAATGCCAAACTCTCTGGATTTGGGCACCAGCAGCGCCAGTCCAAAATATTTTCTGGGTCTAAAATTTTTTTCGTAATTTCGATCGTTTCGACATCCACAATGATGTTTAACACTTCAACAGGCATTTACATCATCCCATAAGCAATAATTAACATAATTTTTCACACAAATAATACACAACAATCATATATATATAAAATCCAAGTTACATCAAAGACACCAAATATGTTCATTCAAACCAACTACTCTTAGATACTTATTGCAGCAAGTACTCTACGATAAACAAACACTAAGACCTAAGCACACAATGAAAGTAAGCACATCCAAATCCAAGTTCAAATTTCAAAGAAAATACTACACAAACCAAAGATAACTAAGCAAAGCAAACTAAACACACAACAAACATAAGTAGAATCCATCAATTACTCCACATCAGGTTCAGAACTATCCTCTCCTCTATGTCTCCAATTGATTGCTGATGCACAAACAAGTTATAGAATGGACGAATTGGAAATTCGACAGATGATTCCTCAGCAATCACCGTATTCTTCTTCATCAGATTGATCAAGCCCATCTCAATTCGACCAGTGTGATCGAATTGCTCTTTCATTCTCCAATCTATATGATCAAATAAATCAGAAATGTTATTGATTGCATTCATAACGTTCCGTACCTCTTTCTCTAACTGTTTGATCCTCTTCAATATCATTCTGGAACCTTCAGGAAAATAGGGTTGAATCACTTGTGAAGTGTGTGTTGGTTGATCAGCAAGCAAATTCATGCCATCTTCATCTCCAACTGTTTGGTAGTCATAGGGATTAGTTGGATCAATAGGCCTCCATGGAAGAAGAACCTTTTCCCAACTTTCATAAGGAACCTGTGACTGAATACAAAATAGAAATATGGTGGACGAGTGTCCAAGCCCATATTTAGAACCATGCACAATTAATCCCAGAACTGATTTCACAATAATATTACCAATATGAACCGGCCTCCCAGTTTGAATACAGAAATTCAAAATGGCACTTTCCTTGGTTACTTTGCTAATCTTCAATGTCGGAAATAACTTTGCCGAAATAAAGTAATGCCACTGCTTCAATACTGGATTGAGAGATGCAGATGGGAAACTAATGTATCCATTCTCTCTAACTTCCCATTCTTCATTCTCATCCGTCATCATTCATATTATCCCTCGTGGCAGTGAAATAAAAATAATGAAAAATAGGTACATTCTCGATCATAAAGAGATCGTTAATTCGAGCAGGAGTGAATTGCACAAATACGAACCCTTGGTTGATCCCATGAAGATTTACATAAAACTCTTTCACGACGGGAACAACAACGGCAGTGGTAGTGTAGCAAAGCACTTTCCAACGTCTCTCTTTAATCATTTCTTCAATTCTAGTAGTAGGATTATCCATACCTCGATTTATGAAGCCTCTTTCCTTGATAATCCTTCTTTTCATCATCACTTTGTTGAACAAACGTTGCGCCTCAAAACTTATGAACTTCCTTCGGTTGAAAACACGAAATCGAGGGGTTTCAATGGGATAGGAATCCATAGGATACGAATTGGGATAGGTGGTTTTCGTTTTTCTGGAGTTAAGAAGTCAAAAATGGAGTTTAGGGAGTTATAAGGACAAAGATCCCGCCAAAAACCGCCAAAACTCGCATTTTAAAACTTCTTGATAATCGTTTTAACTCCGAAGACACAATAACTGGCAAGGTAGATGATTCTCCTAAAAACATATACTTTAAATGATTAGGGAGAATTTTCATCTCAAGTTCAGGAGGTTTTATGAAAGATGGAATTAAGCTTTTATTTTCACCTTCCATAGTGTCTAATACTTCGAATCTCTCCTGAACATACTCCAAATTTTCATTCTTCTTAATATCTAAATTTTCTTCATCTTCAATTTTTTATTCATATATATTTTTATATTCTTCTTCTTTTTCAAATATATTTTCAAAATGATGGTTTCTCAAGTAATCACAGATCTCCATCCTAAAACATTCATTATCTTTTTCCATTGAGGGATACTTCATAGATTTTAAAATATTAAAGGTCACCTCTTGATCATTAACTCACATAGTTAATTCTCCTTTTTTAACATCAATTACCACTCTTCCAGTAGCAAGGAATGGTCTTCCCAAAATGATTGAAATTTCTTTATCTTCCTCCATATCAAGTACAATAAAATCCACAGGAAAGATAAAATTATCCACTTTCACTAACACATCTTCCACCACTCCTTTAGGCTAAGTAATGGAACAATCAACCTACTAAAGAGTCACAGATGTTTGAGAAATTTCTCCTATTCCCAACCTTTTGAAAGTTGATGAAGGCATAAGATTAATACTAGCAACCATATCACATAAAGCTTTCAGAAAAAAATTTCACATATAGCACACGAAATAGTGAAACTACCAGGATCTTTATATTTTTCTGGAAGCTTTTTCTGAATAATTGCACTACACTATCTGCTAAGTGCAACAGTTTCATGATCTGTAAACTTTCTTTTCTTTCTCAAGATATCCTTCATAAACTTGACATAGTCAGACATCTATTCTAATGCTTCAACAAAAGGAATATTTATCGTTAATTTCTTAAGGATCTTCAAAAATTTTCCAAATATGTTATCCCTGTTTTTTTTCTTCAATCTTTGAGGAAATGGAGGTGGTGGTTTTTCAACAGTTATCTTCATTGGCTCAAGAGGATAATTCAAGTCTGGATAAATCTTGTTTGAACCATTTTCAATTTCCACCTTCTCCTTTTTTATTTCGACTTCTTTTTGCACTTTAGTTTCCATTTCTTTTCCACTCCTTAATTGAATAGCCTTAAGTTGTTCCTTGTTTTGATCTTTTGGATTGATCTCAATATTACTTGGAAGTGTTCTAGAAGGTCTATTATTAAGTGCAATGAAATATGTCCCAATTGATTTTCAATATTTTTCATAGCAACACCTTGAGATTTTAATAGATTTCCCATATTTAGAATCATTTCTTCAGTAGACAACTTATCCTTAAATTGTGGGTTACTATTAAATTCAGGAGGATAAGATGGTCTAAAATTATTATTTCCTTGATTGTTTGAATTTCCAATTGGATTTATAGAATTGTTAGCCCAATGCGGGTTAACATTAGCATTATTATTATTCCAATTGAAGTTTGGGTGATTCTTCCAACCAGGATTATAATAATTTGAATAAGGATTGTTAGGTCTATTAATAACATTTAAAGTCTCATAGGGTGTTTGAGATTCTGTTATCTATTTAAATGAATTTTTCTCCAACACTTGAGGTGGTTGAGAATAATTCATTCCACATTGATCTATTTTCTTTGAAAGGGCTGCAATTTGAGAAACTACCATAGTCATCATATCGGAATCATGAACACTAGCTACTCTCTTAGGATTTACTCGTTCAGAGGGCCATTGAAAATTATTAGTAGCCATTTCTTCATTTAATGCGTATGCTTCATCAAAAGGTTTTGACATTCATTTTCCACCAGCAGCAGCATCTATAATAGATCTCAATGATCCCACTAATCCATTATAAAAATTTTGAATTATTAACAAATCTAGTAAAGCTTGATGTGGGCACTTCCTAAGAAGATTTTTAAAACTCTCCCAAACTTCATATATTGACTCTCCTTCAAACTGACAAAAGGATGTAATATCATTTCTTAGTTTAGCACTTTGATGGAGGGAAATATTTTGATAGAAACTTTTGAGATAATTCTCCCCAAGTTCTAATAGATCCAGATGCTAACGAGTTTAACCATACCTTAGCTTTATCCCTTAATGAAAAAGGAAAAAGTCTATGTCTGACAGCGTCACTAGACACTCCATCATATTTAAAAGTAGGACACAGTTCTAGAAAACTAGCGAGATGAAAATTTGGATCCTCATTAGGTGTTCCTCCAAATTGATTATTTTGTACAATTTGGATAATAGCAGGTTTAAGTTCAAATGAATTAGCAGCAACATCAGGATTTTGAATAGTTATGTGAATTTCATCTGCTATTGGGTTAGCATAATCTCTTAAAGATCTTGGTAAACTTCCAATATCATTTCTTTGATTATCTTGATTATTCGCCATTTTGCAAGGATTTTCAATTTGTTTTTGTTATTTTCTAATTTTCTGAGAGCACACTCTAAATCTGAATCGTAAGGCACTAAACCTATAGATCCGCTACTACACATATACAAACACAAATACTTTAATAAAGGTAAACAAACACACAATTACACACTACAAAATAAAGGTTTTTTGTTACTAAATTATTAATAAATACTGTTTACACTTTCTTACTTACTTTCTTAACTTTGTTACCTTCTTACTTACTTTCTTAACTTCGTTACCTTCTTACTTACTTTCTTACTTACTTTCTTAACTCCTTTACCTTCTTACTTACTTTCTTAACTCTTTACCTTCTTACTTACTTTCTTAACTCCGTTATCTTCCCCGGCAACAGTGCCAAAAACTTGATGCGGCGGACTTATATTTTGCAAGAATTTATGAACTCAAATTTATATATTTATAATGATTTTGTTAAGTCCAAGCATTCAACGCAAGTATACGTATCATTCAAGTAATACAGGGCTCTAATGGAGTCTTGGTTATCGATCCCACAGGGAAGTTTGAAATATAAGAAAGCGTTCAAAATAGAAATAATGTAGCACTAAAATCCAATATTTAATTCGCAATTAAAGTTTACTACTTACTACTACTATGCAGGAAACAGTAACGGTTAACTAAACTACAATTACTTCTAACAACTTTAAAAACAGAATTAACCACAGACACACTAAACTAGGTATTTTAAAGGTTTTCGATTTATGAGCAAAAGTATCTTTCCTCTTGCAATGAGAATATGATGTGTGGATTGATATGGAACAAATATTTATATTATTGTGTCAAATAGGAGCATAGATGATTCTTTACCCTTAAAAGAGTACCCTCTCTTCTAAGCAAGAAAAGAATAATGACATATCCTAAGTACCCTCTTTCTCTTCCCCAATGCAATTCTCTTGAAGTTCCTTTGAATCTTTTCTCTCTTCTTTACAACACTTGATTCTCTCCTTAGAATGGAAAGGAAGAAGCAATCTCTCACTTTACTCCTTCTCCTTCACTCCCTAGAGAAGAATTCCTCTCAAATCCTCACTCTACAATCACTTCTTCTAAACTTTAACATTTAACACTCACTAAAACTACTCTAGAAGACACAAGACACACACAAGAGGCACGCCATTTTCGTCCAAAAACAGTTACTTATAAGATAAGGACGAAATCCCAACAGTTTACATAGGCATCCCTTCAAATAGTTGCCAAAACCTTCAAATTTGAACTCCACCGACTTCGGATGCCGGCGGCGCCAGATAGGGCACCGACGGTGCTCTATCGTGCCAATATATTATGAAGTCTCTGGATTTGGGTGCCGAAGGCGCCCATTCTGCTCCTTTTTTGCTCCTTTTTGCTCATTTTCCATCATTTTGCTCCTTTTTTCTCCTTTTTGCTCCAGATTTGTTCCTTTTTTCTTCTTTTCACAACAATCACCTAAATCATCATACCTACAACAAATCATGAAAAATACCTTTCTTTAAAGTGCAATATCACAAAAAATGGGTAATGGGTAAAATTATATAGCAAAAACTGTATATATTTTTGGTGCATCAGTACCATTCACTTCTTCAAGAATAAATAATTTGTTTATGATTAAAAGCATTCCAATTTACCATTACACTAATTTCATCCCCACTAGAGACAACATGAACGATGTGTATCAATTCCTAACTAATGAAGATGGAAATTTGGAGATTCAAGACAATGGATATCTAAGTTACCATGTTCATTATTAACTTCTGAGTCGATGCAATGGCATTTCTTTATTTCTGCGAAATTACTTTTGACAATGAAAATCAAGAATTATAAAGGAAAGCGCTATCTTGAATTATTGTATTCAAACGGGAAGACCTATTGATGTGGGTGCAATAAATATTAAATCATTGTTGGGTTTGATTACAAATGGATCTACTTATGGGTTAGGACATCCATCTACCATATTTTTACTCTTTATTCAGTCACAGATACCTTATGAAAGTTGGGAGAAAGTGATTCTTCCCTGGAAGACCATGAATTTAGTGATTAATTGTGACTGCATAGATAATGGAGTGGTTAATGATATGAATGTTTTTATGGATCAATCATCACAAAATTCATCTCATATTCCTCTTTTTCTTAATAGTTCTCATGTTATTCTAAAAAGGAATAAGAAATTAGTCAAAGAGGTACAAAATGTTATGAGTGCAATTAACAATATTTCTGAATTCTTTGATCATCTGGATTGGAGGATAAATGAGTACTTTGATCATACTCTGCACATTAAAGAAGTTATGATATGCATATTTAAGAAAAATTATTGGATTGAAGAAAATTCAAAAGGTGAATTTCTTTATCATCCTTTCTGTAAATTGTATTTGCACCACCAACCTATTGGAGACATCAAAGGAGATGATAGCTTGGATGATGATGAGGAGTAGTGACTCTGAAATAGGTACACTTTAGTATATGAACTTATGTGTGATTGTGTTGAATATGCATAAATTAGGATTTTGAGACTTTTACTGTTTTACATTTATGTTAGATATTTCGTTTTCAGCATTAGTGTGTTGAGGTGTGAATTTGATGCTGAAATAGATGTTGTGTGGTTTGTATTACTTGTGCAAAAGTGTGGATTGATATTTTTGATGTAAGTCTTGGATTATATATATATATATATATATATATATATATATATATATATATATATATATATATATATATATGTTATTTTTTGTGTCGTTTGTGAATATTTTTGTTATTAGATCACTTAATTATAAAAATTAATGTTGGATTAGGCTAATTAGATGATGGTGTGACTAGAAATGATTGTAATGGCAGAAAAATTTGGCATGGCGCCGAAGTCCCAAAATTTACAGGCCCTTATAATTTCACGAAAACCGCATAGTAAAACCTATCTTTACTATTTTCGGTCATCTTTTTCCTCTAGCCAAGGTCGAAACTTCAACTTGGACTTGCATAGATTCAGATTTAAGGTGATTTTAAGGCTACAAAGGCTTGGATTTCATCTTCTCTTAGTAAGAGCTCTACTTTAAAATAAATTTTTTTTATTTTCACCATGGATTTCTTCTACAATATTGAGATCCACAAATTTGAAGTTTCTAGAGAAAATTTTGAGAGAGCCAATTGTGTTAAGTTACTTACTTTTAAGATTGATTTTTAGAGTTTACTACATTGTTATTAGGCATTTATTTTGATTTATTTTCAATTTTATAGAAATTCTCATGGCTCCAAATATGAGTAAAGGGAAGAGAAAATTGGATTTTGATGAGAGGAAATTTATAAATTTGAGGGCTCAATATCATTTTAACACCCAACTCCTGAAGAAAAAGTTAATTCAGGAATGAGCTTTTGAAAAACCAGGAGGTGTTGTAGAAAGGTAATTGTTGCTCGTCGGTGGGAAACCTTCTGCTACTTCACAACAGTAACAGTGGTTAACATTGTGAGACAGTTTTATGCTAATCTTAAGGAGACCTCGGAAGATCAAGTTCTAGTTCGTGGTAAAATGGTGGATTTTACTCATGAACGGACCAATGCCTTATATCACTTAAGGGATGTATATATTTGTGAATATTCATCATTTAGTGCAACTAATTCTGCTTTGGAAGAATTCATTGCTTATTTAATAGGTTAAAAAGGAGTTTGGAAAGTAAAGAACAACTATAAGGTAAACATCTCTATTTCTTTGTTGAATGCATCATCTAAGGCATGTCATTACTTTATTTTGCAAGACTTCTTCTTACTAATCATCATAGTGAAGTAGCTAGAGAGAGAGCTATCTTAAATTTCTGCATTCAACAAATGAAACAAATTAATATTGGCACTATATTAATAGTCAAAATGCATGGGCTAGTTCTAAAGGATAGATGATACACCTAAAATATATAGTATTTTTAGGCACATTTTTATACCTATTTTTAATGATATTACACTTTAATGGAAGGTACTTGTGTTTTTCTTGCAGGTATGATAAAAATGGATGTTCATGATGAAAGGAGCAAAATTGGATCAAATTTGGAGCAAAAAAAATGAAAAATAAAAAATTTGGCACTGGCGGCTAAGCGTCGCTGGGCTGGCACTTAGCCGCCACAATTAAAAATAGAGATTCAAATGGATTTGGAGCTAATTTCAAAGGGGATGGGATGCAACTCTTGGTGGTAATGTCCATAACTTCCTTTGGGTGGCAAGTTTGAATGAAGGGGTGTGTTCCTTGGTAGGTACATCGAAATCTGGACTCATTTTGAAGAGACACCAAGTCACCTTTTGGTTTACTATTTAAAGAGAGTCTTAGGAAAGATTTAGAGGAGGCAATTTGAGGAGACTCTTCCACTGCATTTTGAAGAGTACTTCCATTGTTCTTCCACTGCATTTTAAAAGTTTTTATTTAGAGTAGAAGTAGAGAGTAGAAAGGAGAAAAGGGTCGGAGTGAAGTATTCTTCTTCCCACTTCTTTTCTATCTTTTAGATTAGTTTTTATTGAAGTCTGAAGTCTGTATTCTGAGTCAACAGAGTTGGGAGACTTGCTCTGGGAAGTAGTTTAGCGAAGATTCAAAGTTTCAGAGGAACTTCCTTAGTCTTGTGGAGAGGATTTTCAGATAAGTGTTTACTTTTATTTAGTTTATTAATACTTGTTTTTGTTTATTATTTTTCTTATCATTGTTTTTAATTTCAAATCAATGTGTTTTTATATTTTCTCGATGCATTCTGAGTAATTTACTTTATCTTTTTCTTTCTTAAATGGAGAAGTAATTAATTTAAAGATAATTTTTGTGGAAAGTATAAGTGTTTAAAAGTTGGAGAAAGTTGTGAAGATTGATTCTAAAAACTTTGTTTATTTCTTAATTTGGCCTGTTAAGTTGTAAAATTTATTGAGATTATGTAAGATCCAATGTGGTATTATCTCATAAAAGTTAGTAAGAATTACATGAAATTATATGGGTGAGAACTATAGTCCATATAATTGAATGTAATATTAGAAGATATTTTTATAAAAGGGAGTAAAATTAGAGGATTTTAGAGTGACAGGCTAAACCCCCTAATTTGGTTTGAAGTTTTGAGTTTTGTTATGAGAATTTAGCCCCCAGGTGGTGGGAATCGAGGGAACTCTAGAGTGAGAGACTGGTATCTTCCCTACCTAAGCATGTTCAAAATAATATAAATTTCAAATTAACCTATGTTCTTTATAGAACAAGTAAGGGTAAAGATCACATTTGCTTCTATCTGTCACAACAAAAATTTGAATACTTCCACAACAATACTTTAAGAATTATTACTACTTCATGAAAGGAAAGAAAAAGATATTCTAGTTAATAGTATTTTACATCCAGTGTAATTAGTTATTGTAATTTTAATTTCTTGCTTTGCATTTTTATTAAGAAAATTTCAAAAGACATATCAACCTTCAAAACTTTTCAAAATCAAGACATACTTTTTCGAAAACAATTAAAGAAAATAAAAAGATAATTTCTCTGATTCCTTTAAAGATTTCACATTTTCCTGTGGGTTTGATATCTCGAGGCTTAATCAGAAAGTCCTATATTACTTGATAAAAGATACGTATACTTGTGTAGTATCCCATATTATAAAATCATTATTTTCATATCTTAAATCATCAGTGCATTTATCCAGCGGAGCCAAGTTTTTGGCATTCGTTGCACTTATATCTACCGTGGATAAAGTTTTTGGCGCCGTTGCCGGGGAACTTAATTTAAATTACATTTTAAAGAGAATTAAGAAATTATAAATTTTTACTTTTCTTTGTTTTTGTTAGTGTGTTGTATTTTGTTTTGTTTTATTATTGTATGTGTAGTTCAGGTTCTGAAGGACTTGTGGCTTACGATTCTGAATTAGAAAGAACTATTAGAAAAATCAAAAAAATAAAAAATACAGAAAAAGAAAAAAAATATTCAAGAAATGGCAAATCATCAAAATTAAAATGTTGGCATCCATCAAGAATTAAGACCTTTAAGAGATTATGTTAACCCTACAGTAGATGAACTTCGTAGTAGTATTCAAAACCCTACTGTAGCTGCTAATTCTTTTGATCTTAAACCTGTTATTATCCAAATGGTGTCAAATAATCAGTTTGGGGAAGCAACAACTGAAGATCCTAATTTGCATCTTGCTAATTTTCTAGAGTTGTGTGCTAATTTTAAATATGAAGGTGTTTCGGATGATGCTATTAGACTTAGACTTTTTCCTTTCTCACTAAGGGATCAAGCTAAAATGTGGTTACATTCGTTAGCACCTGGATCAATTAGAACTTGGGGTGAACTGTCACAAAAATTCCTTGCTAAATATTTTCCACCATCTAAGATTGCTAAGTTGAGAAATGATATAACATCTTTTTGTTAGTTTGAAGGGGAATCAATATATGAAGCATGAGAAAGATTTAAAGATCTCCTCAGGAAATGTCCACATCATGCGATACCAGATTGGTTAATAATTCAAACTTTTTATAATGGATCAGTTGGATCTCTTAGATCAATCATTGATGCTGCTGCTGGTGGATCATTAATGTCTAAACCATTTTCTGATGCTTATGCTTGAATTAAAGAAATAGCTACTAATAATTTTCAATGGCCTTCTGAAAGGTTAAATCCGAAAAAGGTAGTCAGTGTTTATGAAAATGATGCTTTTACAATATTAGCAAATCAAGTTGTTGTTGTATCAAGGAAGATAGATCAATTTTAGATGAATGTTTCTCAGCCAAATCTCATGATTGAAGAAAATTCATTAGGCCAAATGGTTGATTCTTATTCTTCACTGTAAGCTCGTGAATGCTATAATCAAACCTAACAACCCATATTCCAATTATTATAACCCAGGTTGGAAGAATCATCCAAATTATAACTGGAATAACAATAATCAGGGTGGTGTTAATCAACAATGGGGGAACACCCAAATAAACCCATTGGGGAATTGGAACAACCAAGGTCATAATAATAATAGATTAACTTATCCTTCAGGTTATAACAATGCTTTACAAAATAAGGAGAAGAAGTTATCTATGGAAGAAGTAGTATCACATATAGGAAATCAATTACAAATTCAAGGAGCAACCATTAGAAATATTGAAAATCAATTGGGACAAATTGTAAATGCCTTAAGTAATAGATCCCAAGGAATGCTTCCAAGTAATACTGAAGTGAATCCAAGAGAAAAGAATAAAGAACAAGTAAAAGCAATTCAACTGAGAAGTGGAAAAGAATTGGAAGGTAGGGTTCAAAAAGAAACTGAAGTAGAGAAAGAAAAGATTGAAAGACCTAAAGAGGACGCTCGAAAAGGTTTGGAAAGACCTATTTCTCCACCTAAGGTTGATTTAGAAAAACCACCACCTCCATTTCCTCAGAGACTTCGTCAACAAAAGTTGGATAAGCAATTTTCAAAATTCTTGGAGATATTAAAGAAGCTTACCATTAATATTCCATTTCGTTGAAGCCCTAGAACAAATGCCAAGCTATGAGAAATTTATGAAGGATATTCTTAATAAAAAGAGGAAGTTTGAAGAAAATGACACTGTTGCACTTAGTGAGGAGTGCGGTGCGATAATTCAGAAAAAGCTTTCTGAAAAACTCAAAGATCCTGGTAGTTTCACAATTCCATGTGCAATCGGAGAAAGATTCTGTGGAAAAGATTTATGTGATTTGGGTGCTAGCATTAACCTTATGCCTCTATCAATATTTAAAAGACTGGGACTAGGAGAAATAACCCCAACTACTGTAACATTGCAATTAGCAGATCGTTTGATCACAAATCCTAAAGGAGCTATAGAAGATGTTTTGGTAAAAGTGGATCAATTTATTTTTCCTGTGGATTTCATTGTGTTAGATATGGAGGAAGATTAAGAGATACCCATAATTTTGGGGAGACCTTTTCTAGCTACGAGAGCGAGCCATGATAGATGTGCAAAAGGGAATTAACGATGAGGGTTAATGATCGATTGTTACATTTAATATTTCAAAATCGATGAAATATCCTGCAAGAGGTAAAGAAGATGAGTTTTTTAGGATGGATGTTATCGAATATTTAAGTGAATGTCATTTCAAATCAACTTATGAAGAGAAAGCTGAAAGAGAAGAATTTGAATATAAGTAAGAAGAGGAGTTATTTGATTCAGAAGATTTTCAAGAAGAAGATTTAAAGTATGTTCGTGAAAGTTTTGAATTGTTGGATATGACTGAAAAAGATAAATCTTATGGTCCATCAATTGAAAAACTTCCTGAACTTGAGTTAAAAATGCTTCATAATCATTTGAAGTATGTTTTTCTAGGTGAATCCTCAACCTTGCCTGTTATAATTTCCTCTCAATTAACTGAAAAAGAAGAAGAGAGTTTGCTTGAAATTCTGAAAAAGCACAAGAAAGCCTTTGGATGGACAATTGTCGTTATTAAAGGAATCGATCCTTCAATTTGTAATCACAGAATTCTTATGGAAGATAATTGCAAACCGCAAGCTGATCCCCAAAGGAGATTAAATCCTATCATGAAAGAAGTTGTTAAGAAAGAAATTTTAAAGTGGTTGGATGTTGAAAGTATCTACCCTATTTCAGATAGTGCATGGGTTAGTCCTATTCATTGTGTTCCTAAGAAAGGAGGAGTAACTGTGACTGTTAATGAAAAGAATGAAATGATACCAACAAGATAAGTTACAGGGTGGCGAATATGCATTGATTATAGAAAATTAAACATTGCCACAAGGAAAGATCAATTTCCACTTCCTTTTCTAGTTCAAATGTTGGATAGACTGGCTGAGCATAAATACTTTTATTTTCTGGATGGATACACTGGTTACCACCAAATTCAAATTGCTCCTAAGGATCAAGACAAAACTACGTTTACCAGTCCTTATGGTATGTTTGCTTTTAGAAGAATGCCCTTTGGTTTAGGTAATGCCCCTGCTACATTTCAGAGATGTATGATGGATATTTTTTGTGATTTAATTGAAAAAGGGATTGAAGTTTTTATGGATGACTTTTTAGTGTTTCGAATTTCATTTGAATCATGTTTAGAACATCTATATATAGTTCTAAAACGCTGTGAAGAAACTAATTTGGTCCTTAATTGGGAAAAATGCCAATTTATGGTAGCAGGAGGAATTGTTTTGGGACATCGGATTTAGAAAAAGGTTTGAAGGTAGATCCTACAAAAATTCAAGTTATATCTAATTTACCTTGCCCAACCAATGTAAGGGGAATTAGAAGTTTTTTAGGACATGTTGGATTCTACAGGCGTTACATCAAAGATTTTTCAAAGATTACAAAACCTTTATGCCGTTTACTGGAAAAGGATGCAATTTTTAATTTTGATGATGATTGCCATAAAGCCTTTGAAACATTAAAAGAAAAATTAATCACTGCACCTGTAATAATTTCACCAAATTGGGAAAAACCTTTTGAATTAATGTATGATGCTAGTGATTATGCTATTGGTGCTGTTTTGGGCCAGAAATATGATAAAATTTTCAAAGTAATTTATTTTGCTAATAAAACTCTTTATGAAGCTCAAATTAATTATACCACTACTGAGAAAGAGTTATTAGCTATAGTATTTGCCTTTGATAAATTTTGATCATATTTAATTGGAATTAAATGTGTTGTGCATACCGATCATTCTCGCTATCAAATACTTAATGAAGAAAAATGATGCAAAACCGAGACTTATAAGATGGATTCTTCTTTTGCAAGAATTTGATTTTGAGATAGTAGATAGGAAGGGTTCGATAATCAAATTGCTAATCATTTGTCCAGGCTTGAAATTGAAAAATCTTTCTGTGATATTGAAGAAATTAATGAACATTTTCCTGATAAAAAACTGTTCACTATTAAAGAATGGAGTGTTCCGTGGTATGCAGACATAGTAAACTTTATTGTTAGTAATATTATACCCTATGGTTTGACATACCATGAAAGAAGAAATTTATGTCTGATGCTAAGACTTATTTTTTGGATGACCCATTTTTATATAAACAAGGAAAGGATCTTATAATTTGAAGATGTGTACCTTTGGAAGAGACTTATGAAATTATAAAAAAATGTCATGATTCTGATTATGGGGGACATTTTAGAAGTGATAAAACTGCATATAAAATATTACAATCAGGATTTTATTGGCCTATAATTTTTAAGGATGTGAATGTTTATATTAAAAATTGTGATAGATGTCAGCGTGTAGGCAATATTTCTAGAAGAAATGAGATGTCCCTCAATTATATGTTGGAAGTTGAAATATTTGATGTTTGGGGATTAGATTTTATGGGACCATTTACACCATCTTTCAGAAATGTTTATATTTTGATTGCAGTAGACTATGTTTCCAAATGGATTGAAGCTATTGCTTTACCTCGATGTGATGCTCAAAGTGTTGCAAAGTTTTTAGAAAAGAATATATTTTACAGATTTGGAATACCAAGAGTAATCATAACTGATGAGGGAAGTCATTTTAGAAATGCTATTATTGGGAAGTTAGCAAAGAAATATCATATTAATCATCGCATTGCTACTGCTTATCATCCGTAGACAAGTGGTTGGTTGAATTATCCAATCATGAAATTAAAAGAATATTGGAAAAAACAGTTAATCCAAATAGAAAGGATTGGTCAATTAAACTGGATTATGCTTTGTGGGCCTATAGGACTGCTTACAGAACATCTATAGGAATGTCCCCATATAGGCTGATTTTTGGAAAAGCTTGTCATTTACCTTTTGAACTTGAGCATAAGGCTTATTGGACTGTTAAAGAGTTCAATTATAATTTGAAAGATGCTGGTGAAAAAAGATTATTGCAATTGAATGAGCTTGAAGAAATAAAGAATGAATCTTATGAAAATGCTAAGATTTATAAGGAAAAGATGAAGTTATGGCATGATCGGAAGATTCTTACTAAAAATCTTGTACCAGGACAACAAGTTTTGCTGTATAATGCTAGATTGAGATAATTTTTTGGAAAACTTAAGTCCAGGTGGATGGGTCCATTCATTGTGATAAAAGTTTATTCTTATGGAGCTGTATATATTCAAGATCCTAAGACTGGAAAAATATTTAAAGTTAACGGACATAGACTTAAACCATATTTTTCAGTCAATAAATCTAAATCTGATGAGAATTTAATGTTGGGTCACTCAAAATGAGTTCGGGTATGTCGAGTCGAAGACGTTAAAACAAGCGCTTTGTGGGAGGCAACCCATATTTATCGGTGTGCTTTGCTTTATGTTTGTTTTGTGTGTTTAGTTTGCTTTGTTTGGTTTGTTTTTATGTTTTTAGTGGTAGTAATTTGGAGTTTTTAAACTTAAGTGGAGTTTATTTGACCTTAATTGATGATTTCGAAAAGTCAGAATGAGAATTTGGACACTTAGCAGAACTGTGCTAAATTGTGCACTGGCGGCTAAGCGCCGACTAGTTGGCAATTAGGCGCCACAGTTATAAAAAACGTGAAAAATGTGAATTAAGAGCCTAGATCGTGGGGGAGAAGTTGTGGGAGTTATTTAGGAGATTCTAAATGTGTTGGAGAATATTCTAGCATCTCCCAAGTTTATAAAAAGGTCCCGACTTAAGGAAAGCACTTGCCTCAAGTCCTATTTTCTTTTCTGAAGTCTAAGAAGAGAATTTTGAGCACCATGTCTTCTGGGAGAACGAGATGAAGAAGAAGCAAGATTCTGACAAAAGTAAGTTCATTAGTGATAGTGCTAAGGAGTTATTTAATGGATATCTGGTTGTTAGCATTCAAGGTATTGCAGAGATGATTGCAAAAATTGAAGCCCAAGTGACTTCAATGGAAGCAAAGATTAATGATATTACTTTACATCTGGATCACATGGGATGGCAACTCAAGATGCAATTCAATTATTCAAGGTATGTGGAAGAAATAGATAAGGTGATGTTTGTGAAGAACAAATGGATTGAAGAAGATGATATAAGAATGAACAATGATCGCTCGTTCTATCAAATTAATATTCCTGAAGGGTCAAATGAGAATAATAGTGGTCCTGGTTATATTTCGCCTAATGGAGAGTGGAATTAAATGTGTTTTATGTATATTTGTTTAGTGTCTTATGTGTTATGTTAGTGTTCTTGTGAGTTCATGTTTGGTGTGTTTAATGTTTTTATATATGCCTGATGATGTGATGGGTACATCTTTAAGATGTACACTTATCAGTTTAAGATTATAATGTCTTGTATTTTGAGAATTTTATCCTTTATGTTTGGATAAAAATTCTAGTACTGTATTAAGTATTATGTTTGTTTTAATATAAGTTTGTGTTTTAGTGAAATTTGTGTGGAATCAATGGATATTAAACTTTGATTTAGAGTATTAGAAGATTTGAGGGGAGAAATAATTATTTTGGAGTAATTAAGGGTAATTAACCAAGTGATTTAGTGCATATACCTTAACTATAAAAATTTGGTTATTGGCGGCTAAGCGCCAAAGTGCTGGCGCTTACGCGCCAAATTTCGCGGCTAAGCGCCGAGAGTTCGCAAAAGTTAAAAACCCAAAAATTACCATTTTCAACCTCCCCATTGTCTTCAACCTTTGCTTTGCCGTGAAAGAGGAGCCTAGGGTATCATATTGTGGATCATTTAAGAGCCGATCTCAACAAAAATTGTTAGATTTGGATTCCTTGAGGTAAGAGCACTACTCCTAAGTAAAAATTTTTTATTTTCACCATGTATTTTGAGTACATTTTGGATAATCTTAAAATCACTATTCATGGTGAAAATTTGAGGAAAAGCTTGATAAATTGCTTGGATTTAGTGAAAATATCTTTTGGAAGATAATTTAGCAAGTTTAGTTTGATTTTGGAATTTATGGTGAATTTTTCGTGAATTTTTAGAGATGGCTCCAAAGTCAAAGCGTGCACGAGAAAAGACGAAGTTTGATTCGACAAATTTGTTAGTATGAGGGCCGAGGAACGATACGTCGATGCATTGCAATCACGTAAGTTGATTCCTGAGCGAGTGTTTAGTAAGCCATGAGAGGTGATTGAAGATATGATTGCAAGAAGAAACTGGCAGAATTACTATTGCTTCTCCGCTGTTGCTTCTCTGATGTTGTTGTTGTTTCTGTGGTAAGAGAATTTTATGCAAATTTACCTGCTGCAGAGGAAAATCAGATGATGGTTAGGAGGCATGAAGTAAACTTTTCTTCAGGTGCAATCAATACCTTTTATGGACTACCTCCCGACATGTTCGTTTTTATTCTAACTATCATCCTTCGGAAGGAGAATTAGATGAGATTATGGAATATCCGATCGATGGAAGAGGATTATGGAAAATTACAAATGATAGAAGAGTAAACTTTCCTGCTTCCAAATTGAATGCCATTTCTAAGGCATGGCATTATTTTATCTCATCTAAGTTGTTACCTTCAAGTCATACCAGTGAAGTGACGAGAGAAAGAGCGGTGTTGAACCATTGTATTCAGCATGGAAAGCCGATTGACATTAGAGGGATATTTTTTTATTATGTTTTGAACTGTGCTAGATCAACCATGACTGCAGGTATGGGATTTCCTTCCTTGATTCATTCACTATGTGAACGATCTAGAGTGAAGTTTGAAACTTGGGAAGAGGTACTTCAGCCATTGAGACCAATTACTAGTGTAAACGTTGGTGCTTACACTGTACATTCAGAGTTTGGTTGGAGAGGAGGATTTGTTAGGGCTTCTATCGCTTCGCTTCTGTCGCTTCTACTTCTCGTGCTACTACTTCACGTGCTTCGTCATCTACGGATTCACAGACTGGTTTATTAAGAAAGATTTTGAAAAAAGTGAGACTTACTCGAGAACATGTGAGAGATATGGATGGTAAGCAGGATAATGTTGAGAGATATATTGTAAAACATGATGAATATGAGGAGAATTATCAGCAATATTTGGATAGACTGATTAGAGGAGATCAGAGTGCTGAGATGCCACCTCATCCATTCTATATACCTTATGTGCCATCCAGAGATTGGAATGAGCAAGATGATGATGATGATGAGGATGAAGAGTAGATGTATATTGTTTGTCTTAGTTGTTGTATCGATGTGTTGTGTCACTGTGTAATTTATCTAGTATTTTGTTTGATGATTGTGTTGTGATGTGAACCTTGATAGTATGCAGATTGTAGTTGTACTGTTTATTTGTTATGCTTATTCAGGTATTGTTGTTGTTTTATTGTTGATTTATATGTTGCTGTGTGGTAGTGTGTAGTAGTAAATGTTTTTTATGTGTATGTTTTGTCAGAGTTTTTAGTAGTGTGTACTTTAATTCCAAAAAATGTTAGGAAATTATAAACCACTATTAGAAACTTCTACTTAGGAAAACTACATGTTTAAAATTCTTCAAGTTCCACTATCATCTGTTATCTGTATTAGTGTGTTATTTTAGTTGGTGTGTATTTGCTTTGAAAACCTCCACTACTGTAGAAGTCTTCTGAAATTTTTACTTTTCTTATTATTATAAAAAAAAAGAAAAATGTTTTGAAAAACTAAATTTGATTTCATTTTACTCCTGTATTTAAATTGTTATACTTGCATATTAGGATATTAAAATTCCTGCAAGCATGATATATTAGTTTTTATTTCTCACCCATGTATCATTTCTTCTGCTTAAATGTTTTATCTTAATTAAAAATTTAAAGTTTGGGGGGGATTTTAAAAACAAAGATTTTCAAAAACCTAAAATTTTATTTGATTCTCAAGAATACCTAAAAATAAATCTTCTTTTTGATTGAGAACAACTATGTACATGAAGTTATATTAGGGGAACAAAATTTTGAATATAGAAATGAATAAAAGAATTTAGTTAAAATTTATAGTAATCATGAAAAACTTAAAGTTAAAATTTTCTTAATAAAGAGGTGTTAAATAAAGTTAAACTATCTTTAGTAAGAAGTTTTGTATTTTTAGATAAATAGAAGATTTTACTTTTATTCTTCAAAGCTTAAATTTCTTTTATTTAAGTGAAATTTTAAGATACTATTATTATGATTTTTAAGTGAAAGATGTATATCTAATCTTTATTTTAAATGGAACGATGGAATTCAAAATCATTAAAGGTCTATCCAGATATAGTAATCCTTGCCTTATAAAAAAAAAGTGAAAAATATAGTATATGAAAAGAGAGGAGAAGCTTGAGGATTTAAGGGCCTAATCAAAAATTGGTTTCATACCTAAAGTTTAAGATATAAGTTCAGAGAAAATCTAAAGCTTAAAGTTGTAATATAGTAAGTAAAATTATTTTTCAAACAAATGTTTTTAAGTGAGAAAAATAAATGTTTGAATCCTATATTTTGAAAAATCTAAAAATATTTCTGAAATAGATAGAGACTTATTTTTATCATTTTCTTTTACTTAAGAACTTTCTAAACTTTAAGTTGGTTTTAATTACTGAAATTTTTTCTAAATTGGACTATTCCATTTCTAGAACAAAATTTTGTTATCTTCCTAAGAAACTCATTACATAATTTGCATGCTAAAATGTTTTATGAGATTAATTGTCACTTGAGGACAAGTAACATTTTAAGTTTGGGGGATTTTAATACACCTAAAATATATAGTATTTTTATGCACATTTTTATACCTATTTTTAATGATATTGCACTTTAATGGAAGGTATTTTATGTTTTTCTTGCAGGTATGATGAAAAAGGATGGTCATGATGAAAGGAGCAAAATTGGATCAAATTTGGAGCAAAAAAATGAAAAATAAAAAATTTAGCACTGGCGGCCAAGCTCCGCTGGGCCGGCGCTTAGCCGCCACTGTTAAAAATCGAGATTCAAATGGATTTGGCGCCAATTTCAAAGGGGATGGGATGCAACTCTTGCCAGTAACGTCCATAACTTGCTTTGGGCTGCAAGTTTGAATGAAGGGGTGTGTTCCTTGGTAGATACATCAAATCTGGACACATTTTGAAGAGACACCAAGGCACCTTTTGGTTTACTATTTAAAGAGAGTCTTAGGAAAGATTTAGAGGAGGCAATCTGAGGAGACTCTTCCACTGCATTTTGAAGAGTACTTCCCTTGTTCTTCCATTGCATTTTAAAAGTTTTTATTTAGAGTAGGAGTAGAGAGTAGAAAGGAGAAAAGGGTCGGAGTGAAGTATTCTTCTTCCCACTTCTTTTCTTTCTTTTAGATTAGTTTTTATTGAAGTTTGAAGTCTGTATTCTGAGTCAACGGAGTTGGGAGACTTGCTCTGAGAAGTAGTTTAGCGAAGAGTCAAAGTTTCAGAGGAACTTCCTTAGTTTTGTGGAGAGGATTTTCAGATAAGTGTTTACTTTTATTTAGTATATTAATACTTGTTTTCATTTATTATTTTTCTTATCGTTGTTTTTAATTCAAATCAATGTGTTTTTATATTTTCTCAATGCATTCTGAGTAGTTTACTTTATCTTTTTCTTTCTTAAATGGAGAAGTAATTAATTTAAAGAGAATTGTTTTGGAAAGTATAAGTGTTTAAATGTTGGAAGAAGTTGTGAAGATTGATTCTAAAAACTTTGTTTACTTCTTAATTTGGCCTGTTAAGTTGTAAAATTTTTTGAGATTATGTAAGATCCAATGTGTTATTGTCTTATAAAAGTTAGTAAGAATCACATGAAATTATATGGGTGAGAACTGTAGTCCATATAATTGAGTGTAATATTAGAAGATATTTTTATAAAAGGGAGTAAAATTAGAGGATTTTAGAGTGACAGGCTAAAACCCCCCGATTTGATTTGAAGTTTTGAGTTTTGTTATGAGAAGTTAGCCCCAGGTGGTGGGAATCGAGGGAACTCTAGAGTGAGAGGCCGGTATCTTCCTCGCGTAACCATGTTCAAAATTATATAAATTTCAAATTAACCTATGTTCTTTATAGAACTAAGTAAGGGTAAAGAACACATTTTCTTCTGTCTGTCACAACAAAAATTTGAATACTTCCATAACAATACTTTAAGAATTATTAATACTTCATGAAAGGAAAGAAAAAGATATTCTAGTTAATAGTATTTTACATCCAGTGTTATTAGTTATTGTAATTTTAATTTCTTGCTTTGCATTTTTATTAAGAAAATTTCAAAAAACATATCAACCTTAAAAACTTTTCAAAATCAAGACATACTTTTTTGAAAACAATTAAAGAAAATAAAAAGATAATTTCTCTGATTCCTTTAAAGATTTCACATTTTCCCTGTGGGTTCGATATCTCGGGGCTTAATCAGAAAGTCATATTACTTGATAAACGATACGTATACTTGCGTATTATCCCATATTATAAAATTATTATTTTCATATCTTAAATCATCAACACATTTATCCAGCGGAACCAAGTTTTTGGCATCCGTTGCACTTATATCTATCGGGGATCAATAGACTAGTGGAGGTTTGCAGTATCCTGCCCTGATTTACACCTTGTGCGAGCAATCAGGAGTAGATTTTGATCAGAGTGAAGAATTAATTGAGCCCCTAAAACCTATTAATAAGCCCAATATTCTTACTTACGAATGTAATGCTAGATGAAGAACTAGTGATAGGAGTCGTGACATTCCTTCTACCTCTAGCACTCCTTCTCTTCAAGTTATTATGGAGCAACATATAATCCAATAAGGAGATTTGTTGACTATTCAGAATAGAATTGGTAGCTTGCGGGTATGGAATGCTTATATGATGTATACATGAATAAGAAATTTGAATATGATATTGCTTATAATGAGGCCTTGACTAGATATTTGAGGGGAGATCATTCTGTAGAATTCCCTGCTGGCCCCAGGTTCACTCCATTTGAGTCTGATATTGAAGATGAAGAGGAAAAAGCTTATGATAAAGAAGGATGATGAATAGTTTATTCTCATTTGTGTGATTAGAGTACTCTTTGTTTTTAGTAGTTTGTTTGTTTTATTTTACATAGTTGAACTTTGTTTTTGTTTATTTATTAATTCAGATGTTGAACTTGCAGTGTAGATTTGGATTGTTGTTTTTGTTATTTTTATTTTCTGCTATCTAATAAATTTAAATGTTTGTTTATTATTAAATAATTTGTTGTGAATTTCCTTTACCCTGCAAATATTTTGAAGTATAATGTTTATGAATTTTCTACAACACTATATATACTTGCTCTTTTTAATTAAAACCTGCATAGTTTCAATTTCAGAAATCCAACACGAAAGGTTAATCTTTTTGAATTCATCTAATGTTTCCTTTCTACCCTCATTTTTGTGCTAAATTTTTTGCACATTGAAAAAGGTATGTTTGAGAGAAAATAAAAAATTTTCTTAAAAGAAGAGACTAAACTTTATTTGTCCTCAATGAACTGTATTTTTAAAATTACTTTAACATGATTTTTGGTAAGAAGTTAACTTTAGAAAGTTATAATTTTGATTTTATTTAAATATCATATTTTACATAAAAATTAAGTTTTAATAATGAAGGGTAACCCTAGAGTTAAGATATTTAGTATTAGAGTAATAGACTATAGTTTACTATTTAAAGTAAAGGAAAGTGTATTTTTTAAATGTTAAGAGTCTTAGGATTACATATTAAAAAAAGGATTGAAACTCTATGAAATAATGTTAATGCTAATATTGATGTATAAATAAAAGAAATGTAATAAGTTATAACTTTAGGAAGAGGATAGTGAATTTCAAAATTATTAAAGGTCATCCAGAAATAGTATCCTTCAAAAGAAAAAGAAAGAAAATAAAGGATTGAAAAATAATCCATATATGAAAGAAGAAAAAAAAGAAAAGCAAAAGAAAAGAAGAATATATGTGAGGAGAAACTTGAGGAAATGTCTAATCAAAAATTGTCTTCACTTGAATCAATCAAAAAAAAAAGGACTTAACAACATTTCTGGATTTATATTTACGTATTAGTAACTATATTAATAGATTTTTCATGAGAATTCTTTTCATATGATTTCTCTAAGTATTCTTAATATGACAGATTACACTTATTCTTGAAATGAATAGAAGACTAATACTCTTAAACTTGATTACTAAATACTCTTACGTATAGTTTGACCTAAGTCGTTAGAACTTGTTTAGAATTCTTACTATTTTATCTATGAAACAAAATTTATAGCAGTTATGAAGTTTAGTTCACTACCATGAGTCATAATTTTTATGTAGTAAAAGAGTTACTTGATGACAAGTAACAAATAAATTTGGGATATCTTGATACACCTAAAAAATGTTTTAATTTTCATATGCATTTTATGCTCATTTTTGGTGATATTGCACTTTAAAGGAATGTATTTTGATGTTTTATTGTAGGTATATTGATTTTATGTATTATGACTAAAAAGGGGACAAAAACTAAAAAAATTGGAGTCAAATGAAGCATGTTGCGAAATGTATTGGCATCGATGATGCTAGATTTGGTGCTAATGGTGCTGGAATCCAGAGACTATGGGGAATTTAGAACAGTGTTGGTGCCGAAGGCGCTAAAATCCAAAGACTTCCCAAAATCTGGCACTGACGGCACAAGATTTTGGCACCGATGGCGCAAGATATCATTACCGACGGTGCCAGTAACAGTTATGACAGAAAATTCATTGACGTGAGACTATCTTTGGAGATGTCCTTAAGGCAACTCTTGGGAAAATTCATTCTTATCTTATAAGAGAGTAATTTTAAGTTAAAATGAGGTTGGTATCAAAAAAAAAAAAGAAAAAAAAAGGGGAGAGTTTGGAGAGTAGGTGTGAGTAATTTGGTGAGTTCTCTTGGTGTGAAGAGTGCAGGAGAAGAGTGAAAGTGAGAGATTTCTTTTTCCTTACTTTTCTAAGAGAGAATTAAGTGGTGTTGTAAAGAGAGAAAGAGAGTCAAAGTACCTTCAAGGAATTTGTGTGGGGAAGAGTTTGAGATAAGTTGTGTTTCATACTTTTTGTGTTGTGTGAGCTTGTTTTTATATATAAAATCCATGTTTTGTTGTATCTTACTCATGACTTCTGAGTAGATTTCTTTATCCTTCTCCTTACAATGAGATATGGTATTGTTATGAATCAGAATTTTTATGCAATAATAAAATGATAGATATTGTGATGATTCAAACTTGGATCTTCATTTACTTCTCAATCTAGCCAATTAAAATCTTAAAGCTTTTTGTGAAACATATGATCTGAAAAGGCTATGCATTCAATAATAAATTAAGTCACTTTCAATGTCATGGATTATAATGTAGTCCATGGGGTTGAGTGCAAATAAATAGTGAAATAGAGTTTGATGGATGTAGAATTGGAGATTTTAGGGTGATAGACTAAAATCCCCAAATTGGTCCAAGTGTTTGGAAACTAAAACGAGATGTTAGCCCTCATGAGAGGGGAAGTGGGAGCTCTAGAGTGACAGTATCCTCCAAGCCTAACCACGAATTTAGGGATAAAATCTTGGATTAGCCAATGTTCTTTATGCACTCGGGAGAGGGTAAGGAATAGGAATGCTCCTATTTCGCACAATACAATTCTGAACAATCTGAATCATTCACTAACCATAACCTCATTGCAAGGGGTTAGTAAACTTTACTTTGAAATATAGAATTTCGTTTAGTAAGCTTAGTATTTTTAGCAAGATTAAACATTATCTACTTGTATTTCTTACTTAAGTTTTAAATAGTTTGAATATTGTGTGTTGTGCTACTATCATAAATTTATCTCCCTCGTGTGGGATCGATTCTTAAGACTCAATTAGAGCTCTTTATTACTTGAGCAATATGTATACTTGCATTTGTAACCTAGTGACACCATATAATAATAAACATAATAACCCATTAGATTACTAAGGGTGGCATAAAACTGATTATACTGAAGTAAATTGATTGAGATTGATAATTAATACTTTCTAAATTAGCTGCCTTATGTGTTATAGTGTTGAAAGACATTTATAGCGTACAAAAAATATCCACATCACCTCATCAAAAGTTAGGTCAACAATGGAAAAAAACAAGTTTTTTTTTGGGGGGGGGGGGTGGGTACTACCTTGTTATGAACTAAAATGTTAGCTCACACAATGTAGTAGATAATTAAAATTCAATAGGCAAATTCTATTAGGAAGTTTGAGTTATTTCAAACTGTTTATCATAGAATAGTAAAATTAGATAAATGTCATTTAGAAAGATTGATATTAATGTGTTAATAATAAGATTTAGAACATAAAAACTTCAGAGTTTACTTTAAAGAATCCATACATTATTAAAAATATGCTATTTAAATGTTAAGTAACAAATCAAAAATTTTCAATCTTTTTCAGTTCATTTTAATCAAGTTAGTATTATCTTAAAATTTAACTGTAAAGATAACCTAAAAGGTGCAGCACTAAAATATCAAAGGTTGAGTTTTAAGACTTAATAAATAATACCCTTCACCTTATTTAAAATTAAGAAACAAAAGTTGCCAACTAAATATAGTAATTACTCAAGAGAAAAAAAAAAGGAAAAAAATAGAAAATAAAAGAAAAAATAAAAGTAAAAAGCCCCTTAAGTAGAGCTTGAGGTTGACACAAAAATTATTAAAAGAATAAGAATTAGAAGGGTGTCTAGTATGACATAAATAATAAAAAATTTTCATGATTCTTTAATAAAACTCCTTTTTAGTTATCTTCAAAATAAAAAGTTAGGTGATGTTAGGCTGGTTAGAATCCATTGAAATTGCATCAAAATCATTTGATGTTAGTGAATAAGGCTTAAATTACATCAATTTAATTATCTATAGGATTTTTCTAAGGATAAGAATGAGGAGAATTAAGGAAAGGTCAAGTTACTAACTATTAATGATAATTGATCTACTATGACATTTAAACACCTTTATTTAGTTGTGATAAACACAATGAAGAATTCGAAACCTATGTTGACCTCACTTTTGCTGGGGTCTAGTCTTTCTTTAGAATAGCCTTCCTAGTGACTATCTTAGAAGAACAGCAATGGAACCCTTACCCAATAGAAATTCAAAACACTTCTTTGCTTCACTTGGAGTTTTCAAATCCTTAAAGTATAACTTCTAAGTACTTAGGAGGATGACACCAAGCATAAGGAAGCTCAAGAGGAGTTCCCTATAAGAAGGTCAAGCCTTAAGCTTGACCCTGGTTGGTCTCGTGCTAGCACACACAAACTTACACTTTACACTCTCACTCACTATCTCACAACCCTAAACCAAACATACCAAACTTCCCACACTTGATCCCCTACTCTTTTGGCCTTAAGCCCTTGGCCCTAGGCTAGGTTTTGGGTTAGAACCAACACGTTGAGGATCCAAAGTAGGATTTCCCTTGGTCCATGACTCAAATTGGTTGAAATTCTCATTTCACCTCAATTTTACCAAAAAAAATCCAACTTTTGACCTTTCACCCCCAAAACTCCACCAAATTATCAAATTACCATTAAACTGTACTTTTGACCAAAAATTTCAAAATTACCCAAACTCCCAAATTCTCTCCAAAAATCATCCCAACATTTTCTCCACCATCAAAATTGACCAAAATATTCCAAAAATTCCTAAAAATTACAAAATTATCCCAAATATCTCCAAAATCAATTTGAACCACTTCATTGTGCCCAATTTGACCAAATTGATCCATTTTGACCAAAAGCCCCAAATTCTCCCTTTAAGCCTAAAATGCTCAAATCACCTCCAATGTCCTCCTAATTGATCCAAATTCCCCCAAATTTGAATCCTAAACTCAAATTCACAATATCTAATCTCATTCCAAACTAAATCCAAGACCAATTTGACCCAATTTCAAACCCAATTTCAATCAAAACCAATAAACCTCAACTTTGACCATGACCCAACCTCCCCAAATTGAACCCCTTAGCCAATTTTATTTACACATATTAACATCCAAAACTCCTCCTAACATTAACCTAAACAAATTGATCCATCAATTGATCTACATTAGAGCCCAAACCACACCCAAATCTAACCCAAGTCAAAATCTACAAATTTGCCCCAAATGTGCCACAAGCCCAAATTCCACCAAATTGAATGCCCTAACCCTATATCTCCACCCAATTACAATTCAAAGCTCTTCCTAACATCCCCCTAAACCATTTTGAACATCAAATTGATCCTTTACCCAACTCTAGCCTAACCCAAACCCAAGCCTAATCCAACATGCCCAAAATTTACCAAATACCCAATTTTCCCTAAATCCACCTCCTAAATTAATTCAAAGTCCTAATCCTTTTCTAAACTCTTTATGAAAATCATACTGGTGGCATCTGGAGTAGCCTGAGATTTTATCGGTGTCGATGTCGATGTGGATGTCATTGTTTGGAGTCGCCACTATAATTTTGCCCTAATCTTCAAGAAATCTTATTTCTTTTGGATCATGTAAAGGATCTTTAGATAATAAGACTTTTAAAGAAAATAAGAGCTATTAAATTAGAAAGAAGTAGAATAAGAAATGTTGATCATAAGGAGATTCTCGAATGCCTTATTCTAAAATTTTATATAAGGACGATCACATATGAAATTTTGATAACCAGAGATTTCTAAGTGTGATACCTATCCTAAGTTCTTAAATATTCTATAAAACTATACTCTTATAGTTAATTACATCTTAGACAATTAAAATTGTCTAAAAAAACTTATGATTAATGTTAACACTTATTTTATAAGAAGTTTCAAGAACAATGAAGAAGCATCAATGTTCAATCCTAGGGATAATATGTCATACTACCCTAAGAGTTTGATTTTTGTCAACGTCATTTGTTATGTCAATTTAATTTTTATTTTTTTGTTTGTCATTTTGTTGTATTTTTGTCTTGTAGTTTTTTATTTGTTTAGCGGCTATCCTAAAAGTTTAGGTTTTGTGGCTATCCTATAATTTTAGGTTTTATGGCTATCCTAAAAGTTTAAGTTTTGTTTTGTTTTGATTTTGTCATTTTAATGTCATGTCGTTTATATTTTGTTTTGTTCTGTTTTGTTAATGTCATTGTTTTGATGTCATTTTGAATTTTTTTATTGTCGTTTGTCCTATCTTCAGAATGTTTCCCTGCAAAATAGAGTTAGCACACCATATTAATATGTAAAGTAAAGCTAAAGCGGAACTTGTCTTTAACTTGCAAGAAAAATAATGTCAGAGTAATTCTTACAAAAGAAATAATGTCGACTTTATTTCTTTGGTCGATTTTAATATGAGTTAAGTTTTAGATTCACTGTCGTTTGAATCTAGGGGTTTTAAGTCTAATGTAGAATAGACTTAAATAAAATCTAACATAAGTTAGACTTTTAGATTTGATCTCATTCCTAAACTTCATCCAATTCACTACATAAGAATAATAGTTTAATATCTCAAAATTCTCCAAACCAATTCATCCAAAAATGGGTTATCTTTATAATTAATGTTTTTTTTTAGGAATATTTATTAGTTATTTTAAACGTAAGCTTACCTTTAAGAGTATTTGTTAAAAAAACACTTATATCGACCTTCCAAACTAAAGTCTGGTAGTAGTATACTAGAATTTGACTAAAGACCCTGTGGGATCGATAAATGGGGCTCTACTAGAGCCCTCTATTACTTGAATGATACGTATACTTGCGTAGAACCTCTAGTGTGTGCACATACATACTGACATAAAACAGGCAGAAAAACAGCACACACCGGAGGCGGATCAGGAACTGTGGGTTCCTAACTGATGTCGCTATAATTTACTTAAATATTCCCGAATAAATACATTAAGATATCTCAATTTTAATATTTCCAAAACATGCTACTTCTCCCAATCTCCTACTTTTGACACTTTGAAAAATTAACCTGCTACGAAAATGAGCTTGTAGCATGCACAGTGGCAGCACAACCATCTTCAACAGCAAAGTTCCTTAGAAATAAACAACAAGCCATGAGAATTCGAGGTAGTTTGTCTAGTGCAGCATAAACCCTCACTTTATCTCTTTAGGCCTTTGCACTTTGTGCAATATAAGCCTTAAATCGTCTTAGATTCTGAGGTTGTTATTCAATATGGCGTAAATCCTCCTAGCTTCCAGAATATGCATATGATTGCTATCAATTGAATGTAAGCCCTAAATAATAAAATTGGTAGGATGAAACACTAAATAATTTTCTCAAATTGAAGCCAAAAAATAGAATAGTTTGGGAAATCACCAAGACTCTTCTTGGAGCTGTGTTTTCCCCTAGCTTTCTTTTCCTTTTGGATTCCTATAATAACTATTCCAAATTTGAGCCACTCACCTATTGGATTTCCTATTACCACAATACTTTGAAGAACCCTACCTTTTGGAAGTCTTGAAGATAATATTTCCTGATCTAAATTAAAAGTTTTCTTAGGTGACTTTGGTTATCTAAGATGTAATTACCTATAGGGGCTTGCTCTTATAGAAAATTTAAAAGACCCCAGATTAATATAAACCCTATATAGTTGCTTCATATTATATAAGGGAAGTTGTCGGTCAACATAAGTGGTTGTCATACCAAATGGATGTCATAGATTTTTTAGTTTTTTTGATCAAGCCTCATCACCAAGAAATGTATCTATTCTTTAGGATAGATACATGTCTTGTGGTGAAGTGCTTGATTATTTAAACTATAACATATATGAGATCAGTTTGATTTCATATTTTCAAAAAATAAAAATGATATTTTCTAAAAATCTATATATATTTATATAAATTAAATCTAAACATTTAACGGCCGACAACCTATTGAAGTACCTATCATTGTGCATATGCTTCTACATGCCTGAATAAAATGATGTGGCTAAAAATTAAACATAGATGCCTAGGTTAAATAACTCAGACATCTATGTTTGAAGTTAACATGCCCTCATATCTTTGGGTGGACACTCTTCTCACAACAACCTATCTTTATAATCGCTTACTCACACCCAACACCAACAATGTATCACCACAACCGTTGTTCTATAAAAAACCACCCAACTACTCCATCTTAAAAAATTTGAATGCCTATAATTTCCAAAAATGCCTCCACATTCAGCTCACAAACTCACATACAAATCCATAAGTGGAGTCTTTTTTAACTACTCCTCTCAAAAAAGATACAAATGCCTAAACTTTAATAAAGGCAACATAGTTGTTTCTCGACTTATAGCCCAATTATAAGGTTTAAGTCTAGTGTAACATTGTCTTGTCTACCTTTTAATCTTTAAGATTGTCGTCGATGGCAATGCGGCCCTAAAAATGGTTGCAATGTGGCACTAAAAATGGTGGCGCTATGGCGTTCTAGTGGTCCGTCTCATTCTCCTACCTTTAGATTGCACTAAGGCACTAACTTATAGTATTATGACACTAAATATTATGTCATGTCTCTGAACAAATGCCACTTAGGCATTGAGCTCTTAGGAAAAAAGCCACTTGAGCCCAGGCGCCAAGACCTTTAGACTCCAATGTAGACGATTTAGATATCTCGGGTCCATTGTTCAAAGCGATGGTGATATAGATGGGGATGTTAATAGTAGAATTCAAGTTGGTTGGTTGAAGTAGAGGAATGCATCCGGCCTATTGTGTGATAGAAAAGTACCTCTTAGACTGAAAAGAAAATTTTATAAGATGGTGGTGAGACCTTCAATGCTTTATGGTGTTGAATGTTGGCCTTTAAAAGAGAAGCATAATGTTAAGTTAAGTGTTGCCGAGATGAGAATGATTAGGTGGATGAGTGGCTTTACACTTAGAGACAAAATGCGAAATGAATATATCCGTAAAAGGGTTGGAGTTGCACCAGATGACGGATAAAATTAGAGAGAGTCGCCTTAGATGGTTTGGTCACATTAAACGTCGACCACCTGATGATCCGATTAGGAGAGTAGATGTTTTAAATACAACTTATGTTAAGAAAGGCAGAGGCAGACCTAGGAAAACTTGGGCTTATTGCATAAAAAATGATCTTAATTTTTTAGAATTAAACGAAAATTTGACACTAAATAGGACGCAATGGAGAAAAAGGATTCATGTAGCCGACCCCACTTAGTGGGATTAAGGCTTTGTTGTTGTTGTTGTTGTTGTTGTTGAGCCCAGGCGCCAAGGTGCTAGTAGTAGGTGTTGCAGCGCTCCAGTGAACTTTTGCCATATATGTAAGAAAATAAGTAATAAGAATAGGTACAAGATAGATTTTTCTATGCAATTTTCTCACTCATCACTTGACCAAATCAATTCAAATGGTTCCATAGTAAGATATAAAGTGCAACCTGCTTCCAATGCTAAAATTATGAATTTGTATAAAATTAATTCGAAAGATTTTGTCCTGTAATAAAAATACCCACCATTAGAGTCTTTCTTACTATAACCACTCATCATAGCTAGCCATTACACATCTAGATGTTGCTAATACATTTCTCTACAACATACTCACAATGATTGTACATATAGCCCAACTATAACATCTTGAATATGTGCGTCAATTGAAGAAAGTCATATACGACCTCAAGCAAGTTCCCCGTCAATGGTTCAACAAACAAAAAATTCACTTACAATAGCTTGGTTTTCAAACAATTTGATAGATCCACCACTATTCATCTATCATCAATAAGAAAATGAAATGCATCCACTAATATATGTTAATTATATTCTTCTTACATGAAATAACTCTAGTATCATCTCCACACTGTTATAGTAATTGAAACCCAAGTTTTGTATACACAATCTTGGTTTCTTCTCCAATTTTTGGGGCATCCAATCCACATCACAGTCCTTAAGTATTTACCTCAATCAAACCAACTATGCCTTCAACATCTTGAGTAGAGCATGAATGACTATTAACAAAACTTTTCTCAACCATCTACCAGCCAAAGCACCCTCAATCGAGAACCCATTCCACCATTACTCTCAACTAGAACAATACCAACATGTTGCATCAACCTCTCAAACTACAATTTCAACTACTAAGACATCTACTTAAATATATCAAAGACATACTACACTAGCCTTCCCATACATCCAGGATCTTTAGAACTCACGACCTACTCAAACTTGGACTAGGAAGGAGGTATATATGATCAAAAATCAAATACTAGATGACATACATCTATGGGCACCACACTAATATTGTGGTTTGTAAACAAACAACCGAAGATGCCTCGCTCATCTAAAGATCAGATTGTTGTCCTATACACAAAAGCCTTCCAGCTAATGTCTTTATATTCTCCGTGACAAGCTGCTACTTCAACCATTACGTCATACATATATATATATATATATATATATATATATATATATATATATATATATATATATATTTCTATGTACTGATGTATAGCGTGTGATTCCTCTATACATATGTACTGCCACTAGCTTATATAGCTTATTATGAAGTGCTGAATTCCTTCTTCTTGTCTTTACACCTTGCCTCGGCTGTTTCAAAATACAAAAACCATTCTCAATCATATAATTTATTGTACTAATACTTTGCGACTATTGAAAGTCAGAACCCAAATTCAAAAGAAAAGGTCTATTTTTTCTATTAATGTTTTGCATTGTATTTTATTTTGATCCGTCAAAATAAAAAATAAATACAACGTTTCTTTACCTTCTCCAACAATAAAATTAGACAGTTATTAACGCTTGTTTAATTTTACATTTGATTGCATAGTCTTGGATCAGGTTTCTATGTTTTAATCTTAATTTTAAAATTATATATATATATATATATATATATATATATATATATATATATATATATATATATATATTCAGTCAAAAAGAATGGCACTGAGACTATTATACGAGCCTCTACCAACCTAAATGTGTCTAACAAATTGAGTACTACCTTTTTAAAGCCAATTTTATCGAAGGGATTCGAACCCTCGACTCGCGGGGTCTTACACCGAGGATGCCAACTAACCGACGCTGCTAGCCGTGACCTGTTAGTAGAGCAACCTCTTCGAAGGTTGTAAGTCACCTCAGGTCACCGGTTCGAATCCCCTTCGCTGCTTGTCAATAGTAAGAGGGTTCATCAAATAGTTAGGCACGTCAGGTAGTTGAGCTCGTATAATAGCCTACGATGATACGCTTTAATATATATATATATATTAAGAGGTGTAATTAAAGAAGTTGTGGTTAAATTTTTTTTGACAATTTTGTTATTATTTTATTAAAATTATGATTAAATTACGCCATTAAAAATTATATTTTCTTAAAATATGATTATAATTTAAGAAAATAGAAGCATTGCTTCTAATAATAATTAAAAATTGTATCTCTAAAATTTGGTGCTTAGTGTTTTTTTAACGAAATATGATTATAATTCAATTTTATGGTTGTATATTCTGTTAATCTCTCGAAGCAAAGAAAATGATGCAGAGTTAAGCCTGAAAAAAAGGGACATTTACGTACAAATCACATGATTCTATATATTTTAATATCCAACATTAAAATTTTAGCTTTTGTTTGTATGGCATTCAAAATTTGGATATATCATAAAACAAATTATTAATGTTTATTTTTTAAAATAAAAATAGACATTTTCATATATTCATTGTGATAATATATGCATGTATGTATGTATGTATGTGTGTGTGTAGATGTACATATGTATGTGTACATGTATAGATGAATATATGTGTATGTATATGTATGTATAGATGTATATATGTATATGTGTATGTATAGATGTATATATGTGTATGCATATGTATGTATAGATGTATATATCTATATCTGTTTGTATGAATGTAATATCTATATATCTATGTATAGATGTGTGTGTGTGTGTGTGTGTGTGTGTGTGTGTGTGTGTGTGTGTGTAAATACATATGTATATATGTATGTGTATGTGTGTGTGTGTGTGTGTGTACACACACACACGTGCTACAAAATTCACGACGGTAAAGTAATGTATTATTGTCTTAACGTGCACGAGTATTCAACATGCACTTGGATAAAAGAAAATAATCAGTAATGACCCTAGAAGTTTTTATATCGAAAACCCGTAAAGGGAAAAAACCAGGAGGCATTGCCGTGTTGTAAAAATGCATTATGAGTTGATGATCACAGAGACCGCTTTTCCTACATACGGGAAATAGTTACTAAGTTTTCATGTTACAATGTTGACTGATTCTTGCGGTTGGTGGCGGTCGAGGTGATTGGTGGTGATCGAAGACGGTCAGCGGTGGTCGATAACGATCGGTGGAGGTTGACGGGGACACTAGTGCTCGATGGCGGGCAATGATTGTTGATGGCGGTCAGCAGGGGTGGTAATGGACTTCAGCTCCTTCTCAAAGTTTTATGTTCTTTCTCAAGCCTCAAGTCTCCCCCTCATGTGAGGGTGAGGCTCTACTTATAGTATTCTGGGTGCAATAAATGAAGAAATGTAAACCATTTTGATCAGAAGGATTAGAGAACTTCCTTCGACTAGATGGTATTTGATGGGCATTTGACTGCCTTAATGTTGTCGAAATTGAACAATTTTGGGTTCGTTGGATTCGTCTTGCCGAAACGCTTGATTCAACAATAGACTTGCTAGATTCAATATTCCTTTAATCTTCTAAATATGACCGAAAAACTTTCAAGGTGGTTTAATGACTTAGTTTGAGCTTGATTTGATTCGCATTGGACTAATTTTGATAACATTGCGTTCTCCTTGTCGAGTTGGGTCAGATGAACTATAAATTTGCTGAAATCGGAGTTCTAGAAAAGATTTTATCAGGGTTTGAATATGTTTTGCTCAAAAAAGTAGCCTCAAGTTCTATGTCATACCTCGAAATTCATGTCGGATAATATAAAGTTGTTGGAGATGTATCATATATTTATGTAGGTATGTATATTTATGTATGTATGTATGTTTTCTCTTGAACATGGGAGGTCCTTATTTATCTGTCTGTAATTTTCTCACGTAAGTTACAGCAGGCCGCTCTGCTTTAAATATTAGACAAAAATATTTTTATTAGATATTTTGTTGGCGCAAAGGAGAAGAAAAAATGGTTATTACAAAATCTAGATATTCAAGAATAAAAATTAGTGCCTACACTAAAGAATAGCAGGATAAATCCCAGCGAAATATTTAGAGCTATATTGAAATGAGGATTGTAAGAAATATCTTAAATTTTAGGAAGAGTTACATACGTACAACTCAGTTCCGATTCATTTACATATCTACCACTTCAACTTCAATTTTTAAATACATATGCCCATACATGAAAGAATGCTAACGCTTTTAAAATTTAAAATGATGATTTTTTTATGTGTTATTGTACATAAGATATATGTGACTGAATCCTGCAATGTGAACGACCCTTAGGCTGGAGTACCCGTAGTCTGGACGAATCGTAGCCTAGATGACCTGTAATCCGGACGACCCACGGTCTGGGCGACCTGCAGTTGGGACCACCGAATACCACCAACAACCACGGGCCCACAAATAGAAAATAACCAAAATTACTTGTACAACCCTCATAAATCAGGGTTAAGAAAATAATATCTTTATATTGTGATGCATCTCTAGTAATATGAGATCATTTTATGTAAAATGGACTTTCCCCCTATCTCTACTCCCCCTTTCTCTTTCTCTCATCTTACACAATATTATTTGGGTATGAGGTATGATTCATAAATAAATTTGGATTCAACAACAAGAAATGTGTTGTGTGCATGGATCATGCCGCAGACAAGAAAAAAAAGCAACACAAGAAGAAAAATTGAGGATTAAGTTCGGCCCGATCAGTGGCAGTTCGGCCATCACCAGGTCCCAATCAACCCGACCTTGGTGACCGACCAAGAGGGATGATTCACAGTCTGGACCACCAACACATTGAATGACATGCAGTTTGGGTGACCTCAGTTAGGATGACTAGCAGTCTGCATGAACCGCTGTTTGGACGACCCACGGACTAAACAACTTACAGTATGAACAACAAGCAGTCTGGACGACACGTAGTCTAAACGCCCAGTGGTCTGAGCGACCAGCAGTCTGGACCAATCGTAGGTTAGACGACAAGTTGTTTAGGTCTGGAAAATCAGAAATCTGGACGTCCAACAGTCTGGACGACTCGCAGTCAAAAAGACCTACAATCTGGACGACACATAGTCTGTCAAACCCAGAATTATAAAAATGTGTTTTCATTCCAACATATGTATATTTTTTCATAAAAATGATATGTAAAACATTTCTAATTATGCGCATAATTCCAAATTTGATCGATACTCTAGGGAAATCGGGAGGCTCTGTGTAATAGATGGCCAAAATTTGACCAGCAACTGGGGAACTTGGGTGACCAAGTGATTGAAGTTCCGTTCAAGCAGCAAAAGCGATGACGAAGACAGATGCCCTGTTAGTAATATTCACTTAAAATTTTGGCAATGATGAACTATAGTCCAATCAACAATTATTCTCTTAAAAATCATCTAAGTTTGACTGAAAATGATGTTTAACAACTGGTCGACAAACTGTGCAAGAACCAACCCAAACAAAAGCCAATCTCTCCTATATTGACACAAGTCAAGCATTGGAGGTGCTTCTCTACTCATTAGCAACAATATCCACGGTGAAGGGTGTGTAAATCTTCCCAGTACCAAGTCTCGGTGGTTAACCCAGCTAAGGTAGCACCAAATTTATTGAATTTGCCGGGCGAAAAGTTCGGCCGGTCCAAGGCAAACACCCAAACATGCGAACAAGGCAGAGAAGGTGTAAGACTTGAGCCAGGTGGTAACGTAATTACAATTGACTAGAGGCAACCTTATGAAAGCTAACCCATCAATCATCATAAGCTAAGCAATTGCCACAAGAGAAATAAAACACCTTGTAAGAGGTAAAACACAAAAAATAAAGTTGAAAATCGACTGAAAGTTCCACTTTATTTTACGCTAAAAAAATTTCCATAGAATTTTATATACATTTACTTAAAAATTTCAATAAGAAAAGAAAATTTTACTACGTTACAGATAAGGCCAACAGTAAGGTCAGATCAGCTGGCTGAAAAACACTAATCGACCCAGGGCTAGTATAGCCTAACCAATCGAGCTAGTCTTATTGACCCGAAGATCTTAAGAGAGCACCTCAGAGTCATACAAAAAGAAGGAATTTCAATCATTCTATTGTTGATTAAGAGTACATGCGATAATATTTTGTGCATTAAAAATCACTTATTCTTTTTATTGTTACCTTTCAAAGAGATAATAGAATCATGTATCTAAATCGTACATAAAAAAACGGGATTGAATCCCGTAGTCTGAATGACCTTTGGAAGCTTTACATACAAATCACTCAAATCTTATGTATTTACATTTCTAATTTACGAACTTATCTCTCTCTCTCTCTCTCTCTCTCTCTCTCTCTCTCTCTCTATATATATATATATATATATATATATATATATATATATATATATATATATATATATATATACACACACACACACACACACACACATACATATTATGTGATGGTAAATTCTTGGCTGTACAGTGATATATTATTGTTTTAGTGTTGTGTGAAAATCAAACTTGCAAATAAAAGAAGAGCTGGTAAGGGGGATAATTAATTTTTCACGTGAAATACCTAAAAGAGTAAAAACCATGGGGCCTAGCACAATTGAATTGATTCCACTATATTGAGGTAATTTACAAGACTTTACCGGTCATTGAATAGCTAGAAACAATATTATGCAAGTTAAGGTTATCAATGTGATTTCTACTTGGTAGTGGCAGGATATGTTGGGGAGGTAGCGCGACTTGGTTGCTGCGAAAAAAAAACCAATAGTGGAGGTTGTGCACCAAAAATCTGTTGACAACATTGTCAATAGTGACATCCCAATTGCAGCAATTTACTAGCAGCGATGATAGTAGTCAGGTGGTGATTTGACAGTGGTGGCAATTCAACCACGGTGGTCTGACCCGATGGTTGTGGTACAGCAGTAGTGTTGATCCAACTAGAGGTGGTCTGATGACGGTGGCAGCCAGATAGAATGGTCTGACGACGATGAAGGTAGTGGCCCGACAGCCTTGGTTTGGCGGCGGCGGCTATCCTATGATGCCAACGACGGTCCAACGACAATGATGGTGGTAGTCGGGCAACAATGGTTTAGCTGTGGTGATAACCAGATGGTGAAAACGGTGACTTGAATGTGTTGGTCCAATGTTGGTACTGGTCTGGAAGAGACATTAGTGGTGTTCTGACAATATCAACTGTGGTGATCCGATGACAGTGATAGTGGTGGCCGACAATAGTGATCAGACAATGATGACAACCAGAAGGCGGTGGTGGAGCTCGAGACCCCTCAAGGCCTTCGTGCTCCTTCAGTCTTATCCTATATGTCTAGGTTACCCCTCATGAAGAGAGTGGGGATTTTATTTATAGATTTTATGAATAACATCATCTGTAAGTATTACATGAACTCAAAATACTTTTTCAAACCACTTAGAGTGGTTCCCTTGATTGAATGTAATTTTATGAGTATTGAATTCCATAATGATGTTAGAATTAGATGTGATGGCGACGAAAGTCTTTTTATGGGGTGTCGACTTGTATCGCTATCAATTCCCGTATTATGTCAATCTCAAGGAGTCGCCACTCTGTTTAATATTGTCCTAATCTTATTTCTATGAATCCTATAAAGGAATTGAAGAATTTAGGACTAATAGGAAACAGTAGAAAAGGATGTTTATGATGATCCTTATAGGAGAAAATTCTAGAATAACATATCCTAAGATTTTATATAAGGAAAAATCATGAAGTTTTGATAACCAGAGATTTCTTTCATGGGTTCCTCTAAATCTCCTATAGAAGCGAGCTTCTATAGTTAATTACATCTTAAACAATTTTTAATTATTTAAGAAAACTCCTGATTAATGTTGATCACTTGTTTTCTAAAATTTTTTGTTTTTAGGGAAAGATGTACCCACTATCAATCCCAAATGTCATTTTCGTCATATCGATTTTATGTCATTTTGTTATTTGTTGAAAATTTTGGTTTTGTGGCTAACCTAAAAGTTTTGGTTTTTTCATTTTTATTTTGTCAATGTTGTTATTTTATTAAAAATTTCAATGTCACTATGTTTTTTTTTTTTTCAGGTTTTGTGACTATCCTAATGATTTCAGTTTTATTTTTTTTCGTCGTGATTCCATGTCGTCCTGTAAAATAGAGTTAGCACATCCTATAACATGCAAAGGAAATCTAAACGAAGTTAATGTCGTTGTTTCGTTTTAGTTTTCCTACAAAACGGAGTTAGCACACCCTATAATATGTAAAGAAAATCTAACATTTATTCTTAATCTAAAAGAATGTTAGATTTATTGAGACTAAATCTAATAAATATTAGATTTGTTTGAATATTGATTTTAATTCAGTGTCATTTGAATGTTAATTTTAACATTTTAGATTTAATGTTATTTGAATCTAAATATGTTAAATTTAGCATAAATTTGTTTTGGACTTAACTTGATGTAAGATTGAATTCAATTTAGGTTGAATTCAATAATATTTGATTTGAGTTAAAAATAAGTTCGATTTAAGTCGAGCTTGATATTGAGTTAACTTTAATATTTATGTCAAAATAAATTCGATTTAGGTCGAATTTAATGTTGAATTAAGTCCAGTCTGGGTTGAACCTAATATTAAATTAAGTTTGATTTATATCGAACTTTATATTGAATAAGTACGATTCAAGTTGAACTTAATATTTAGTTAAGTTTGGTTTGATTCAAACTTATTATTTGATTCAAGTTAGATTGAATCTAATTTTAAGGTTGATTGAATTTGTTTTGAGTTAGGTCTGATTTAGGGTCGACTTAAGTTCAATGTTGTTTGAACTTGAGTTTGATTTAAATTTGATTTATGTTTAAATTAGGTTAAATTTGAGGCTGACTTAAGTTTAAGTTGGGGTTGATTTTTAATGTTTGACTTAAATTCAAGTTGAAGTTGAACTTAAGTATATGTTAAAGTTAGATTCATGTATATTGAACCTAAAGAGTTTAATATTTAACTTAGGTTTAAGTTGAAGTTGAACCTAAGTATATGTTAAAATTAAGTTCATGTATGTTGAACTTAAGGTTTATGTCGAGTTGAGTTAAGTTAGGTTTATTGTCAGTTGAACCTAAGTTTTATGTTTGGACTTAAGTTCAATGTGAATTGAACTTAAGTTAGGTTTTGGTTTAGATTCAAGTTAAGTTGAACCTAAGGTTTAGGTTTGGACTTAAGTTCAATGTGAATGGAACTTAAGTTAGGTTTATGTTTGACTTAGGTTCATACCATGTTAAACTTAAGTATGATTTGACATAAGTCTAATATGGGTTAGACTTAAGTTAGGTTTGTGTTAAACTTAGGTTCATGTCCGGTTGAACCTAAGTATGGTTTGACTTAAGTCTAATATAGGTTAGACTCAAGTTGGTTTTAGGTTAGGTTAAACCTTAATTAGTTAAGGTTTAATAGGTTTGATTAAGTCTAATGTGGTAGACTTAATTAAGGTTTAGGTTTGATTAAACCTTAGTTAGTTAAGGTTTAATAATTAAGGTTTAAGTTTGACTTAGGTTCAAGTTGGGTTGAACCTAAGTATAGGTTAAGGTTAGGTTTATGTATGTTGAACCTAAAAGGTTTAACTTAAGTTTAAGTTAATTTGAACCTAAGTATAGGTTAAAGTTAGGTTTATGTATGTTGAACCTAAGGTTTAAATTTGACTTAGGTTTAACGTGGGTTGAACCTAAGTATATGTTAAGTTTAGGTTCATGTATGTTGAACCTAAGGTTTAAGTTTGACTTAGGTTTAACTTGGGTTGAACCTAAGTATAGTTTATGGTTAGGTTCATGTGTGTTGAACCTAAAGTTTAAGTTTGACTTAGGTTTATTTTGGGTTGAACCTAAGTATAGGTTAAGGTTAGGTTCATATATGTTGAACTTAAGGTTTAAGTTTGACTTAGATTTAACTTGGGTTGAACCAAAGTATAGGTTATGGTTAGGTTCATGTGTGTTGAACCTAAGGTTTAAATTTGACTTAGGATTAACTTGGGTTGAACCTAAGTATAGGTTAAGGTTAGGTTCTTGTATGTTGAACCTAAGGTTTAGGTTTGACTTAAGTTTAACTTGGGTTGAACCTAAGTATAGGTTATGCTTAGTTTCATGTATGTTGAACCTAAAGTTTAAGTTTGACTTAGGTTTAACTTGGGTTGAACCTAAGTATAGGTTAAGGTTAGGTTCATGTATGTTGAACCTAAGGTTTAAGTTTAACTTAGATTTAACTTGGGTTGAACCTAAGTATGGGTTATGGTTAGGTTCATGTGTGTTGAACCTAAAGTTTAAGTTTGACTTAGGTTTAACTTGGGCTGAACCTAAGTATAGGTTAAGGTTAGGTTCATGTATGTTGAACCTAAGGTTTAAGTTTGACTTAGGTTTAACTTGGGTTGAACCTAAGTATAGGTTATGCTTAGGTTCATGTATGTTGAACCTAAAGTTCAGTTTGACTTAGGTTTAACTTGGGTTGAACCTAAGTATAGGTTAAGGTTAGGTTCATGTATGTTGAACCTAAGGTTTAAGTTTGACTTAGATTTAACTTGGGTTGAACCTAAGTATGGGTTATGGTTAGGTTCATTTGTGTTGAACCTAAAGTTTAAGTTTGACTTAGGTTTAACTTTGGCTGAACCTAAGTATAAGTAAAAGTTAAATAACTTTAGACCTAATGTAAGTAAGATCTAGTTAAAATTATTTAAGTCTAATGTAAGTAGAGCTTAAAGATTAATTAGGTTAGACTAAATTAGGGTTTAAAGGTTACTTAAGCCTAATGTAAGTAGAGCTTAAGGATTAATTAAGTCTAATTAGGTTAGACTTAATTAGGGTTTAGAGATTACTTAAGCCTAATGTGAGTAGAGCTTAAGGATTAATTAAGTCTAATTAGATTAGACTTAATTAGGGTTTAAAGGTTACTTAAGCCTAATGTAAGTAGAGCTTAAGGATTAATTAAGCCTAATTAGGTTAAACTTAATTATGGTTTAGAGATTATTTAAGCCTAATGTGAGTAGAGCTTAAGATTAATTAAGTCTAATTAGGTTAGACTTAATTAGGGTTTAAAGGTTACTTAAGCCTAATGTAAGTAGAGCTTAAGAATTAATTAATTCTAATTAGGTTAGACTTAATTAGGTTTAAAGATCACTTAAACCTAATGTAAGTAAGGTTTAAGGATTAATTAAGTCTAGACTTAATTAGGGTTTAGAGATTACTTAAGCCTAATGTAAGTAAGGTTTAAGGATTAATGAAGTCTAATTAGGTTAAACTTAATTAGGGTTTAAAGATTACTTAAGCCTAATGTAAGTAGACATTAAGTTTATTAATTAGGTTTAATAGGGGTTAAACCTAATTAGGGTTTGTTTATTATTAAACCTAATGTTTTTAAGGTTTAATTATGATTAATTTAGTTTAAAAACCTAATTAATATTTATTTATTAAACCTAATGTCTTTTAAGGTTTAATATTGATTAATTAAGTTTAAGGATATTTTAAACCTAATTAATGTTTATTTATTAAACCTAATGTCATTTAAGGTTTAATATTGATTAATTAAGTTTAAGGATGTTTTAAACCTAATTAATGTTTATTTATTAAACCTAATGTCTTTTAAAGTTTAATATTGATTAATTAAGTTTAAGGATGTTTTAATCCTAATTAATGTTTATTTTTTAAACCTAATGTCTTTTAAGGTTTAATATTGATTAGTTAAACCTAATAACATCTTAGACCTGATTTGTTTTGTCTCAAATCCAATATGATTAGGGTCTAAATGATTAATTAAGTCTAAAGTGATTAGACCTAATTAAGTTTTAAAAGGTTCTTTATAGGGTTAATTAAATATAAGTTTATATTTATTTACCCTTAAGGATTTAAAATGTCATTTTAAATTTTTAAGTGGTTAAAATTTATTATTTAAGGTTTAACTACATTCCCTTGAATTTATAACCAATTTCCAATTTAAACTTTGTTCATTTTCTTAATTTCTGATTTTTAGAATTATTATTAAAAATAAATACTAAATCTCGAAATGTCACCTTAAAATATTCTTCTGTCTCTGAAAAAATCAGAGATTATTCCTAAAGGCTTAGAAATTAATCCCCTAAAATTTCATAATTTCTGATTTATAAATAATTTTTAATAATTAAAATACATTAGGGAGTATTTAATTAATTAAAATTTAAATATAAATAAAAAATTAAATCTTTTTATTCCACATTGTAGATCTCACCGTCTTGAGTTCACGGATATTTTTTTTATTTTTATGAATTTTATATAAAGTGAAATGGATTTTTGATTAGTTTAAGGTTTAACTGTATTAATTAAACCTAAAACTAAACAGAAATTCACAGGGAGTGCCACGTGTCCTCGGCAGCGTCGAAAAAGCGCTCGATCCGCTGTGGGGCTCCGAACAGCAGATCGAGTAGGGGATGACCTCGGCCGTCCGTGTTTTAAACAGAAGATCAGACGGTTGTGCGCCATCGTCCTCCTCCCACCTTAACCCGCAGGCCATCCATGTTCCAGGGACAATATCTCGCTCGATTCTTGATGGAATCGAGCGAGGTTTGTTCCTACACCATCGTCTCGAATAGACGAACATATCCATACGGATATGTGGGGGTTTTGGAATGGTTTCTTTCACAAAGTGTGAAACCCGACCGCCATTGATAAGGAAGAACCATACCTTGGCCACAGTGTATCAAATTTCGATCTGATTGCTTTGGATTGGTCGTCTAGGTCCCAAAAATCTTCTAGAGACATCAATTGTGTTCAAATTGGGTCTATACGTGATTTTGAATTTTGAGGAGCTCGGTTCAATATGAGATGGTGAGTAGAAGGCTAGAGGTTATGGAAAGGCTCAATTTCAGTTGGGCTCTTCCTCTTCTGACCTCTAAATGGATTTGGGAAGGTTGATTTCGAGTTTTGTGGTGTTTGGTTTCAGAAACTCATTTTGTCCTGGTTTTGGCTTATTTTTGGTGCTCTCGGGTTAGCCAAATTGAAGGGTTATAGTGGGTTTGAGGGCCTGGTTTTGGTGGGGTTCAATTGCTTAGGTCCTAGGCTGCAATTTTGGTGTTGAAGGTTTCTGGATTTGAGCAGTGTATGGGGTCTTGGAAATTTCTCTTTCTAACCTAATTTTAAGCTCTCGGGTTAACCTATTTGAGTTAGTTTTGTGAAGTTTTGAGGCTAGCTAAGGGTTGGATCTTGATTGGAATTCATTCCTAAGGTCCTAAGGAACAAGTTTACTGTTGGGAGTTAGGGGAATTGGATAGAGCTTAGGCCACTATTACCTTCTCTTCTCTCCTTACTTAGGCTTGTGTTTGGCTCTATTTATAGCCATGAGGGGGTTTAGATGAGTTTGGGCTGAAGTAGGTTTATCTAGGGATGTTTCTAACCTTCTCATTAATATTTTGAAGATAGATTTCAGCTAAAGAAATGATGAATTTGGGTTTTCCAAGCTTAGCCATCATTACCTTTAACTATGGTAAGGATTGAACCCCAACCTTGTCCTGTTCTCATTGGTTCCCTTATGAGGTGGATATAGCTAGTTATAATCACTTAGATTAACCTTCATATGTTTATTTAATGGAATAAAGGAGAGGATGACACATATTTCCTTCATCCACCATGGTATGACAAGTAAGGTAGATGACTCATTTCATGCATAATCTCCTCATCATTTAATTTTGCCATGGTTAAAGTTTAATCTATGCTAATTTCTTTTCTCATTGGATGCTTAGGGTAGTGACCAAAATCATCTTTAAGGTGGCCGGCCACCTCATCTCATGCAAATGAGTGGGTTGAAGGGAAGATGACACATATTTTACTTACCCCATTATTTGTCTTTTGCTCATGATGGTTTCTAACCTTGGTAGAATCTTAACCTTATGTCTTGGTCTTTCTCCATTGGGTTAGGAAAGAGGTGCTTGCCACCTATGAAGCCATGTCACACCTCATCTTGAGAGGAGATGACACATAAGCCTAACCATCATGATAACTCTTAACCTTAATTAAGGGTGATGAGTTATGGGTTAAGTAATATGCTAAACATATCATAAAGGATTTGATGGGTGTGTTGATGTGTCATGATGGGTCTAATAGGATATGTGTGACCTATTAATGACTTTCCCTAATTTAATTTAATTTAAAATTAATTATGGGATTTTTTTGTCACATATGATGTCATATGTCAAAATGTCATTTTATGTCTTTTTTATTTAATTTTCATTTTGATTAATTATGTCATTAAGTAAAATTGTTGGAAATTATTTCATTAATCAATTTATTAATTAAAATAAATTTTAATTAATTATTTGATTAATTTTTATGTCTTCCTGAAATTAAAGTTTTAAATTTTTCATGTCTTTAAACCTTTATATTTTAATAAAAAAATTAATTAAAATTTTAAATATTTATTTTACTAATCAATTAATTAATCAAAAATGATTTGAGATTAATTATTTAATTAATATTTGTCATTTGTAGATTAAAGGTTTAAAATTTGTCACACTTTAAACCTTTTAATCATATTTTTATTTTAATTAATTCAAAAATTAATTAAACTTTAAAATATTATTTCATTAATCAAGTAATTAATCAAAATGATTTAAAATTAATTATTTGATTAATTTTTATAATTTTTATCATTTTTTGTTCAAAATTAGGTATTTTGGCCAAATTTGGTAAAGATTGACTATGGTTGATCCTAGTTAACCCAAGTTGATTCAAATTGACTTAGGCTAACCTAGGTTAACCCATTTGGTTTAAGAATGACTAATTTTAATTTTCCTAACCTTGTCAGGGTTTGTGTTAGTCATAAAGTCTAAAGGTTTTGAATTTTGGGTTTAATTTGGTCATGTTAACCAATTTTAGGGTTTAGATTAACCCAATGGTCAATGTGGTAACCTCAGGGTTAAATTTTGATCAATTTGATTAATATCAAATTGATTATGTCAATGTCTATCTTTGAGGTTAATTTTGTAGTCAAAGGAATCTGTGTTAACCATTTTTGACCAAATTTAACCTCTTTAGGCTAAATTTGACCTTGTATTATGTGATGTTTTAAATTGGTCAAATAAGTCATATTTGATCATTTTAATATATTGGTTGATTTGGTAATTAATGGTTGATTTTTGAGTAAAAAATTGATCAATTTGTCCAAAGTTGTTTTCTGGGTCAAAAGTTGGCCAATTGGGTCAATAATTGGTCATTGAGTCAATAATTGATCATTGGATTAAAAATTGACTAGTTTGACCAAAATTGATTTTTTGGATCAAAGGTTGACCTATTGGGTCAGCAGGATTGGTCATTGGGTCAAGATTGACCATTTGACGAAAGTTGACCTTTTAGGTCATGGGTTAACCTATTGGGTCAACAGGGTTGGTCATTGGGTCAGAATTGATCATTTTGACTAAAGTTGACTTTTTAGGTCAAAGTTTGATTTATCATAAGAAAATGAGGTCAACAAGATGATCTTAACTCATTGGATTATTCTTGTTGAGATGGTTGATTTGACTATGAATTTGTCAGATTTGGAGATCATTTTTCTCTCAAAGAATGTTCTAAAACTTTTTTTTATGCATTCAAAATTAATATTATCGAAAAGTTGGATAAAAATTTTGGCTTTGTTCGGAATAATCCGAGTATATCAAAAAAATCAGAATTTGAGATTTATTTTATAAGAATTTGACAATTTGCCTTCATTTTATACACATTGAAAAAGCTCAATTAAATTTAAATGCATCTAAAAAAAATCGGTGTTAAATGATGGAGAATGTTAGGAGTTTTTCTAAAGGTGATTTTTTGGCTATTCCTTCTAAGATTTATCTCATCAAGTATACACCAAATAATCTGAGAGGTCTAATTACACTTGAGCGCCACCTTAATATATGTGATATTCGCCAAAGACCAATAGTAGCTCGCCAAAGTCACTTGACAAGTCACTCAATGACATAATTGAGAACTCATTCGACAATCAATTTAAGCTGTACCGACAACTAATTTGATTTTAACAAGTTTGACAACTTGCTCGCTAACTTATCCTAACCACACAATTAATCGAGAGAAATATCATATCAATAATCTGTAATTTGTATTACACTTCTGCATGTGCCATAACCAGATAAACTTGTACCACATGTCACCATGTATTTGTATAATATTTACATCTATGTATTCAATAAGGATACCTCTTTATATATAAAGTCACGAGTATAAATGAAATTATCATGCGATATATGTAAAAAATAGATAACACGAGCGATAATATGAGTTTAATCTAATCTCTCTTCACACTCTGTGACTCTTCACTAATCTCCCTCTATCTTTTTTTCTATATCCGGAGTTTTAAAGATATTTGGATCTCACATTTAAAAATTCTATTATTGCGAAGGGTAATAATATTTTGAATTATTCTAATTTTAAGAGGCAAAAAAGAATTTATAGCTTAAATTGTAAGATAAAAAAAAAGAATCATATTGGCAAAAGATTTTATTAATGAGGCATCAAACATCTGTGATAAATGAATTGAAGAAGGATAACTTAATGTTAATTAAATCATTTTTTTTTTTACTTATTGTCTTTCAATAATGAGTTTCTTATTATTATGCTTTCTCTTGATGAAATCCATAAGTAATGGACTTTTTGTGTTTTTTTTTTTTCAAAAAAATTAGTCAGTTGTAAAATGATGTTATTAACCTATTAACTTATATATATCTATGTGCCGCATACCTTGACCTGTTGGTGGCGGGGTACACTGTAAGGCCCCTTAGGTAGGGGTTCTATCTCAACGTGGCGCGGAGGCTCTCGAATTTTAGGCACATGGCACAGCTCTTATCATGGGACTAGAATGCGCATGAAAAATCAATATTTAGGCCTCTGCTAAATATAAATTTCTTTTAATATATATATATATATATATATATATATATATATATATATATATATATATATATATATATATATATATATATATATATATATATATATATATATTTGCAGGTGGCAACAATCGCCTTCACATAATTCTGTAAGAATGGAATATTAAAATTTAATATGCTATATTTCACGTTGAAATATAAATAAAATAAATAACAATTCTAAACTGAAGTGATACAAACTGATCCGTTATCATTTTTAATACTTTGTTTTTATGAAAAATATGTAAAATTAAGTATTATATTGGTATTTGATTTGAAGATCATAGACCACTTTAATATCACCTTAGTAGTAAATTGTTAACGTACATGATAGCAATTTGATGAAGTTGTTTATTTTTTTTCTGTTAAGATGCGGCCAGCGACAACAACTGAAGAAAATAACACGTTACCTGAGGGAAGTAAGCCTAAACCAAATCCTTCATAAGTATATGGAACCATCTTTATTTAACTTTTTCTGCGATCAAATTACGGCGCATTTAACAAATTTCTATTTTTTTTGGGTTTTTGATGGCATAATCAAATGCATTTTCTTAAATTTAAAAAGAAATAAATTGCTTGAATTATTATTATTATTATTTATTTATTAACATTTGGAGAATAGAGTAAGCAATTTTAGTTGTATCCAAAAATATTTAACTTATCTCTCTATTGTAAGTAAGGGGTCTCTTAGTTGAATAAAACTAAGGTTCACAATCATCTAATATGATATAAAAACTCGTTGCACTCACTCATGCACTTTCTTATTCTCCAAACCTCCTATTTTCATCACTTATAGTGCTCGTTCCCTCGGTATCATGTGCACTCATTCAACAACAAGCATGATTCAAGCTTTATCATTGTGTTCTAGATCAGTTTTGGCTCAAGTAGGATTCAAGCTTTGTTACCATGTTCTAGCTCAGTTTGTTTTAATACATATATTTTTAACTTAATTCATTTTATGCTTATTGAGTTTCAAATGAGCAGCTTGTTTGCAAATATAATCAAGCCTAATCAACCCAATCAACAAGTTCTTCTGTCGAGTTTTTTGAAATCAATCTAAATGAGCCTTGTTGAGCTTATTAACCTTATCGAGTCTATTAAGAAGTCTTATCAAGTTTTTTAAATTTGTGTTTAGCAAATAAGAAGTTAATTGAGCAAGCTTCTAAACATCATTCAAGCTTCCTCATATTATAGTGGAATAAATTTGAAATCATTTTCAAAGTAGACAATGTTTAAATAATAATCAAATTACGATAAAAAAAGATCAAATAAGAATTAAGTTGTCATCAAAGTATCTCCAAGTAATGATCGAAACATCCTGATATAATGATCAAAATCATCTTTAGGTCAACTATGACAATATTTGATCTATATTTATCATATTTTGATTATTGTTTTGTCATCATTTGATTAAATTTCAAGAAAATATGAGATATTTATCATATTTGTATATGATGATTAAAAATTAATTGATAGTTAAATTTTATCACTAACCTTTCAACTATAGAGTTTGATTTGAGTCATTTGAACTTGGATGGAATTTTCTTTGTCAACTTTGAATTAGCCCTTGAAAATGTTTAAATTTACCATAATTTTATTTAAATTGGAATTTAGAGAATCCCTAATTTAATTTGAAATGTTTTCGATTTAAATACTATCCTAAGATTTATGATTAAAAGTAAAATTTATGATTACGTTTTTGGATTATCATTTAATATTATTTGTATCAGATAAATTCACGTTATGATATCATTATTTAGATAAACGTGTTGTACGAATAATCTTACATACGAAGTCCTGACACAGCTCTATATCCGGACTCCAACAAGATATTGCCATGTGTAACACCACAATAATGCCTTAAAACATCGCGGTAACACCACAATAATCTCCACAAAACAACTTAGGCTCTGTTTAGGTACATAGATTATCCAGAATCTATCGATAAGCTGCATTATTAGGATAATCTACGATGATCACTGATCCGGATAATCTGTCCGATCGTTTGGTTTGTGCTTATGAAAAACAAATCGATTCTCGAAAAATCGACCATTCCGCCCTCGTTCCGAATAAAGTTCGTTTAGCTGTTTGGTTAGTGCGTTTTGTAACGAACTTATTTGTAATTTTTTTTAATTAAATAATGAATCAGTGCGCGAGAATATATTTTTTTCTCAACAAAATTAAAGCAAAATTTGAATGATATTTTTAAAATAATATTATATGTAGTTATACATTTACATAAATGCTTTACAAAATAATTTTTATGTGGACGATAATACATACTCCACTGTAGGAGCTACTATATAAAAATGAAGCGATTCTTCCAACCGAACAGTGAAAATATAGATTGAATACGTAACAGCTGATATAAAACTAGACAGTTCAAACGGGGAAATACAAAATTCAAAACAGAACTAAAATCTTTTACTCTCTTTACTTAAAATAGAGTTCAAGACACCTAATTAAAATACAAATACATAAAGAAACTACAATTAGTAATACGATTATAACATTCAATTTAAAATGCAAAAGCAACATCTCCTGAGAACCGTTGTTCGGTTGGTGCACGATCGAGCTCCGAGCATCATTATGTGGCTCCGAAACACTAGAAGCGAAGTGATATTCTCTCGATTTTGAAACCGTGGAACACCGCGTAACGTTGTCCGATTGAGATAAAGTCGAATCTGGAGATCCATCTGCCCACCCGAAAAACCTGCAATCGTCCATTCCGTGTTGCCACCTTGGGCAACCATAGAACTGTCGACCGTAGCTAATTTGCTTACGTGATGTAAGTAGTAAGGCCGGCAGTCCACAACGGCACATGACTTGCTCGGACTTTACTGAATACCTGGAACTCATCGTCCTGCAGTTAAATTCAAGGAATATGTAAAAGAGCATGTCAAAGTATAGAACTGAATATGTAATAATTTCATTTGTAGCAGGCAACATGTTGATGTTATATATATTTGGAAGTTGAAAGAAAGGTAAGACTGCATTAACTGGTAAGAATTCTTGGAAAAATGTCATAATATATGGTTTGAAACTGAACAACATCTGCAAAGGAAGGGAGCTAAAGAAGGCAGATAATGTTATTGGAAAGAATTCACCAAATAAATGATTTAAATATTACCTCGGGGCAAACCAAATCTTCCTTTCATAAGCACACCGGCTTCATTTATTTTGGCTTTTGTCAATTTTATGGTCCGTATCTAAAGAAACAATAAAATATTTGCAGCTTCAAAATATCTCAATCAAACCTATTGGACAATAGTCCCATTTATACAGGCTTTATACAAATACTAGCAAAATACATCAGAGCAGGTCTAACTATACAATTGTCACCGTCAAAACTGAGAAATACATATCAAAACCAACCAAGAAGAATCATTCAACAAATACTAGCAAAAATAAGATAACATCCAACATAAAGAAAGTTATTTGCCTCAAATATGTTTAAAGTCATATGTATCATGAGGACATCATGAGGACATTAACATAACAAACGAGAGTGAAAATAACATTAACACTGACATCATACGTATCATCAGGACCGAGCAATCTCGTCGGCAATCTGGTCGCGCAACGCAGCCATCTCCGTTGCCCCTTCGCCTTCACGAACGTTGTTTGGATGTGAATCATCTTGCGGTATTGGCCGTCCAACATGGAATTCATATGCTTCCGGTGGAATCTGGTAGTGCTCATCTTCTGCACAAGTGAAGTCCGCGTCTGATCTGGAGTGGTGCCGTCGGATGTAGTTGTGCAATGCCATAGTGGCCACGACTATCTTCACTTGCTTACGAAATGGGTAATTGGGCATATCGCGTAATATCACCCACTTCTTCTTCCATACTCCAAATGATCTTTTCTATCACACTGCGTAATGAGGAGTGTCGTTTGTTGAACATTTCTTTTTTCCCCCGTGCAATCCCGCTTGATCTTTCGAAGTCGGGAATGTGGTATTTTGTGTTAGGATAAGGCTTAAGATATCACCTTTGTAAGGGATATCCAGCGTCAACAAGGTAATATTTACCTACATGAAAAATTTAATTAAGAATAATTCAGAAATTTCAACAATGTTTGTTGTATTTACGTACCACAAGGGGGGTGTGGAAACTGATGTTCGTGACGTCTAGTTGAAAATTTAAAAACACAGGTATCGTGTGCGCTCCCCTCCCATCCGGCCATGACGAATGTAAAGCACATATTGAAGTCGCAAACGGCCATGACATTTTGTGTAGGGTAACCACAACGTCCAATGTAGGGCACTTAGTCGGTAATAGGTACTCGTGCATCGACATGTGTTCCGTCAATAGCTCCAACACAATCCTGGAGATAATCATATTTCCAGCTTTAATAATTGAGAAGTACAAGATTTCAATATGAAGTGATATGTTTGAAATATACCTTAAAGAACGGCATGTAGCGAGGGTCATTTGCAATTTGAGGGGGAATTGACTGGAATAAAGAATTTGCGGGCTTTATTATTTTCGAACCCAAACTTACCAGAGCATTCAACCCCATCGAGAAATACCTGCTGATGGTCTCTGATGAATGTTGGAAGCGCTCCATTGCTCCTCTGATGGACTGATTATGCGCCAAGATGTACAGTGTAATTGCTAACACCTCTCGGCATGTCATTCTGGACGAGCCATTCAACCCATGTTCGCGATGTAGTTCATAGAGCAGGTCATTGAAAATCTCTTTCGTCATTCGAAACATATTTGCAAAACGTGTCGGGTGTCCCTGTAGTAACTCACCGACCCATTTATCACCAACAAAACTCGATGTCATACATGGAGTTCGGTCGAGGTACGTTACATAGTAGTGGTATAACAAAGTAAGAATCATAATAACTTTTCTAACTGAATTCAATTCCTCTGGATCCATCCTATTGGAGCTATTAAAAATGAAATTGTAAAAACCTGCAGTTATTGAAATATAAACATAAATAACATAATCTAAGAACATATAGAAACAACTAAATTTATCATCATAAATACTTATGAAAAAGTGCATACTAGAATAGGTAGAGAATAATCCATACATAAATAAAACAAATAGTCCCAAAAAAAAAAACATAAAGGAAACATCATAGAACATCTATTTTTCCATTAAGGAGCGCAAGAAATTGAGTCGATCTTTTGCAGGCATATTGCGGAAAAAGTCTCTACGCATTGGATCCAGCAGTAACTTAACACAATCAAGGTATAGTTTCCTGTCCATCTTAATTTCATCATGTGTCTCTAGGAGATCAAGACTCTTCTGAATGGCAAATTCTTCAGAAACAGCAGACTTCGTTGGCATTGAATCAACCAACTTTTCTATAGTGCCCCTGAAGAATGCAGTACCCATATTTTTCTTTTGCACCTTGAGTCGTTTTGATGCACCTGTTGATTCCAAATCTATTTGGGTGTGGGAGGGCCTTCCGCCAGAATCACTTAGGTGCTCGGTTTCACGGTCATCAGGTGTATCGAATAAGTCATGCTGAGATGGGGTAAAGGCATGTGATCCCGTCGCAACAACCCCATTAAACATGATATCCAACTTCTCTTCCAAGTCTGGATCAATGCCATTTGTTTTGAACTTCTTGGCTGCCGGCACAACCTGCAATGCAATAGCAACCACAGTTAGGTAAACATGATTAATTTAACGATACATAAATAGAGAATTAATCATAGGTAAAGCAATACCTGTAGTTTTTCAGCCCACCACGCATCGGGAGCAGCTATTGTACGCAGTGAAGGATCCCAGCCCAAACCTGTACATCCTCTTTTAAGGTCTTTCCATGCTCTCCAGTCCCTCTTTAATTGATCCCACTTATTCTTAAATTTCATTTTGTCATAGTTCTTTTCCGTCAATTCGTTGAATTTGGTCATTATATTTTGCCAACCTTCTCTACTGAAACAGTGTGATGGCCTATTTCCTAACTCGATCTCTTTAAGACAGAGATCACAGAATATAATCGGCATTTCTGTCCCATACAGCTGACGATCCACCCACGTTCGTCGTGCTCATTTTAGTACTCACTAGTAATGTAGGAAAAGAGAAAACTAGGTATGAATGTAAACATGCATGGAACTCAAATCTTTAACAAACTTTATAAAAATGAAATAAACCTTTTCATGCACAGGTTTAAATACCAGAGCATTATATCTAAATATCAAATTGTAGGTGTTAGAAATGTAAATCGCAAAATATGAATTAAGGATTCCTAAAAAAGTAGTGTTACTTCAGTAGATTATCATCAACTGAAGATTTTGCAATTTATGAACATTATACAAGATATCACACTATCACCACATATTTACCAACAAGTAACAATTTTATAAACAAAAACAAATAAAAATTTGAAAAAAATATACTAAACAGATATGTTTTTAATATAAAAGTAAAACAGTGACTCATGGAAAGAAATGGAGAATCACAATTGTTATATCCAAAAGCATGTACAACATCCAGTGACTCATGGAAACAACAGTTATCCTTATAGTGACAAACCTTCCAAGCACTTCTATTGTCATTGCGTGTAAAGAATGCATATCTCCAAAGCAATATGCATAGATAGATGGCTAGAGCAATATACATAAGAATTGCAAGATATACATGCAAATCAAAATTCAATCAACAGTTTTCCTCAGGAAGCACATTCTAAAATTCTCAAAAGCTCAATTCCACCGCTGAAATTTTTTAAAAAGCAGCAAAAAATATTATATCCAAACAGAGTTGGGGCAAATTTCTAGGCCAAGTGGAACTAACCCAGCCCATAAGAGATGAATGTTATGGATAGCAATGGAATGGCATGTGTAAGTGACCCAAAGATGCAACCCAGAATCTACCAAAAACATGCCAAAATTGTAGCCCGAGAATCACCAAAACCATACCAAAACTGTAAACCAAAAAGCTACAGCTCAACTCCCCACAACAGGACCAAACCGCAGCCCAAAATGTAGGCTAAAAAAGTCCCAAACATTTCCCAAAATCGCAGCACAACAACTACGGAAGGAGCCTAAAACTACAACTAAACGAGGCCACCACAAACACTCAAAACCGCGACAAGGCAAGCCACCCAAAACCGATCCATTGAACTCTAAAAACATAGCCAAGCAGGCCATCCGACATTACCAAATCCGCCGCCAAAACAGGCCTTCTAACAATTCCAAAAAAATGCATGCAAACAGGCCTCCCAACAGATTCTGAATCAACAACAAACTATGAACAAATATGAAACATGCTCTTATGCAAAAAGGTAGAAAGAAACAGCAAACAAAACACTCATATTGTTGATGCCTTACCAAAACTCCAAAAATGCAGTTTTGCAATTCCGTGTAGCTCACCCAAGATCATGGAGGGTAGCTTGTAATTGGAGTCAAAACCTTAATGACAACCAATCATAATAGAAATTTGAAAAGCAATCAGATGTCAACAATGCATGAAAAGAAGATATATACATGTAACACTCAATTCGTAAGGATCTACAGGTCTAACATTTAAACTTCAATCTCTACAACTATGCCACCTTAACTGTGTGTGAAGGGGTATGTATATATATTTATCATAATATTATTATCTTTATTATTATTGTTATTATTTTGAACTTGCAAAAATTCAGAGGCTTTCGTGGCCTCAAATATTGCAAAGAACGGAACAATAGGTTTAAAATCCCTCTCTAAATCATCAAGAATAAAAAGCAGCAAACAACTCTTAAAACTTTTCAAATCGGCATAAATACAGAGGAGAAAACAGCCATTTGAAATTCCACTTGACCAGAACCATAAAAGATGTATTACAGCAAATAAAAAAAAAACAAAAAACAAAAAAACAAAATAATGCAAAAAAAAAAAGTAAGAATCGTGTGTGGGAAAGTGAGGAAAATAGGAGCTTACAATAACCTTCTCCTTCCCCCGAAACCCTCACCAACAGTAAAACAGAGACGGGAGAGAACGCGTGAAGAAGAAAGGGTGGAAGGGGCCTTCGGCGCCGGCGGAATGTAGGCCGGGGTGCGGTCACCGGCGAGAGAACCAGAGGAGGAGCGACGGCGATGTTTGCGATTAGGGGAGAGGCCGCGCGAGGAGGGAAATAGGGTTTTGCGTGAGGGCTCGCGAAGGGCAAGTGAGGAAAATAGGAGCGGAACGCTGGATCGCGGGGGTGACCCTGCGATCAGATTCTTTCGCAAAAATTAAAATCACGTCCGCCCAATCGTTCAAGGATCGCGTTATTCAAACAGTAAGACGGCGTTTTTAAAAATGCCGCCGCTGTAAAACGCTCTCCCAAAAAGAGTCTTAATAGCACCGCGGTATTATTGCAGTGTTATTGCCGCTGTTCACGGATGTTATTGCGATGATTGTGATTTTATAGGAGTTGTTTTGCAGGGTTTATTGCGGCGTTATATGTGTGGTCGTCCTGGCAGTGGCATTTGTATTGGTCGGCAGTGTCATTTGTATTGGTCGGCAGTGATTGCAGTATTATTGTGGTGTTAGTCGAGTTATTTTGTGGGGTTATTGAAACGAAATAGTAGTGTTGTTTGCGTGGTCCTTCAAGTGGTGTTATTGATGCTGTACCGGCGATATTGCGATGTTATTGTGATGTTATTGAAATTATTTCTGCAATAACACCACAATAAGCGCTTTTTCGTCATTTTTTAGGTGAGTTCGTCAGATATGTGTGACAATATTTTATTGGAGTCCGGGTGCAAATCTAAGTGCGGACTCCTTATGTAAGATTTTTTCATTTCGTACAGCTTCTACGGGCCAAATCAATGGATGATTAAATCGCTTCTATAATAAAATCGGATTTCAAAACATAATATTTATTTCTGGTATTTGCATACATACCGTTGAATTCCTTTTTTTTTTTTTTTTGACATATCATTCAAATATTAGAAATTTGTAATTAAATATTAGAAATTTGATATGTAAATACATATATATTGAGTGGTATGTATGTAAACTTCTAATTTATTTTGGAGGCCACCACCAGATGCTATAAATGTAAATAGGATATGTCGTCAATTTTGTCCGTTATCATGTTGTACTGCAGGGCTGACTTGCATAACAAGAAAACTTGTATTTGGTTTATTTATTAAACATAAAAATTAAGTACGGCTACATTTTAAACTAAATTTTTTAATAAGTTAAATATTAAATAATTCAATTTAATACTTTTATGGATTGCTCGATATTTGACCCAAAGGGAAGTAGTTTACCATGGTCCAGCGCCACATCATACCGCTGCCCCGTTTCCATATATAATAATCATGAAAGTATGAAACTCGCACTCTGAAGGCCAGAGAGAACGAAAATGGAGCAAGGGCTTTTGGAGAGGGAGGAAGTACCAGTCAGGGGATGCTTCGGTGAGTTTACCGCTGAGGCCCGGAGGATGGGTTACCTTGCGGGGCCGATGTTGGTAGTGTCGCTATCGCAGTACTTGGTTCAGGTCACCTCTTCGATGATGGTCGGCCATCTCGGTGAGCTGGCGCTCTCCAGCTCCGCCATTGCAACTTCGCTCGCCGGCGTTACCGGCTTCAGTCTCTTCGTAAGTTCACTTGGTTCGCTTTCTAACCACCTATTTTGTTTTCCGTGATGTTTATTTTGGGAACTATGAATCCCTCCTCCGGACATTGTTTTTACTCTCGATTTTGAATTTGGATTGGCTTTCTTTATCTTATCTGCTGTTTAGGGATGAGGAAAATTTCTGCTCATGAAGTGATGGGAGTCTGTAAGCAAACGGATTTAATCGGATAATCCCTAAGCAGCACTACAAATGACGCATGTAATATTGTCTAGTATGGGAGGCATTTGCCACACCTAAAATTTTTAAAAGATTTTTATAATCACATAATACATTGGTAATTTTATCATAGATTAAAATTTTTAATAATAATTTTACATTAAATTTTATTTATTTAATACTAATATTATAATATTTTTAATTTTTTTAATATATAAAAATTTTAAAAATTTAATATCGGTCACCATTAATTTTTAATGTTACCAAACTTTGCTTACCACTGGCCGAGCTCTTCATTAAGTACCATTCATGTGAGAATTTTATGTGGCGAAAAAGTATTTAATAATTCTTTATTTTGATCAAAATTTTGGAATTTTCTTTTAGCTTGATTGCATTATGCAAGAAGTTAAGGGTTCCAAATCAGGTTTGGGTCTTATCCGAAATCGATCAGACCCACCCAAAACAGTTTGATGCAAACCCGACGCAAATGCTAAACGGGCCGAATATATAACCCGAACCGAATCCTACCCACCAACATGAACCAGACCCCTATAACTGATTTAATATTAGACATAACAATTATTCGAGTTGATTTCGGGCCAGTCTCAGGTCAATTTCGAATTTGCAGGTCAATTTTGAATTTGCAGATTATTTTGAATCAATTTTAAGTTAACTGGTTGGTTTCAGAAATTTTGGTTTGATGAGTCAATTTGAGCCTGGCCTGAAAAATTAAATGGTTTAGAATTCATTAATCCAAGCCCGACTCAAAATTAATCTGAAGCCAGATGTTTGTTTGGAGTTCGGATCGACTTGACATATCGGATCATTTTTAGATAGAGTGTTGATATCATAGATTTATTCCAATTGCATGTAGTTCCACATGCTAAAAAAAAATAAAATAATAATAATAATAACAAGAAATTAATTTCTGAGTTTTTAGTAGAACTGCATCTTTTATGATGTATAACCTTAAGAATTTAGTTGGCTTTTTTGAAAATGATTTTTTCATAATTCTGCAATTCAAAATGTATATCTAAAAAAAATTTAGTTGACAATTTTGCAATTGAAAATATGAAAAGGATGAACACGGTTGAATCCATTAGTCAAATATATGTGCATAGTTTTGTTTCTACTGAGACGTGATCCTTTTTTATTTCTTTCTTACAATCAAATTAACTCGTTTTTCTAATACAATAACTTTTCATACGGTAACTAATCTGTACCTTCATATGTTTTTATTGCATGCTCATAAATTCACGGTTTTAGAGTGATATAATAAAGTCTTAGTGTTGTAACTAGACCTGCCACATGCATATTTAAAAAGAAATTGATAGTAAAAATAGCATGAGTATTTATGTGGAAAACTTAAATGGATAAAATTTATGGGGTCTAGCCCAGTTAAAATAGTTCCTTTATGTCGACATATGTTATAATACTTTACTGGGCTTTGATTAGTCAAAAATAATATTACACAAAGGGGGCTTAGTGACGTGACTTCCACTAGGATAGTGGTGGAATATATTGGGAAAGTGGTCAGCGGTGGTCTAGCGGCGACGTTGGTGGTCAGACGACAACGATGGTGGAGGTCAGTTTGTTGATGTCTGATAGTGGTGACGACCAGATGATGGTGGTCTGACGTATCGATGCCGATAGTTGGGTTTTGTGGTCCGTTAGTAGCGACAAGACAACGGCGGTCTGGCGGTGGCGACGGCTAAATGATTGTGTTGGGCAGCTTTGGTCTGACGATGACATCAGCTTGATGATGGTGGCCAGGTAGCTTGACAACAGCTAGACAGTGGTGGTCGGGCAGTGATGGTATAGTGGTGGTGGTCGGACAATAGTGATCCGACGACCAAACAATGGTGGTCCGATAGTGTTGATACTACTATGAAGACAACCACACAGTGGTGGTCCGAAAGCTTAACGACAGTGGTCAGGAAATGTAGTGCAGCTACAGTTGTAGCTCTATACTGGTGGCCAGACAGCGGTGGTCTGGTGGTAGTGTCAACCAGAGGCGGTGGTCCGACAATGTTGGCCATACAATAGTGGTTCGGTGGTTGCTGTAGCGATGACCAAACGACGATGATCGGGCGACAGCGGCTAAGCAATGGCGGTCCAGTGGTGACGAAGGCCCGATGGTGGTGGTGGTGCTGCTAGATGACGGTAGTTGGACAACAGTGGCTGAGGAGCGGTGGTCCGACTGCGACGGCTGCCAACAGAGTTGGTTTGGCAATAGTGACTAGGCAACAGTGGCCGATAATGGTGACAACCAGACTGCAGTGGTCTGGAAATTGTGGCGGCTGAGTTGGCGGCTGTCCAGGGGTGGTAGATCTCTGGAGCTCCTTCAACTTTATCGTTTGGGTTCACGTCCCTCTTCATGAACATAGTGAGGGAATATTTATAGATTTTGTGAGTGTCATGCTTTATAAATATTGCATGAATTCATACCACTTTATTCAATGACCTAGGGTGATCTTTTGGATCATATGATGTTTTTTGAGTATTTAAGTGCTTTAATAATGTTAGAATTAGGTGATCTTGAACTTATTAATTTTGTCTTAACTTTATGCTCAACTTAATTATAGCTTTGTTTGATTTGGAGATCATTTGGTCTCCAAAAATATATCTCAAAACTTATTATTATATTTTATGTGCTTGATCTAAGCTCGGCTGGACTCGAATTGAATTATGTTTGATGTCTGTTGGCTTATCTTATAAAAACCCTTTGTTTGAATCAGAGTAAAAGGAATTAATTATTTGGAGCTCTCAAGTAAAATGTGCACCGAGATTTGTGCGGACTAATATGGTTTTTTAGTGATATATCATTTTTCAATTTCTTTTGTTTTTTTTTAATTTATCTTTTTTTTTCTTTTTTGAATTTCGGTTTTCCGATAAGCAATATGGGGGATCCTTCGACTAATACCAGAATGAAGCGAATTATTTATTGCCGTTTTGACAGGCAAAGTAGAAATTTGAATTTTGGAACTTCGTTTTTCTGTATTTATATTTATTTGATTGGCACCTAAGCTTATAAAAGCAGAAGGTTCCGTGTCAAAGCCGGCAACTAAATGCTTATTGGATAAAGAAAGACGAAAGTGATTGCATTTGTTTGATCAAATCCCTGATCTCCTTACCTTAAGAGGAAAGCTTATAATGTGTGATTAGGATGTGTGTCCTAATTCAGGAGTTCCAAATTTGTCGTCGGGTTTTAAACTCATTACTTGATTGCTACATAAAGGTCCAAATAAAGTGGCAATTTATGAAAATCAACATAACTTATTTACTTTCATCCAACAGTCCAAATTAAGCAAAAACCTAAAATAATTATCATAATCCTTTCATTTTCCTGCATCAACAACATGCATGTTCTTTACTTACTTGGCAGCTAGGAATGTCTAGCGGCTTGGATACTCTTTGCGGCCAAGCATTTGGAGCACGACAATACAGAATGGTTGGAATCCATACTTACAGAGCCATCATCTCACTCACAACACTCAGCCTTCCAATTTCTCTCCTTTGGATCTATATGGGGAAGCTTCTCTCATTCGTAGGCCAAGATCCCCTAATATCCCAAGAGGCTGGCAGATATATTGTATGGATGATCCCTGGCCTCATCGCCTTTGCCGCTTGTGAACCTCTGATGAAGTTTCTTCAAACTCAGAGCTTAATCTTCCCTTTGCTTTTGAGCTCACTCGCAACCCTTTGCATCCACATTCCTCTATGTTGGACCATGGTGTACAAAACTGGATTGGGCAATGTTGGGGCCGCGCTTTCTATAAGTATTTCTTATTGGATCAATGTATCTATTCTTGCGTTGTACATTAAGTACTCAGATTCGTGCAAACTAACTCGTGTGCCACTTTCAATGGAGGCATTTAAGGGTATCAATGAGTTCTTGAGACTCGCAATTCCCGCTGCAGTGATGATATGGTAATATCAATTTGCGGCTTTTTTTTCTCTTTATTGCAACTTGTGCTCTTTTTTTCTCCCACAGGGTATCAACTAAGTTTATTCTTTAGAGCGAGCAAAATCACTAAATATTTAATTTTTTTAAGTATTGAGAAAAAAATAAATTGTTAAAGGTAAAATACTAAATTGCCTAAACTAACTTAGAAAGATTTGTTAAATTTTAGTCCTTATTAGAAAAATCTCAAATTTCAGGATGGGCAATTGACATAGCCTGATTTCGGCCCATTTTAGGTGGAATACTTGTATGTAGTGTTTTTATTATTATGCTATTTCGAAGGCTTTTTATGAATATTGCTATTTGTATTTTCTTTTTATTATAGGGGCATTTACATATATATATATATATATCACCCAATTCCTATGTATTTATTTATCTAACGCCTAGACTTTTTTATTTTATTTTATTTTATTTTTTATACAATTATACCACCCATATCTTTCCTATCACATAAAAAATAAAGTCATTTTAACTTTGAAAAACTGAAATACAACATTTTATGCATAGACAAGGTGGCATGCATGTAAAAATTGAAGTTTAGGTGTTAGATATGTAATTACATAGTATTTGAGTGGCCGTATGTAAATCTTTCTTTCTAATAATATTTTTACAAATTATTTGATTACAGTCTTGAATGGTGGTCATTCGAGCTGCTCATCTTACTCTCAGGTCTCCTACCAAATCCAAGGCTTGAAACATCAGTCCTTTCTATTTGGTATGAGACAATTCATTCACATAAACTGATTTAGGATTAACGATTTTGGCTAACACATAATGTCTCTCTTCTGCAGCCTTACAAGCGTTGCGACGCTCTACACTATACCATATGGCATTGGTTGTGCTGCAAGGTATGATCATTCATACTTTTCTCTCACAAATATGATAAGGTCTTGTCAAATTTTAGGTGTAGAAATTTGATAAAATTTATGCGAATAGTACACGAGTATCGAATGAACTCGGAGCTGGGAATTCAGAACTCGCTCGTTCGGCGTTTCGTGTGGCAATTACGTTAACGATTACAGAGGCATTGGTGGCTTGTGTGATGCTCTTAGGCCTTCGCCGAGTCATCGGTTATGTTTACAGCAACGAGGTTGAGGTTGTAGATTATGTTAGGGAGATGGTTCCTCTTGTTTCTATCTCGGTTATCATGGATAGCTGCCAAGGAGTGCTGTCTGGTAATCTTCTTCAACAACCCATATTTGATGTTACATCTCACTCAATTCCTATATTTTCATATCTAACACCTATATTTCAATTTTTACATACATGCCACTTTGCACATACATGAAAATGTATATTTTATATTTATAAGTTAAAATGGTGGTATTATTGATGTGATATGGATGATTTGGGTGGTATAAATGTAGAAGGTAATGTTTAGATGTAGGATATATACATAAGAATTGTGGTTGCAAGTAAATGCCCCCCTTTGTTTTTAATTTAATTACCAAACTCTAGGAATTGCTCGCGGAAGTGGATGGCAACACATCGGCGCCTATGTTAATCTGGGAGCATTCTATCTCGCCGGCATCCCGATTGCAGTTGTGTTAGGTTTCTTCCTTCACGTTGGAGGCATGGGTCTATGGATTGGTATATTATCCGGCTCTGCGATTCAAAACTGCATTCTTGGAGTAAAAACAATTTTTACTGATTGGCAACATCAGGTACTCTCATTAATATCATGGATAATAAGTTACTTTTAAATTGTTGTTAATAAATTTTAAAATGAAAGATTTCATAGATAGCACTCAATTTCTATATGGAACACTTAAAGTTCAAGTTTTGCATGAATAACACCTTACCTATGTATGAAAGGGTTTATTTCACTTTTTTAAATTTAAAATGATGGTATTTTTGATCTGATATGTATGAGACATGGGTGGTATAAACAGATAATGCTCTTTAATTGTAAATTTATGATTAATCTTGCAGGCAGTGTTGGCGAGGAGGAGAGTATTTAATGAGAGGCCCTCATTTGATGGTGATTTAAAATGAGTTTAGCTTTCGTTATTTTTTGTCGAGTCTTTTATCTTTTTCAGTCTATTTTGAGCATAGAAAATATATGGTTGAAACCTTGAATAAGCCTTCGCCTATTTAGGGCTGGCCATTGTCTTGTTTGTTTTATGTTAAGATAGAGCCAAATAAAAGTGAATCATATTTTCTTTGATTTCATCAAAAATATTTGTTATGTATCTCCATTGTTATTTGAAATGTGTAGTTTATCAGCGAGTCAAGAAAAATATCCCCTTTCTATGTTGATTAACCCCTCAACAGATCATTTATTTAAGTTGAGACTGTTTTTATTTGTTTCTTGCTATTGGCTGACTTCTTGAGAGATCAAGAAATCTTTATAAAGAGAAAAACAAGAATGAAAACAAAAAGATATATAACTCAAATGATGATATATTATTATTACTGTAATTGTAATTGAAATGCATACAGACTTTATCATGATATACATGTTTTGTAATCAGATGTAAACACTTTAGTTATCACAAAAGACTACAAACTTGGTTTTTATAAAACCCAACTCTTTCATAAATGCTTGAAACCAAAGATCTTTGATTGCTTTAGTTGCTACTAGAAATTTATCTTCAGTAGTTGACAAAGCACATGTTGATTGAAGTGATGACTTCCAGCTAAATGTGCTATCGAAGATTGCAAAAACGTATCTAGAAATGAATTTTTTGGAATCTAAAGATCCTGCAAAACTAGAATTAAGTATAACTTGAGATGCTTTCATCACCTGAAATTTCTCCTCCATAAAAGAATCCTTGATTAAGTGAACCTTTAATGTATTTTAAAATCCATTTCAAGACATTTTCAATTATTTTTTCCGGGATTTGGCATAAATTGACTCATCATGCATATCGAATAAACAAGATCCGAATGGGTACAAATCATGCCAGACATTAAACACTCCGTAATGTTGGCATATCTTATTTTACTGATGTAGGATTTTTCATCTTTGGTCTTTGGTGCATCATCTGTTTTGAGCTTTATAATGACTTGCCAATGGTTCATCAACTATTTTGGAGTTTTCCGTACCAAACTTCCTCAATGCGGTTCTCATATACTACTTTTAATAAAGAAATAGTTTGCCTTCAGACCTATTCCTTTTGATTTGAATCCTCAATATTTTATGTTGTTTCATATCATTTATTTCAAACTCCATGGATAACTATTTTTTTTAGCAAATTAATTTTTAACTTGAATTTGCTTGTAATGAGAATATCATCTACATAAACGAGTAATAACACTTTGAAATCATTATTTGATGACTCCTTGAGGTGTACCTAATTATCCAATTTGCACCTTACATAATAAGTTCTTTTAATAAATTGATCAAAGCATTTGTAGCATTGTGTAGAAGATTGCCCCAAGCCATATATCGATCTCAGCTTATAACAAACTTTGTCGCGATCACCTGCTATGAAATCTTTAAATTGTTGCATGTAGATAGTCTCCTCTAGGTTGCCATGTAAGAAAACACTTGCAATCGATTTGATCAAGCTTAGTATCATGTGTTACTACAATGGACATCACAATTCTTATGGACGTATTATGATTGCCAATGGAGAAAAAAATTTCATTGTACTCTACTCCTTGAGTATATCCCTTTGCAATAAGTTTAGCTTTAACCTCTAATTTAAATCTATTGAGTCAATATTTTTTCTTCTTAAATAACTGCTCAGAACCAATAATTGTTTTTATTTTGGGTTTCTATATGGTCTCTTAAGTTTCATTTTTGTATAACGAATTCATTTCATCTCTCATTGCTTCAATCCAATGAAATGATTCTTTACATTTCACTGCTTCAATATTTGAAGTTGGTTATGCATTATCTTCCTTATGAATGTAATAGAAGCATAAGATATAATGTCAACAAATCCAAATTTTTTTCGAGTTTGATTTCTTGTCTCTTATCTATTTATAGTCAAATTATATTTTTGCTAAGTCTGTGATTTGTCACCTTACGTAATCCTTTGCCTTTTGATGAATTTGCTCTATGCACTCCCCCTTAAAAGATGATTCGTGCATATTGAGTTGTTCCTACGCCCTTCTAGTCGTTTTGCTCCGTGCCCTCACCCTTAAAAGTGGAGTCATTCACGTTGAGTTGCTCTTGCTACTATGGCTTCCGTCACTCCCGCTTCTTTTGCAAAAAAGAGGTCAGCACCCGACAGCGATGCGCTGCAGTGTCTGTAGGTCTTTCCCGGACTATCGTGTTGTCCTTTTGTGCTCTCACGTATATCCTTGCAAGAGATTGGTGAGTCTTTTGCCAGCAGTAGGGTTCTCACTGCTATTGCCCTTGTGACTTCCGTCCCGGCTTCTTCTGTTCCGATTCCCCAGAGGTTCCACCTGTCCTCTGATTAGGCAGGAAGGTTAGGAGGACTAGGAAAATATTGTTGCGAACATAGTAGCATGTCATGTGTCAGGTTTCTACACATGTTCGACTCCGATTCGGGAGGTGCCTTTGGCTCTACGAATCGAGAGTCGTTTTGCTACGTCCCCGATCGTGCGGACCACATCCCCGTAGGATGTTTGTCTGCGTGCTCTCCTTCGAAAAGGAGGAGTTTTGCATGCAACATTCCTTTCACTCTGCAGTAACTTGTATCGGTGCTACTTTTCTCTCGATGAAGAGGCTATTATCGGATGATGTTGTGCTACAATGCTCTTCTGTTTTCTAGCCCGTCTTGTAGTCCCTTCGTATTTTGAGGATTTCCATCCTTGTGGATGTTGTACTATCTAAGAGTGCTAGAGTTAGCTTTTACGGTACCATGCCTAGCGGTGCGGACCATGTCCTCGCCATGACTCGTTTCGATTCCGGCCCGGGATGACGCTTAAATCCCGTTGGCCGAGAATCAATTTTTCCTTCTCTGGAGGTGCAGACCATGTTCCTACCTTGACTCTTTTCAATTTGGCCCGGGATAAATCTCATTAGCTGAGACTCTGGAGTTACGGACCACATCCCCACCATCACTCATTTCGGTTCTAGCATGGGATGATGCCTAAATCCCGTCAGTTGAGAATTGTTTCTCTCTTATGTCTAGTTGTGCTGACTATGTTCCAGCCAGAGTTGCTTAGAGGTTCTTTCCTCATCGGGACGCCGGTCATTCTCACCTTACAATCCATGTTGTTGCTACAACTAGTCCTATGATTGAGAAGATTGTAGGAGCAACTTTCTCTTAAAGAGGAAATTTTTTCGCAAATTTGAGGATCGTCTCAGCCCTCATTGTTTCAAATTTCTTTGAGGTCTTATCTCGTCCCTACATTGGGCAAGGACGTCCGGGGAGATAGGAATAAATTGCTGCAACTATAACAGCTGACTCAACCATGTCTCTTTACTTATGATTCCAATGGATGGGGTATTTTGTGCTCCCTTGGTCGAGAACCTTATTACGTTGTCCAGCTGTTCAGATTATATCCTAACTAGGTTAGATGGGAGGACTCTCCCTTCGCAAGACGCAGATTGCTTAAAACTTGCGGTCCATATTAATGAATCCATTATAGATTTTTCTTGCCAAGAGGATTATTAGAGCAGGTTCCTCTTTGAGAGGATAGGGTCTTACTTCAAAAGAAAGGTTCCCTGCTCAGATCTCTGAAATATCTGAGTAGGTTGTGCTAGAACTCCTCTGCGTACCCTACACCTATGGTCCTTGTAGTTGGAGACCAAGATATACTTCTCAATCCACTATGAGATTTGGATGTTTGCCATCTGTCGTGCAAGCCATGAAACCCGGCGAGGTGTTGCATGGGACCTTTGGTGTGGTACTTAGTTCCATTGCGGCGAGATGTTGTTCCAAGTATCATTGATAATCTCGATTGAGCGGCTTAGTCTTCTGTGATAGATAAACTCCTCCTGATTGGTTTTTGCCCAGAGGTTGATTGTTCGCAAAGCCAAGATGTTTGAGTCTATGTAGTGTAATAGTTCATATACCTAAAATATATAATATTTTTATGCACATTTTTATACCTATTTTTGATGATATTGCACTTTAATGGAAGATATTTGTGTGTTTTTCTTTCAGGTACACTTAAATGGACCAAATATGTCAAAAAGAGTGAAAAAAAGATCAAATTGGAGCAAAGATGAAGAAGGCTTTAAAATGAACTAGGGCGCCTAAGCGCCAGCAGACAGAGAAGGCCCCGTCTGAGAGCCAGAGACCCTGCGCTTAAGCGTCAAGTAGTTACTTTGCAATTTTAAAGAATTTTTAGAAAATTTTGAAGATGTGTTTAAGGCATCTTTTGGTAAAAACGTAGGTAACGATCGAGGGTGCCAAAAGAAATTCAAATTTCACTTGAAAGGATGCATCTCTTGGGTAGATTCATTGAATATAGACACATTTTGAAGAGACACAAAGACACCTTTGAGAAAGTTTAAAAGAAAGGACTTAAAGGAGAGAAGGGATTTTTTTAGAGAGTTCTTTTAGAGAGAGGAAAATTAGACTTTGTAGAGAGTAGTTTAAGTAAGAAGTTGTAGGATTCTTATTTAGGGTTTCTTCATACTTTTATCCTTCTTAGTGAAAGAGAAGGTGAGTAGGGATTCCTAAGTAAAAATCCGGTATGTAGAGTGATTTAAACCCTCTTGGTTCGATTAGCCCAAGCGAGTCTTGTAAGAGAATTGAAGAGATTCAAAGGAACATCAACTGTTTGGTGGAGAGAAACTTGAGATAAGTTTTTATCCTTGTACTTCATTTAGTTTTATTTGAGACTTCTTGTGTTTCTACATGGTTTATACTTTTAAAACTATTTGTGGTTGTGTTTTCTCCATGGATTTTGAGTAGTCTTCTTTATCTTTTTCCTTAAAATGAAAAGTAATTAAGTGTTGGATGAAAGTTGTTGAAGTATTGATCTTTAATGTTGGAAGAAGTTGTGTTGATTCAATCCTTGCACTTCATTTACTTCTTGATTTGGCCAATCATGGTGTTAACATTTGTTGTGAGAACATGTAAGATCCTAGTTGGTATTGTCTCAATCAACAATAGTTATGAATCACATGAGATTGTATGGATGAAAAAGTAATTCATATAATTTGGTGCAAATAAATATAGAAATATACTTTGATGGGTGTAAAATTAGAGACTTTAGGGTTACAGACTAAAGCCTCTAATTTGGTTTATTGTTTTAGGTTTTGATGCGAGAGTTAGCCCAGGGTGGAGGGAAAGGAGGGAACTACATAGTGAGAGCTAGTATCCTCCATACCTAACCCATCTTCAAAACTATTCAAACTTTAAACTAGCCAATGCTCTTTATACCATCTCTACTAAGGGTAAAGAAAAAAATTACTCCTATTTGAATACTTCCATCTTAGAATTCCTTTACTTATTTCTTATTCATGATAAGGAAAATGATATTTTGATTTATACTTCTTTAAATCTTGCAAAAATCTCGTTATAGTTAGTAAATTGTTCACTTTATTTCATAATTTAAGAAAATACAAAAGGAATCATATTTTAAAGTTTTATGTTATCTGAAACTGTTTAAGTAAGTTTCTTTTTCTAAATAGAATTTGTTAGCTAAAAACATTTTTATCTTTTAAATTTCTAAAATTTTTCCCTGTGGGAACGATATTTTTTGGGCTACATCAGAATCAAGTTTTTGACACTATTGTAAAGAAGAATAATTTATATTAAAAATATAAGTTTAATTAGATTACCATAAACATAAGTTTTATCAATATTCATCTGGTAGTAAAGAGAATCGGGATCAAGTTTTTGGCGTACGTTGCTAGGAAATCGAAGAAAAAAATCAAATTTTCTTTGGATTTGAATTTAAAAAATAAATTAAAAAGAATTTTTAGAAAAACAAAATTTCTATTTTTAGAAAGTCTTATTTAAACCTTATATGTTATTTTGTGTTTTTTTTTGTTTTTATTGTTGTGTCGTAATAGTTTATGCGAAGTTTGGGTTCTGAAGGATTTGTACCTTACGATTCTGAATTAGAACGAACTATGAATTAGAACGAACTATTAAAAAAACTAAAAAAATTAAAAATAAAGAAAAAAATTTAAAAATTTCAAGAAATGACTAATCAAATTAATCAAAATGCTGAAATTCATCATGAATTAAGACCTTTAAGAGACTATGTAAACCCTACAATGAATGAACTTCATGGTAGTATTCAAAATCGTCTTAGTAAATTGCTAATTCATTTGAACTTAAATTTTTGCTATTATTCGAATGATATATAATAATCAGTTTGGAGGATCACCAACTGAAGATCCAAATTTATATCTTGTCAATTTTTTAAAATTGTGTGCTACATTTAAATATGATAGTATTTCTGATAATGTTATTAGGTTTAGGCTTTTTCTACTCTCAGTTAGGGATAAGACTAAGATATGGTTGAATTCTTTAACACTCGAATCTATCGGAACTTGGGAGTGATTTAGCACAGAAATTCCTTGCTAAATATTTTCCACCATAAAAAAACTGCGAAGCTTAAAAATGATGTTACATATTTTTGTCAGTTTGAAGGGGAATCTATTTACGAAGCTTAGGAACGATTTAAAGAACTCCTAAGAAAGTGTCTACACCATGCTATGCCAGATTGGTTAATTATTCAAACTTTTTATAATGGATTAGCTGAATCTCTTAAATCTATTATCGATGCTGCGGTGGTGGTTCATTGTTGTCTAATCCATTTCCGAAAGCTTATGTTTTAATTGAAGAAACGACTACTAATAATTCTCAACGGCCTTCTGAAAGGGTACATCCTAAAATGGTAGCCAATATTCATGATTCTGAAGCTTTTGTCATGTTAGCAAATCAAGTTTCTACAATTTCAAGGAAGATAAACCAATTTGGAATGAATTTTTCTCAACTAAATCCAATGATTGAAGAGAATTCATTAGGCCAAATGGTAGATTCTCAAACATTAATTGAGACTTTGAATGCTATTAATAATAAGTCAAATAACATATATTCAAATTACTATAATCCGAGTTGGAAAAAGCATCATAATTTTAAGCTGGAATAACAATTTAGGTTTTATTAATCAACAATGTGGAAGCAACCAAGTAAACCCATTGGAGAACTGGAACAACCAAGGTAATAGTAATTATAGACCTACATATCTTTTAGGTTTTAATAATAATCCACAATTTAAGGATAAGAAGTTGTCTATAGAAGAAATAGTGTTACAAATAGGAAATCGAGTTATAAAGTCGAGGAGATGCTTATAAGAAATATTGAGAATCAATTGGGATAAATTGCAAATTCCTTAAGTAACGAGAACCCAAGGAACACTTCCTAGTAATACAAAAGTTAATCCTAAAGACCAGAATAAAGAGCCAGCAAAGGTTGTTCAACTTAGAAGTGGAAGAGAGTTGGAAAATAAAGTTAAAAAAGAGATTGAAATAGAGAAAGAAGAGATTGAAGAACCAAAAGAGGACACTTCAAAGGGTTTGGAAAGACATATTTCTCCACTTAAGATTGATTTAGAAAAATCGCCACCACTCCATTTCCTCAAAGATTCGTCAACAAAAGTTGGATAAGCAGTTTTCAAAATTTTTGGAAATCTTTAAGAAGCTTACGATTAACATTATAATTGCTGAAGCTTTAGAACAAATGCCAAGCTATATGAAGTTTATGAAGGATATTCTTAATAAAAAAGAAAGTCTGAAGATATTGAGACTGTTGTACTTAGTAAGGAGTGCGATCTTATAATTCGAGAAAAAAACTTCTTGAAAAGCTTAAAGATCCTGAAAGTTTCACAATTCCATATGCGATAAGAGACATATTTTTAGGAAAATGTTTATATGATTTGGCTGCAATTATTAACCTTATGCCATTATCTATATTTAAAAGGCGAGATTAGGATAAATCCTACAATCGTAACCTTGCAATTAGCAGATCGTTCTATAACATATCCTAAGGGAGTTGTAGAAGATGTTTTGGTGAAAGTGGATCGATTTATCTTTCCTGTTGATTTCATTGTGTTAGATATGGAGGAAGATAAAGAGATACCTATCATTTTAGGGAGACCTTTCCTAGCAATAGGCAGAAGCGATGATAGTTGTGCAAAAAAGAGAATTAACCATGTGTGTTAATGATCAAACGGACACTTTTACTATTTCCAAATCAATGAAATACCTCGCAAAAGGTAAACATGATGAATATTTCAGGATGGATGCAATGAGATATCTTAGTGAATGTCATTTCAAAACAACCTATGAAGATAATTTAGAAATGAAATAATTGGAACACGAGCAAGAAGAGGAATTAGAACATCATACTGATTTTATTGAAGAAAATTCAAATTTTGTTCAAGAAAGTTTTGAAGTTTTGGACATGACAGAAAAAGACAAATCTTTTTGTTCATAAATTGAGATACCTCCTGAACTTGAATTGAAGTTACTTCCTAAGCATTTAAAATATGCCTTTTTAGGTGATTTCTCAACATTGCCAGTTATAATTTCCTCGAGTTTAACTTCAGAAGAAGACGAGTGTTTGCGTAAAATTTTGAAGAGATATAAGAACGCCTTTGGATGGACAATTGCTGATATTAAATGAATCAGTCCTTCAATTTGTATGCATAGAATCATAATGGAAGAGAACTGCAAACCCAGAGTTGATCCTCAAAGGAGATTAAATCTCATTATGAAAATAGTTGTCAAGAAGGAGATTTTAAAGTGGTTAGATGTTGAGATTATCTATCTTATTTCAGATAGTGCATGGGTTAGTCTTATTCATTGTGTTCCTAAGAAAGGGGGAGTTACTGTAACTGTTAATGAAAAGAATGAACTAATATCATCAAGGTAAGTTATAAAACGACAAATATGCATTGATTATAGAAAATTAAACATTACCACGAAGAAAGATCATTTTTCATGACCCCTTCGGATCAAATGTTGGATAGACTAGCTGGACATAAATATTTTTGTTTTATGGATGGATATACTGATTATCACTAAATACAAATTGCTCCCGAGGGTTAAGCGAAAACAACTTTTACTAGTCTTTATGATACTTGCTTTTAGAAGAATTCACTTTGGTTTATGTAATGTCACTGCTACATTTCAAAGATGTATGATGGATATTTTTTGTGATTTAATAGAAAAAGGAATTGAAGTTTTTATGGAAGATTTTTCGGTGTTTGAAACTTTATTTGAATCATGTTTAGAACATTTATCACGAGTTCTTAAACGCTGTGAAGAAGCAAACTTAGTTCTTAATTGTAAAAAGTGTCAGTTTATGGTAGCAGGAGGAATTGTTTTAGGACATCACATTTCTGAGAAAGGTATGGGAGTAGATCCTGTAAAAATTTAAGTGATCGCAAAATTACCTCATCCAACAAATGTGAGGGAAATTAGGAGTTTTTTTGGGACACGCTGGATTCTATATGTGTTATATTAAAGATTTTTTAAAAATTTCTAAGCCTTTATGCCATTTGGTCGAGAAAGATGTGATTTTCAATTTTGATAAGGATTGCCAAAAAGTTTTTGAACATTTAAAAGAAAAGTTAATCACTGCACCAGTTATTATTTGGAAAAAATTATTTGAATTAATGTGTGATGCAAGTGATTATGTTATTGGAGTTGTTTTGGGACAAAAATATGATAAAATTTTCAAAGTAATTTACTATGCTAATAAAACTCTTAATGAAACTCAAATTAATTATACCACGATTGAGAAAGAGTTTTTAGCAAGAGTATTTGTCATTGAAAAGTTCATATCATATTTAATTGGAACTAAATGTGTGGTGTATACCGATTATTACTGCTATAAAGTATTAAATAAAAAAGAAAGATGCAAAACCTAGGCTGATAAGATGGATTCTTATTTTGCAAGAATTTGATTTTGAAATAGTAGAGAGAAAAGGAGCTGATAATCAAATTGTTGATCATCTGTCCGAGCTTAATTCGAGAAATCACTTTGTTTTGAAGAAGAAATTAATGAACATTTTCCGGATGAAAAATTGTTCAATATTAATGAATGACGTGTTCTATGGTATGCATACATTGTGAAATTTATTGTTAGTAACATTTTATCTTATGGTTCGACACATCAACAAAAGAGGAAATTTTTATCTGAAGCTAAGATTTATTTTTGGAACGATCCATTTTTGTATAAACAGGGGAATGATTTAATGATTCAAAGATATGTCTTTATAAGAGACTTTTGAAATTATCCAAAAATGTCATAGTTCTGATTTTGGGGGATATTTTGGTGTTGATAAAACAACATATAAAATCTTGCATTCTAGATTTTATTGGCCTACTATCTTTAGAGATGTAAATGCTTATATTAAAAATTGTAATCGTTGTCAACGTGTAGGCAATATTTCTACTAGAAATGAGATGCCCCTCAATTATATTTTGGAAGTTGAAATATTTGACGTTTGAGGATTATAGTTCATGGGACCATTTAAACCATCTTTTGGAAATTTACATATACTTTTAGCAGTAGTGATATGTCTAAATGGATAGAGGCTGTTGTGTTACCTCGATGTAATGCTCAAAGTGTTGCAAAGTTCTTAAAAATGAATATATTTTGCAGATTTGGAATGTCAAGTGTTATCATAACTGATGGGGGAACTCATTTCAAAAATGTGTTAATAGAAAAATTATTGAAGAAATATTGTATCTATCATCAAAATTCTCTACTTATCATCCTCAGACAAGCGATTTGGCTGAAGTTTCCAATCAAGAAATCAAAAGAATTCTGGAAAAATCTATTAATCCAACAAAAATGGATTGGTTAATCAAACTTGATTTTGCTTTGTGGGCTTATAGGACTGCGTATAGAACTCGTATAGGAATGTCACCATTCGGAGTTAATTTATAGGAAAACATATCATTTGCTAGTGGAATTTGAGCATAAAGCTTTATTGGGCTATTAAGGAGTTCAATTATAATTTAAAGGATGCTGGTATGAAGAGATTATTGCAATTGAATGACTTGAAAGAGATATGGAATGTGCCTTATGAGAATGCTAAAATTTATAAAAGTTGCATGATCGAAAGATTCTTACTAAAATTTTTGAGTCAGGACAAAAATGTTTGCTTTATAACACAAGATTGAGATTATTTTCAGGAAAACTTAAGTTCAGGTGGATGGGCCCATTTATTGTGCTAAAATTTTATCCTTATGGGGTGTGGATATTAAGGATCCTAAAACCTTGAAAATTTTTAAAGTGAATGGTCATAGGCTAAAACCCTATTTCTTATGAGACCGGACTATAGTGAATGATGTTTTGATGTTGGATCACCTAGAATAACTACTGGGTAGGTTTGGCTGACGATGTAAACCAAGTGATCTGTGGGAGGCAACCCATAGTTATCAGTGTGCTTTTGTTGTGCTGTTATTGTGATTGTTTTTAGAGAATTATGGTAGTATTTGAATTTTTTGTGATAATTTTAAGACAATGAATGATTTCTTAGACGTGTAAGAATGAGGTTTTGGATGTTAACTTGACCTGTGCTTAACTGAGCACTTGCGCCTAAGCGCCCAAAACCGACGCTTAAGCGTCGGAGTTATAAAACGTGCCTAAATGATATTCTAGAAAAATTAAACGTAGGAAAGTGGCCTTGAACATTATTTGGTGGTTTTTAAACGTGAGAAGTGGGTATATGCTCTACTAAAGTCTATAAATAGCATGGAAATGAAGAGGAAAGTTGCCCCTCTTAAAATTTCTATTCTTAAGTCTAAGAGAAGGAAGATTTGAGTTGTTTAAAGAGAATTAAGATAAAAAAAATGTCTACTTGGGAGAATGAATTGAAGAAAAAGGAGGAAGCCGTCAAGAAGAATTTTGTAAGTAAAAGTGTGCAAGTGTTATATAATGTATTTCTAGTCGTTAGTATTGAAGGAATTGCAGAGAAAATTGTGAAGATTGAGGCTGATGTGGCATCAATTGAGGCAAAGGTAAATGAATCTAACACACATTTAGCGCACATTAGTTGGCAGCTCAAAATGCAATTCGATCATTCAAGTTATATTGAAGAAGCGAACAAGACGATGTATTCGAAAACAAATTGATAGAAGAGGATTCTATTAGAGTTCTTCATCATCGTCCATTTTATCAAATCTTTGTGTCGAAATGGTTCGAAGGAACAAATGAAGGTTAAGGATAAGTTCCACTTATCGGAGAATGGAATTAAGTTCTTTGTTTAGTTTGTTTGCTTGTTTGTGTGTGTTTGTTTGTTTTAAGTGTTTAATATAAGTTTGTCTTGTGTAATGATGATTTAGAGGTATCTTATCAAAAACTTTTTTGGAATGGAGATTAGACATGTGATGTGTGTTTGTATTTGTTGAATATATGTTAATGAAAGTGTTGTGTTTGTGTGAAAATTTGTGTTATTGTGATCGAATTGAAGTTGTGAAATATGAAAACTTTTTTAGAAAGAAGAGAGGAGAAGGGAAGAAATTGTTATAATAATTTATTTAAGACCATGTGAGGGTGGTTAACTTGGAGAGTTGCACATTTGAATCAAATTTTGAAAAAAATTAAAATTTGTACAATGTCGCTCGATGCGTGATTTAACTTTAAAGGGGCTATATATATACTTTCAAATGCAAGAATTTGATACCACTACTAGAAGATTTAATCAACGACGGTGGCGCCAAACACTTGATGCGATTTTACTTATGAAAGAGTTTATGAATTTATATTTAGATTATAATTTATAAAAGTAACAATTACAAACGCAAGTATACGTATCATATCAAGTAATACGGGGCTCTAGTGGAGTCTTGGTTATCGATCTCACAGGGAAGATTTTTATAATATATTTTTAGATTTTTCAAATTAAAAATAATTTTTCTTATTATTATTTCTTTTCAAAGTTTAGATTTTAGATTTAATGAAATTTATACTAAATGTAAGTAAGCAATACTAAAATAAATATTAATGCAGGTATAAATAAAACAACTTTTTCCTTTTTAACAAATCCAAGATTTTTAGAATAATTACCATTTGTGGAGAATTTAGATTATGGTATTGTGCCAAATAGAAGCAATCATATTCTTTACCCTTTGATCCAGGCATAAAGAACATTGACTAATCTATAGATCGGTTCAGGATGTTTTATTAGTAGAATGGGTTAATCTAGGCTCACACTACTAGATGTCCAAGGGTGGCTATGGTCAGCCCTACGAGTGACCCGTTCCCAATCTATAAACCAAATTATTAGAACTTAGTCTGTCACTCTAAAAACTAATAAATTCTACGCCCAATAAATCATATCTTTCTATTTATTTGCACTTCACCTTAAATAACCCGCGTATAGCCTGCGATTACTTAAGCATTCATGTGATATCTACTAGTTAAGAACTCATCTCCGGATAGGTCTCAGAATTCTTCAACAGGTTTTAACAATTTAAATGACCAGTTTAAAAAGTAAACTAAGATCAGGTATTAATATCATCACAATTTTTATAAATATTTTAAGTTAAATTTTCCATCAAAGTTTAATTATTTTATTATCTTTTCATAGTTGAAAGGAGAAAGAAATCTAGCTACTCAGAACACATTGAGTTCACACAAAAAAACATATTTATAAAACTTTGAACCAAGTTACAAATACTTATACTGGAATGTTCCTTCGAGTGATCCGCCGACTCCTACCGACTCCGATGCAATGATGAAAGACTTCAACAGCAACAACACTAATAATCTCACACTTAACACTCAAAATAAACTCACTAAATAATAAAGAAGGTGGCTCCCTAAATGATTGGATGGCTATATAGTGCTTGGGGACTAAAGATGCTAGAAGGGGTGAAAGAGACTATAGGGTGCGATTTTCTCTGTAGAATGGGCTCCTATTTATAGAGCTCTGAATTTGACCAGGGGTTGCTTAAGATACCTCTTCAAAATTCGTTCAAATATAATGTATCTTCTAGAAGGTAATCGTCGCGCCTAGGCGCCGAATCCGGCGCCAGGAGCCGGACTCTTTGACCGGGTCTTCGCACCTCTTCACTTTGGGTCGCACCTCTTCGCGATTAAAGCTGTTTCCATGCGTCCGTTGACCTCATTTTCGATGAGGTTTGATCTCTCTCCTTAGTACTTAGGATCTAACCTTAGGCTTTCCTTCGACTATCCTAGAGGACTAGAAATAGGACCCACCACTTAGAAATTCGGACACTTCTTAACTCCCTTTAAACCCCACATGCCCGATTAACAACCCCCAAACCACTTGGAGGTTTAAGCTCGAATGTGGAGGTTTAAAGGATGAGCTCCCCATAGGACTCTTTGGCCTTAGGACTACCACGAGTGGCCTGGTGCAGTGAGGGTTGACTTGCACACACCTCACTCCCACACATACATTCCAAGCCCTAAAACTACCTTTAACCAATTTGACTTCCTAACTCATATAGGTAATTCATATGGATAGTCCTCAACCCCTAAGCCCCTGGTTAAGAGGGTTAGGAACAACATATTGAGTGCCTAAGATGAGTCCTCTCATGGCTTTTGTGAGCTTAACATGGCTTCATGGCTCAACCAAAACAATTTCATTTCACTCACACTTACTCAATCTTCATTTTTCCAAAATTTCAATTTTTTGACCCCCGGGGCCCTAAACCCACCAAACCTACCAAATGCCCTTTTTGGCCCAAAAATCCAAAAATTTCAAAAAATTCCCAGAAAATTCCAGAAAATTTCAAATTCTCCCAATTTCATTTTGTTCAACTACACCATAGGCCAATTTTGTCAATTTAGTCCACTTTTACCAAAACCCCCAATTTACCCTTTTTTTAACCTAAAATGAACCCAATGTCAAACCAAATCAACCCAATTGATCTCAATTTTGATCCAATTCAATTCTAAACTTCAATTTAATATCCCCAATATCAATTTAGACCAATTCCAAACCCAATTTTATCAATATCCACAATATCAATTTAGACCAATTCCAAATCTAATTTTATCGAAATGTGGATTCGATTTCATTTGAAGCTTAATGCCCGATTTTGTCCCATGACCTAAACTTAGCCCAAACCAACCCGACTCAATCCAATTAACCCCAAATCTTTTCCTAAACCTTCCTAACATCCCCACAAACAAAACACTAATATGATTTGCCCCAAATTTGAAACCAAACTCCACCCAAACATAACCCAAACAAAAAATCCCCAATTTGGCCTAAATCCATCATGAACCCAAATGAGCCCAAATCCCAAAATCAAAGCCCAACCAAAGTTAAAAAAAAACTCTTTGTCACACCCCCATAAGCATTTTTCAACATTAATTTTACATCAAACCCAACATTAACCCAACCTTATCCCAAGTTAGCCCAATTTGGCCCATTTTGACCCCATTACCAAAAAGCCTAAATTGAACCCAATTCAACTCAAAATCACCCCAAACTTGTTCCAAATTACTCATGGCACATTCTTAAACCAATCCCAACATTTATTTGACAAACCCACCAATTTTCATCCATCAATTTATTTCAAAACCTAAAAGCCGACTTCCTTAAACCATTTTAAAAGCCCATCCAAAATGATTTCAAAAAGCCCAAAACTTATTCCAAAGCCCACATGACAATTTCTTCTCATCACCCCTTTAATTGAAATCATCCCTAAGTCCTAAATCAATAATCAAATAAATCCAAATCAAGCCTCATGCCAATTTCCCTAAACTCATCAAAAATCCCAAAATCCATTTCCATGTAAGTGAGCCGAAGCCACTTCTAAGCCAAATGGAGTCATGGAGCCATGCATAAACCACATGCAAGCCTTGGGGGCCCCTTTACACCTCACCAAGCCATTAATGGTAAGAGAGGGAGCCTCTTTCTTAACCCTTCATTAAGCATTTTTAACCTCATCCATGCTACACTCTAAACTAAGCTTAGCCACCTCACCTTGGATGGAGACTTCACCACTCCAATTCGAGTGACCCAAATGATTCTCTCTCGGCTCAAAGTCAAGCCTTGGGTGGTGAACCAAGCCCAAAATCATGACTTGACCCATTTGAACCCAAAATGATCCTTCCCCCTTACCACTTAAATCAAACTCCTTTACACATGTCAAGCCTCGATTGAACTCACCAACTTCCGGCCACGACTCCACCGAGTCGGATGGTGAGCCATGCTCACAGCCGGCCACCACGAGTCATTTGGAAAACACCGAGCCAAGAGCCTTATTTGGCTTAAAAAAATTCAAACCCATCGGTGAGTTGTCCCGACCCGAATGGACACCATGGCCGTTCTTCTCCTCCCCGAGCAGGTGATCCCGGCCTCCGATTGCCCACAGGAAACCCTTCGACCACCTCTATTTAAACTCACCACCCTCTCGGCCAAAAGAGGTGCTGAACCAAACCTTACCAAAACTCTGCCAAAATCACTCCACACTCTTCTCTAAACCCAGAGCACTTCATCCCCACTGAAATCCAACCCTAAAACCCTCTATGTGAGCTCAATTTCTGAGTTCAATTTTGAGCCAAAAAACAGGACACTTCACCACAGCGAGTCAATCCCCAAATTGATTGACTCTACACCTTCACCAGACCAAGAGAAGAAGTTCCCCAGCAAAAGCCCCCTCTCCGGAGCCGGCCATTTCTTCATCGGCCGAAGCTTTGAAATCGGGCTTGGTGGAAGTCTTGTCTGAACAATTCACCGGGCCGGAGGCTTCATCCCTAGGCTCCTCCAGCTCCAACGAACGTGCCAAGCCCCTCTGATTGAAGCTTCACTTCTCAGAGCCAAGGTATGGGACTCCCTCTTCCCAAGAGCTTCCAGTGATTCTCCATTTCATTTGAGTTAATTTCAATGCATGTTAGTCGTATGGATTTGTAGCTCTCGTTTAGACGAACACATAGGATCAAATTTCATGAAAATTGGTTAATAAATGAGGGAGATATTAGGGTTTTAGTGTGGACGGCTCTCGGCACACACCAGTCGTAGTCGATGACCAGGAACACTCAGATCGCGCGTGTATCGAATGGACGATCCAGATTGAGCCGGACGAGGAGATAGAGCGAGACCGCGGGACGCGTGGCTGCTGACTCAGGTAGCGGCGTCGAATAGGAGAGCGCCGCGTGGGGCTTCGGAGCTGCCGAGGTTGACGCGGCGCCGCGTGGATAAGTAGGAAATTAGGCTATTTTCCTATTTAATTAAATACCCAGAACTTCAAAAATCCATATCTTTGTGTAGAAAAATCACAAAAATAAAATAAAAATACCCTCTTGCTCAGTGAACACAGGAGAACAATGTGGAAAAAGAATTAAGTTACTTTGATTAGTATTTTATTTTTAATTAATTATTTACTGATTTCGGTATTTTAATTCTCCATGTATGCATACAATTCATAATGGCATGAGACCATAGGGCTTTTGTAGACTCGTTCTTGGGAACATTCCCCGAATTTTTCAAAGCCACAGGCCATTTCTATGGCAAGATATTGATTTTTTTAAATTTATGTGTCTGTTTTACCATTTTAATTCCAGTAATTAGCATGTTGCTTGGAAAATTCTAGGAATATTAGGGGAAGTATTTTAGGACCAGAGGATCATAGGAAAATTATTTCATGGTTTAATTCCTTAAGAATAACTCTAATTAGCTCTATACACCTAAAAGCGAGTTTTAATTAATTAGGAATAACACACATCAAAATTACTTGAAATCAATTCTCTACTGTCATTTAGGATACAGAGAATCTCACATAAAAATTTGAAGTCAATTGGAAATGATTTGACCTGCTAAATGGATCATTTAAGTTGTTTGGTCATTTTTAAACTTCAAAAATTCATAAAACCCAAAATAAACTTCAAAAATTCACCAAAATGGTTTTGTGGGCTCTCTGATATCAGAGGAGTCTATGAAAATTAAAATTGGAATTTTCCAAAAATTTTCATTTTAACCATATTTTAATATTTTAATATTTTAAAAATAATAAAAATCACAAAAATATTAAAAATCACAAAAATGTCATATTTTGCCTACTAATCACTTAGGAACAAACCAAATATTTTTGCCAAGTCTCTAGGTAAAGATATTGATTTTTAAAAGCTTAAAACAATTTTTAATATTAAAAAAAATTGGATTTTTCAACCTTTTCACCAAATTAATTTTAATAAATCGGAGAAAAATCAGAAAAATATAAAATTTATTTCTCTGAACTCCTTGAGGTCAGAGGGACTTAAGAAAAATATAAAATCCATTTTCTAACTTTAATTTTATTTTATAATTAATTAACACTCCAAAACTCAAAATAATTATAATAAATAAAATATAATTCAAAAAAATCACCAAAATTGGTCCAAATGGTCCTCTGGTCATTAGGAACATCCCATAATTTTCTTAAGGATAGGAACCTAACCTTGGTCATGTTGTTGAATTTTCATTGAAAACCCTCATTTTCCCACAAAAATAAATACATAAATTAAATTAAATTCAGAAAAATCACATTGTCTCCTGTAATGTCTTAATTGACATGTGAGTGAAGTGACATAAAAATTTTAAGTTCATTTGAGCTTAATTTGATGAGTTATGAAATGAACATGCTTAAAAGGACATAAGATAATTAAAGAATTTTAACTCTAATTAATATTTAGGTTTAATCAAGGGGAGGGTAAAATATCTGATTTTAAAATTTTCATTAGATGATTGAAACCTAGGGAATTAAGGGGTAGAAACCCATTATTCATCTTGAAAATATTTAGAGTAAATTTTAATTAATTAAACAATGAATTTTGGAAGAATAAGTTAAAATTTGGATTATTAAGATTAGGGATATGATTTAAGAAGATATCAATTCTTTAACTTAAAGTCCCTAAATGAATCACTTTAATAATATTCAACTCTTAATCAAACTCAAAAATGATAATTAAAATTAATAATTAAATAATTAAAAGGAAAATAAACCTTAATTAAATTAAAAGCTTAAAACATTAAGTGATTTGATAATCAAATTGAAATAAATTTAAAACATTAAAATTAATTTGAAATCGCTTAAAAACAAATCTAAAACAAATTTGAAACATTAAAGAAAATCAACCTTAAGACAATTTATAATTAAAAACATAAAAAAAATCGAACCAAATAAAATTGACCTAAAGTGTTACAATTAAGTCAAATTAAATTTAAATCATTAAAAGTTTAATTAAATTGAATAATCTAAACATCTCTTTCAAATCAAACAATTTAAAACACTTAAGAGAAAATCAACTTGAATTTTGAAACTAAATTAAATCATCCTAAATCATAAATTCAACTTTAATCAAAGCGGTTAAATTCTTTAACAAACTGATTTGCCCCCCTAAACGCTTTCATTATTATAACTCTTATGTAAAGCATCAAGTGATATGTCACTTCACTCATCGGACAATCAAATGTCCAAGTTCACTGAGCAAGAGACAAAACTTAACTAAATTCTTGGATGACTAATTCACTTATACAATGAAATTCATTTGGACTCGAAATAATCCCAGAAGCATTGAAAAGATGTTCAGGACTCGTCCTAAGCACTTTCTCAATACGATGGGATGTTTTAGAAGAATAATTGAACTTAATTGTTCTTTGGTGAAGAAAATCATCCTTAACAAAATACGAGAACCTAGACGTCATAGGAAATGACTAGTAATATGATTAGAATTTGGTAGACAACGCGAACCTTCCCTTAGCTTTACTTAGGTACTTGTTGCAAATATTTAAATGCTCTGACATGTGTTTTAAGTGCAGCTTGGAATGACGGGAAGACCCTCCAGGTACGATTTTACTTTATTGCAATTTACTTACCTGTACTGCACTTTACTTTTCTTGCATGTTAAACAAGAATGTCACCCTGCATGAGAAATAAACTTTTAGGATAGTCACAAAACTGAAACCCAAAACTAAATTAAAATCAACACAAGATAAAATTCACCGCTACAATATTCAAAAGATAAAACAACTTAAAATTTAATCACAAACAGAACAACAAAACTACCATTGCAATTAAATTAAAACGTCTCGTTGGATGATCGGGAATACCTCGGATGATGTAACCTACGTGTTGCTAACGGGATTTCCCACGGTATAAATGAAAGTGTGGAACTCATTCAGTTGAGTTTAGCAAATTCATTTGGACTAAGTGAATCCGATGAAAATAACGGTGTCGGAATGATGGAACCGTGGGATCTTAACCGGTATTGTTATAATCAACTTTAAGATTCCCCTAACAAAATGTTAAAACACCTGAACCATTAAGATTTTTTCTAAACCAAAACACTTCTCTCATCTCCTGATTGTCACTTTCCAAAATTAAACCTTCTGCAACAACAAGGAGCTTGGAGCATAGTGGGCAGCACGGCCATCTTCATCAGTAAAACTTATGTCTACATCAGCTAAACCTTTCCTAGAATTAAATAACCAAGCCATAGGATTTCGAGGTAGTTTGCCTAGTGCAACATAAATCCTCAACTTTTTGTTAGGCATTTGCATAGTTGTGTTATGCAAATTAAGCCCTAACCGGTCTTAGGACTCCGAGGTAGTCGTTTGGTACTACATAAACCCTCACATCTTTCGAGGCTATTTGTATAATCATATCATACAAATATAAGTCCTAACTAATTAAAATCGACAGGATTGAAATTTTAAATAATTCTCTTAAATTGAAACCCAACATTAGGATAGTCTGGGAAGTCACCGAATTTCACTTCGGGTCTGTGACATCCCCTACTTCTCTTCCCTTGGACTCTCAAAATAACTGTTCCAAATTTGAGCTACTCCATATTGAAATCTCCAAAGTCCAATTGTTTGAAAACCTTAAACTTTGAAAATCTTGAAAGCAAAACCACTGATCATTATCGAGAGTTTTCTTAAATGATTCCCGTCATTTAAGATGTAATTAACTATAGGGGCTTGCCCTTATAGGGAACTTTAAGAACCCAGGTAATATAAACCACCGCTTAATTCCTTCATATTAAGCAGGGGAACTTGTCGGCTTATAAAATTGGTTTGCAGACCAAACGGATGTCACAAATCTTCTAGTTTATTTAATCTAGTCCCATCATCAAGCAGTGTGTCTATTCCTCGGGATAGATACACGGTTTGTGGTACGGTGTTCGTTTATATAAACTATTCGGGATGTGAGATCGGTTTGATTTCATACCTTAAAATTTTCAAACTTAAAATTATTTTCAAAATCAAATGTTACTTTCCAAATTATATATATATTTAAATTAAATTTAAAATTTAAAATTCTTTGACAATTTCTGTTAGGCGACCCCTTTTCAAAATACAACACACAACCTAAATATATGCCGACAGCATCCAGATGCATTGTATCACATGTCCTATATATTAGGAGTAACTTCCAGATCTTCGAAGCTCTAATAACCGCTTAACAATGTAAAAATAACTCGCCCAAAGTCTTCAAAAATCTTGTCCGCGATCGTATCGAACTGGCGCTTAGGCGCCAGGCCTACAATTTCGACAATTTTGCTCTTTTAGCTCCATTTTTTGCTCCTTTTTGCTCCTTTTTCCTTCTTGAACTCTTTTTTTATCATCTACATCCAAAAATATAAAAATACCTTTCATTAAAGCATAATATCCTTAAGAATTAATTCATAAATAAGGCATAAAATAGGTATTTTTAAAGTGGATCAAATTCCCCCAAACTTAAACGTTACTTGTCCTCAAGTAACCCTTCTAATTACATAAAATATACAACATTTGGAATGAAGTTTAAATATTTAAGATTCCTTGTAATTTTTTATTTTATAAATGCTTTAGCAAATCATTAACCACATTTCACTAATTAAGGTTAATTTTAAGAATTTAAAGAATACTTAACTACCAAATCATAAAACTTTAAAATTTTCATTTATTTTAAGAATAATTGTAATTTATTATATTAAGGTCACATAGAATACTTACAAGAAAAAGTCTTTCATGAAACATTTTTCTAATAAAAATATTTGTTCATATAAATTAAGTTAAAAAATGTAATCGAGTTTTTTTCCTATAAGATAATTCAAGTTAAACCAATTTTTGATTACGCATTTCCTCAAGCTTCGCTCACCTCTATCTTTTTTTTTCACGAGTGAGGATTACTTATTTTTGGATAGCACAGTTAATGATTTTGAACTTCACTTTACTTAACTTATATTTAAAAACTTATACATTTGTTTTACTTAATAAATATGATATTATTAATAAGTATTTTCAAAAATTATTTCAATCTTTTCTTTTTCAGATAATAATCTTGATTCCTTAGTATTTCTAAAATACAATTCTCTTTACTATAAATAGAAAAATTCTTAATCTTATTATTCTTTAAGTTAAATAATTCCATTCTTAAAATCAATCAAAATTATTGAAATTTTAGTTAAGTTTACTAAATTATTTAAAAATTCTAAAAATTTAAGTTATCTTAAATAGATTTTTCATTCCTTATGTTATGTTAATATTTTTAAAGAAAATATCAGTTCATTAAGGATAAATAATATTTAAATTTGAAAAATGTTTTCCCTTCCCCCAAACTTCAGCTTTAGTATATAATTGAATCATAAAATTTTCTAAAGCATGAGAGAAAGAAATAAACATAAATTTATTTATGTACAATGATAATGTAGAAAGGAAAAACTAATTTCTAATCCTACACATGCTTTAATATGTATATAACAAAAAATAATTAAGCATATATAGAAAAGTTTGCGGAAGCGAGGAGTTAATTTCTAAATTTTTTTTAATTATTTAGAACATGCTAAATTACTAATTAAATAGTAGGCTGAAATGGAAATAAACATTTATCCTAGACAATAAAAATTCATCCATATTTCAGTCTTTAACACATATCACAACAGATGCTCTATAACAATCTCAATATCAAAAGTTCACACAAAGTTACTTAAGCAAATCGACATTAACAAACAACAATGCAATCACACTAATCAGTACTAACAAACAAGAAATAAACTAAAAATAGAATCACACATCTCAAGAGGTAAATCTGACTACTAATCAATGTCTGTAGCCTCGTCTTTGTCATCTTCAAAAGAAAATTCCATATCCTTCGGATCAACATATGGTGAAATTCTAGGACAAGTAGAAACCGAACATCATGCTCACCCTTCAGGAATCTAACTAAAGACTCAGAATACTCAGCATCACACTCACTCTTCCTTTGGGTATACTCAGAAAGATGATTGATCTTCTTATCGATCGTATCTATTCTACAATGAGTTAGAAATAACTCATTCTGCTGCTCCATAAACTGATCATGCATAGACTCCCAGAAACTTTATGGTGGCTCAGCAGTAGAAGTAGAAGGTATAGAAGTAGAAGCTCTACCAGAAGCAGGTAATGAACTAGAAGGTGCAGTAGAACTCTTACCTTGAAGTCGATCATAGATACGACGCTTTCTCTTCCCATGGGCTTTGTAGACTTGAGCTTTTCGGCAGAAGCTCGGCGAACTACTCCGAGCACTTTCACACGGAGAATATATCAAAGATGGAAATCCAAGTTCAACGGAAGTGCTTAGAGCGAGCGATCGCCTCTACGGAATCATAAATGATACTTCCTACATCAATCGGCTTCTTCTCTTGTATGCGATAGTTGAGGATAGCTCTATCCTTGGTAACCTCGCTCAAATGATTGGATGAAAGGAGACGAGCGAGAAATAAAGTAGTGTCATGCCTTTGAAACACCATTAAGCTTAGAAGATGAAAAATTTACCTTTTTTCCGTTTCGGATCTTCCAAGCTCCAGTACTATCAGTCAGGTAATCAATAATCATATCTAAATCTCCCTCAGATGGAGATAATCCGGAGTAATAACACTCTATGTTCGGCGGCGAGGCCGTAGAAAATGTTGATACGCTCGGGAGTGAATCCTAGTCCAACTCCTCCGACGAAAATCTCATACTCTTTAGCATCCATGAAATTAGCATAAAATTCCTTAACCACGGGGATAACAACAATAACGATAAAATAGCAGAATCTTTGTCAGTTGAGTGCAACGATAGTATCCTCAATTCTTCCTCCCGGATTGTAAAAACTTCACTCTGAGATAAACTTCCGAGTCGTAGCAAAATTATTATACCGGAAATGTGCAGCGGTAGTGACAAACTTGCTACGATCAAAATTTTCTCGTTCCTTTACTCGCTTAGATATGGGTTCCATCTAAACGTGAAATAAAAACGCAAAATAAATTCATAGGATCACAGAAAATATACTAATTTAAGTTTTTCAAACTTGAAAGGGCTTAAAAATCCATGGATTTAACTCAAAAAATAAAAATTTTTTTTAAAATTTCGGTTTTCTTCAATGTGAGCAAAATCCATGGTGAAAAACGAAAATAATTGGTTTAGAATGTAGATCTGACCTTAAGATGAAGAAATCGAGTGATTTCAAGCTCAAAAACTTGAAAATCCGGCCTCAAATGGGATCTCTAGGGTCTCTTTTCGTGAAAACAGTAGGAAAGGGAAGCTTAGGCGTCAAAAATGGCGTGGGGGTGTTTAAGAAGATGAAGTTTCGGGTTCAGGCCAAACCGGCGCCTAGGAGCCAGACTCGCCTTTCCAAAATTTCAATTTAAATTTTATATTTTCCATAACATCTTGTCAAATTTGACTCCTAATTACTCTTATAAGAGTATTAATCCAATTTATATCTTCCCAACATTTCCTAAGCTAATTTAAAAAGATAACTAAGATCCACATTTCAAACACGAGATTTAACTAAACTCTTCAACTTTAATTCATAATTTCCATTCCAAACTTAATAAATTCCAGAACAAAACTATATCATGGTTCATCATTCTATAAACAACACAAACAACACAAATTCAAAGTAAATTCCAAATTCAACAACACACATTAAACAATAAAGCAAAGACACACAAATTAGATAATAGACACACTAGAACTTGACTCAATCACACCTAAAACACATAAGAGATCTATTCAACACCGATCTTCAATTACCATCTCTTTCGCAATGAAGTTCACTAGGACCAAATGGATAGAAAACCAACGCCCTTGGAAATTCTAAAGTCGCCTTTTCATCTATCCACTTGTTCTTCTCGTACATTGCTACTTGAGTATCTTGATAGGCCGCCATATGATCAAATTGAAGTTTTGATTGCCATTCCACATGCTCAATTTAATGATACATTTCGTGTAAGCGATTCCCAATGCTTTGAAGTTCCGCTTCAATCTTTTCCAGACGACTAAACAATTTCTCCATACTAACAGTAATAAAACCATTAAAATAAGGTTGAAGATCTTTGAGAGATTTGTCTCCTACCTGATTTCCATGATTTCCTCTATCCATTGCTTCCGAACTCCTTTTAACTTCTCCAAAATAGATTTCTCTGGTTGAAACTATGGTTTCTATGTGATTGGGGACGAAGATAGGTCAATTTATAGGGAGATTTCGTGTGAAAAACTGAAGAATTTCGGTTTTTACACTATCTGTAACCGTGGCGCTTAGGCGCCAGAATTTGCCGTCTAGGCGTCGGATCATCGATACGCACAGGTTATTCTGGCGCTTAGGCGTTAACTTTTGGCGCCTAGGCGCCGAAACCTCGATCGACTCCGATTCGCCTATCTTCAAATTTTCAAAGTTTCGATCTTAAAAATAGGTCTAGTAAAAGGGTGTGATCCACATACAAACACGATTAAAATAAATTCAAATCACAAACAATCACAATGTTAACAAAATGAGTTTCCTCCCACAAAGCGCTTGGTTTAACGTCGTCAGCCTGACCTAATTAATTAAATTAATCGGATAGACTTAGTTCATAAGCCTCTTTGTAATTTGGTTTCATTTCTCCCATATAAGGCTTCAGTCTTAATTCATTAAATTTAAATACTTTTTCGGTTTTGGGATCTTTAATTTCTACGGCTCCATAAGGGTACACTTTATCAATTATAAATGGTCCCATCCATTTAGATCTTAATTTTCCAGGGAAAAAGTTTTAAACTAGCATTGAATAATAACACTTCTTGTCTGAGCTCAAACATTTTCCTTGAAATCTTTTTGTCATGCAATTTCTTCATTCTTTCCTTATAAATCTTTACATTCCCATAAGATTCATTTCTTATTTCTTCCATTTCATTCAGTTGTAATAATCATTTCTCTCCTGCAGCATTCAAATTGTAATTAAACTCCTTTATCGCCCAATAAGCTTTATGTTCCAGTTCAACAGGTAAGTGACATTGTTTACCATAAACTAACCGATAAGGTGATATTCCAATAGGTGTCTTATAAGTTGTTCTATAAGCTCATAATGCGGAATCAAGTCTATCAACCCGATCGGTTCTTTTAGGATTAACAATCTTCTCTAATATTCTTTTAACTTCTCTGTTTGATACTTCAGCCATTCCACTTATTTGCGAGTGATAAGTAATTGCAATTCTATGTTTAATTCCGAATTTTTCTAATAACGATTGAATTTGTATATTTCTGAAATGACTTCCCTCATCTGTGATAATTACCTCAGGCATTTCAAATCTTGTAAAAATCATTTTCTTTAAAAATTTTGAAACACATTTGGAATCACAGTTAGGTAAACCTACAGCTTCGATCCACTTTGAAACGTAATCTACTGCTAATAAAATATAAATCTTTCCAGATGATGATACGAAAGGTCCCATAAAGTCTAAACCCCATACATCAAAAATTTCAATTTCTAATATAAATTTTAGAGGCATTTCATCTTTTCTAGATATATTCCTCATCCTTTGACATTGATCACAAGTTTTCACACAATGTCCAACATCTTTGAATAAAGTAGGCCAATAAAATCCGTAATTTAAAATTTTAAATGCGGTTTTCTCTACTCCAAAGTGTCCTCCAAATTCGGAATCGTGACATTTTTGAATAATTGCAAAAGTTTCATCATAAGGTACACATCTTAGAATCACAGAATCTCTTCCTATTTTGAATAAATGAGGATCTTCCCAAATATATGATTTACAATCATTCTTAAATTTCTTAATGTATTTGTTATTTAACCCATATGGTAAAATATTGCTAACCAAATAGTTAACTATATCTGCATACCAAGGCATTTGTAATCCTTGAATAACATATAATTTTTCATCAGGGAATTTTTCATTTATATTTTCTTCATAAATCTTCTCATCATTATTTTTTATTCTCGATAAATGATCAGCAATTTGGTTGTCAGTTCCTTTTTTGTTCACAATTTCAAAGTCAAATTCTTGTAAAAGTAAATCCTATTTGATCAATCTAGGTTTAGCATCTTTCGTAGATATTAGATACTTAATAGCGGAATGATCGGTATGTACGATACATTTTGTTCCAAGAAGATATGGTCTAAATTTATCAAAGGCATATACTATTGCTAAAAGCTCTTTTTTAGTAGTAGTGTAATTTATTTGAGTTTCATTAAGAGTTTTGCTAGCATAGTATATAACTGTAAAAATTTTCTCATATTTTTGTCTCAATATAGCTCTAATTGCATAATCACTTGCATCACACATTAATTCAAAATGTTTATTCCAATCAGGTGCAACAATAATAGCTGCAGTGATTAATTTTTCTTTTAAAATATTGAACGCATTCAGACAATCTTCATTAAACTCAAATTTAGCTTCTTTTCCAATAAATGACAAAGAGGTTTAGCAATTTTAGAAAAATCCTTTATATATCTCCTATAAAATCTAGCATGACCTGAAAACTTCTCACATCGGTAACGGTATTAGGTGGTTGAAGTTCAACGAATAATTTTCACTTTGCTCGATCAACTTCCATTCCTATTTTTGAAATTTTATGTCCAAGTGCGATTCCTTCTGTAACCATAAATTCACATTTTTCCCAGTTTAGAACTAAATTTGTTTCTTCACATCTCTTTAAAACTTTCGTTATATTTTCCAAGCAAGATTCAAAAGAAGTTCCAAATATCGAAAAATCGTCCATAAATACTTCAATTTCTTTATCGATTAGATCACAAAATATTGACATCATACATCTTTGAAAAGTTGCAGGTGCATTGCATAAACCGAAAGACATTCTTCTAAAGGCGGATGTTCCATAAGGACTTGTAAATGTTGTTTCTCTTGGTCCTCGAGAGCAACGAGTACTTGATGATAACCAGAATATCCATCCAGAAAATAGAAATATGAGTGTCCAGCTAATTTATCCAACATCTGATCCAAGAAAGGTAAAGGAAAATGATCCTTTCTAGTGGCATTATTTAATTTTCAATAATCGATGCAAATTCACCATCCAGTAACTTGTCCTGTTGGGATTAATTCATTTTTATCATTAACAATGACAGTTACTCCTCCTTTCTTCAGAACACAATGAATAGGACTTACCCATTGGCTATCCAAAATAGGATAAATAATTCCAGCATCTAACAATTTCAAAATCTCTTTCTTTACAACCTCTTTCATAATTGGGTTCAATCTTCTTTGAGGTTCAATCTTTTTTGAGGTTCAATAGTGGGTTTACAATTTCCTTCCATTAAAATCCTATGCATACAGATTGAAGGACTTATTACTTTTATATCTGCAATAGTCCAACCAAAAGCTTTTTTATAATTCTTCAAAACTCCTATTAATTTTTCTTCTTGATCTTTGCTTAGTTCTGAAGATATAATTTTAGGTAAAGTTAATGAATTTCCAAGAAATGCATACTTTAAATGTGCAGGTAACATTTTTAATTCCAGTTCAGGGGCTTTTTCAATTGAGGGTAAAAGTATATCATTTTTAGTTGTGTCTAAAATTTCTCAGTTTTCATGAATATAATGAGTTTCTTCAGATAATTTTGCTTTATTTACTTTTTCAATTTCTTCAGTTAATGACTCATTATATAATACAGATTCATCTTTTTTATCTTCAGAAATGACCTTACATTTTTCTTGATAATATTTTTCAATTATATAATAAAAAATATCCATTTGATAGCATTTTTCTTTATCAGAATACCTCATTGATTTCAAAAAACTAAATGTTATCTCTTGATCATTAACTCTCATTGTTAATTCTCCTTTTTGCACGTTAATCATAACACATCCGGCAGCTAGAAAAGCTCTCTCTAAAATAATAGGTATTTCTTTATCTTCTTCCATATCTAGCACAATGAAATCCACAGGAAAGATAAATTTATCTACCTTAACAAGAACATCCTCTATAACTCCTTTAGGATAAGTGATAGATCGATCGATTATACGAAGGGTTACAATGGTGGGAGAAATCTCTTCTAAATCTAACCTTCGAAAGATTGAAAATGGCATGAGATTAATACTAGCTCCTAAATCACATAAGACTGTTCCAACGCTTCAGCAAAAGGAATGTTGATGGTAAGTTTCTTAAAAATCTCAAAGAACTTAGAAAATTGATGGTCAAGCTTCTGTTGTTTTAATCTTTGAGGAAAAGGTGGTGGTGGTCTTTCAACTTCCACTTCAATAGGAATTACAATCTGATCTTTACTTGGAGAAAGAGTATCTTTAGGTTTTTCAATTTCTTCTACCTCTCTCTCTTTTTCAATTTCATTCTAAATTTTCTCTTTTAATTCCTTTCCACTTCTAAGTTGTACAACTTTTGCTTGTTCATGTTCTTTCCCAGTTTCTTTAGGATTAATTTCAACATTGCTAGGTAGTGTTCCTTGAGGTCTGTAATTAATAAAATTAGCAATTTGACCCATCTGATTCTCAATATTACGAATAACAGTGTTTTGACTTTGTAGCTGATTACTTAGTTGCAAGATTAATTCTTCTATAGATAACTTTTCTCGCCGATTATTAAAACCAGGAGGGTAAGTTGGTCTAAAGTTTGAATTTCCTTGATTGTTCCAATTTGGAATAACTTGATTATTACTCCATTGTTGATGTCCATTATTCCAATTAAAATTAGGATGATTTTTCCAACCAGGATTATAATAATTAGAATAAGGGTTATTAGTATTTCCATTGTTTGAGAATCATTAGTATTTGCAGAATTACATTACTTACATGTGATATATTAATAGCAAAATTATCTAATTTCTTAGATATCGCAGCCACTTGTGAAGCTAAAATAGAAAATGCTTCATTATCTTGAATACTTACCATTCTTTTAGGATTAACCCTTTCAGAAGGCCATTGAAAATTATTATTAGCCATTTCTTCGATTAAAGTATATGCTTCTTCAAATGTCTTAGCTATTAAAGAACCACCAAGAAGCAGCATCAATAATAGATCTAAGTGATCCAATATATCCATTATAAAATATTTGAATAATTAACCAATCTGGCAAAGCATGATGATGACATTTTCTTAATAATTCTTTAAATCTTTCTCAAGCTTCATAAATTATTTCTCCATCAAATTGTGTAAAAGAAATTATATCATTTCTTAATTTAACAGTTTTAGAAGGAGGAAAATATTTAGCAAGGAATTTTTGTGCCTTATCTGCCCATGTTTTAATAGAACAAGTTGCTAATGAATTAAGCCACATCTTTGCTTTATCTTTAAGGAAAAAGAAAAGAGTCTAAGCCTAATAGCATCATCAGAAATATTATTATATTTAAAGGTAGCACAAAGGTCTAAAAAACTAGCAATGTGTAAATTTGGATCCTCATTAGGTGTTCCTCCAAATTGATTATTTTGAACCATTTGAATAATAGAAGGTTTAAGCTCGAAAGAATTAGCATCTGCGGTTGACATTTGAAAACTAATATGAAGTTCATCACTTGTAGGGTTTGCATAATCCCTTAATGGTTTATAAATATTTTGTTCATAAATTTCTATTGAATTTTGATTATTATTACATAAGTTAGCCATTTCCTAATATTTTTAAATTTGTTTTCCTTGTTTTCCTTTTTTAATTTTTTTAACTGTTCTTTCTAATTCAGAATCAAAAGGTAATAATCCTTCTAATCCAGAACTACGCATAAAATTAAAATCTTTTTGGTATTTTTATTTTTATATATATATTTTTTATTTTATTTTTTGGTATTTTAAAAGAAATAAAAGTGTATAAATTATAATTAATTCGAAAAATGTCTTTTTAACTTTCTTACTTATTTTCCTAATGTTCCCCGGCAACGGCGCCAAAAACTTGATGCGTGACTTAGCCTAAAGGGGCTATATATATACTTTCAAATGCAAGAATTTGATACCACTGCTAGAAGATTTAATCACTGACAGCGGCGCCAAACACTTGATGCGATTTTACTTATGAAAGAGTTTATGAATTTATATTTTGATTATAAATTGTAAAAGTCACAATTACAAACGTAAGTATAAGTATCGTATCAAGTAATACATGGCTCTAGTGGAGTCCTTGTTATCGACCCCACAGGGAAGATTTTTAGAATATTTTTAGATTTTTCAAATTAAAAATAATTTTTCTTATTTTTATTTCTTTTCAAAGTTTAGATTTTAGATTTAATGAAATTTATACTAAATGTAAGTAAGCAATACTAAAATAAATATTAATGCGAGTATAAATAAAACAACTTTCTCCTTTCAACTAATCCAAGATTTTTAGAATAATTACCATTTGTGAAAAATTTAGATTATGGTATTGTGCCAAATAGAAGCATTCATATTATTTACCCTTTGATCCAAGCATAAAGAACATTGACTAATCTATAGATCGGTTCAGGATGTTTTATTAGTAGAATGGGTTAATTTAGGCTCACACTACTTAGATGTCCGAGGGTGGGCTATGGTCGGCTCCTACCGAGTGACCCGTTCCCTATCTATAAACCAAATTATTAGAATTTAGTATGTCACTCTAAAAACTAATAAATTCTACGCCCAATAAATCATATCTTCATATTTATTTGCACTTCACCTTAAATAACCCGCGTATAGCCTGCGATTACCTAAGGATTCATGTGATATCTACTAGTTAAGAACTCATCTCCGGATAGGTCTCAGAATTCTTCAACAAGTTTTAACAATTTAAATGACCGAGTTTAAAAAGTAAACTAAGATTAGGTATTAATATCATCACAATATTTTTAAATATTTTAAGTTAAATTCTCCATCAAAGTTTAATTATTTTATTATCTTTTCATAGTTGAAAGGAGAAAGAAATTTAACTACTCAGAACACATTGAATTAACACAACAAAACATATTTATAAAACTTTGAACCAAGTTACAAATACTTATCTAGAATGTTCCTTCAAGTGATCCGTCGACTCCTACCGACTCCGATGCTAATGATGAAAGACTTCAATAGCAACAACACTAATAATCTCACACTTAACACTCAAAATAAACTCACTAAATAATAAAGAAGGTGGCTCCCTAAATGATTGGATGGCTATATAGTGCTTGGAGACTAAAGATGCTAGAAGGGGTGAAAGAGACTATAGGGTGCGATTTTATCTGTATAATGGGCTCATATTTATAGAGCTCTAAATTTGACCAGGGGTTGCTTAAGGCACCTCTTCAAAACTTGTTCAAATATAATGTATCTTCTAGAAGGTAACCGTCGCGCCTAGACGCCGGATCCGGCGCTGGCGCCGGACTCTTTGACCAGGTCTTCGCACCTATTTACTTTGGGTCACACCTCTTTGTGATTAAAACCATTTCCCTACGTCCAGATGCATTGTATCACATGTCCTATATATTAGGAGTAACTTCCAGTTTTCTAGAAGCTCTAATAACCGCTTAACACCGTCAAAATAACTGCCCAAAGTCGTCAAAAATCTTATCTGAAACTATATCGAACTGGCGCTTAGGTGCCGGATTCTGGCGCCTAGGCGCCAGGCCTATAATTTCTATAACTTTGCTCTTTTAGCTCCAATTTTGCTCATTTTTCCTTCTTGAACTCTTTTTTTATCACCTACATCCAAAAACATAAAAATACCTTTCATTAAAGCATAATATCCTTAAGAATTGATTCATAAATAAGACATAAAAATGAGTATTTTTAAAGTGGATCATCGCCTAAGCACCAAAACCCTCGCTTAAGCGCAGAACAACATGAGAGCAACGCGCCAAAGCGCTACACAAATCTATCTTAAGCGCCGGTTCACTAAAACTTGTTTATACGGGTTTAACTGGTTCCCTATTTTATCTTCTTCTTCCTCAAGCTTTCACATTTTTACTCCTAGGGCATTCCTATAAGTGAAGATTTCTTGGTGGATTCAAGCCAAATTTGTTGGATTTCATCTTCTTAAGGTTAGAGCTTCTATTTTATGTAAAATTTTTTTATTTTTACCATAGATTTTGAGTTCATTAAGGATAAAATTTTTCTATTAATGGTGAAAATTTGATGATAATTTGTGGATTTTACATGGAAGAGTAAGTTTAAGCTTTTAGAAGTTAGATCTAGTGAGTTTGAGTTGATTTTGGAATTTATTGTGAATTTCTTTACAAATTTTAGAATGACACCAAGAATGAAAAGAAGCAAGGGGAAAGTACATTTGATTCGAACAAAATTGTAAGTTATAAGGCTCAAGATCGTTATGCCGAAGCATTTCAATCGAGAAAGTTGATCCTTGAGCGATGTTTTAAAAATTTGGGCGGAGAAGTAGAAGATCTAATTGTTCGCTGACAATGTGATCGATTCTGCTGTTTCTCTGCTGTTGCTGCAATCTCTGTAGTTAGGGAGTGTTATGAAAATATCTCTGAGTCTGAAGGCGATCTAGTGATGGTGAGAAGGAAGACAGTAGCATTTACACCTGAGGTAATCAATTTATTTTACGAAATACCTACGGATTCTTTGTGTTTTTATTCCAATTATAATCCTACGGAGGAGTTAGATGAGATTATATTTTTGTTAACTGGCCGGAAGAGGTCTCCGGAAAATCACCAGTGGTAGAAGAGTAAATTTCTCTACATTGAAGATGAATGCCACGACGAAAGCCCGACATTATTTATTTACGCTCATTTACTCTCCACTAATCATCTTAGTGAAGTAACCATGAGAGGGCTACACTCGAACTACCGCATTCGACGATGATAAGCCGATCAATATTAGATCTTTCATATATCGAGTTATTACCGGTTCGACGGAGCCGCTACTACTCGTGAGTTTGAGATTCCCTTCCTTAATCTTTTCTTTATGTGAGCAAGCTAGTGCTAAATATGATTGTTGGGAGAAGATTCTTTAACCTCTGAAGCCCATTACTAGTGTGAATGTGAAGACTTATTTTGAACATTCAATTTTTGGCTGGAGAGGAGGATTTTCTAGAAGTTCTGGTGCTTATACGTCACATGCTTCTACATCTAGAGCTTCCACATCTCGTGCTAGATCCAGTCCTGATTCACAATCTAAAATGCTGCAGACTATGATGGATAACATGGATTATGCTATGGATAAGGTATCAAATCTTGAAAACTATGTTGATCATATATATTTAATATTTAGGAAGACATAGTGATTATGAGAAGAAGTACAACACTTCTTTGGAGAGATTTATTAGAGGTGATTAGAGTGTGGTATTTCCACCTTAACCACAGGTATACTCGGTTTGATTCTCGCTAGTTTTTGGAAGGATGATAATGAAGAAGATGATGATGATGTAGAAAATGATGAGTAGGGATTGAGTTATGTTATGTTTTATTTGAGCTATTATTTGTGTTTATATTGGGACTTCTTTTTATGTTGTTCTTTGTGGTGGTAGTGAACATTGTTGTTATTGTTTGTTGTAATGTGTAGCTATGTGATGATTATGTGGTAATATGTATTTGAACTCTTTTATTTTAAATGTATTTTTGTTGGTTTTGTTGAGCTTATTCCTAATGCTTTAGGAAGTTTAGATAGAGCTAATCTCCATTTAAAATTTAATGTTTAAATTTCAATTTACTACCATGAATTTTCTGTTATGGTTTTGATATTATGTTAGTTTGTGTGATTTGCTTTTACTTTAGCCTCCACTGCATAGAAGTCTTTTGAATCTCTTAAATATTAAAATCAAAATGAACTGTGATCATTTTTACTTTGTTTTTAAATTTTTTGTATCTGCATAATTACGATATGAAATTTCCTGTAAGTGTTAAATTTTCATTCTTGTCTTTATATACATTATGCTAAACTTTTTAATTTGTATATAAACATTTAAGTTTGGCGGGGTGGGGGGGGGGGATGAAAAATCAAATTTCAAAACTTAAAGTTTATTTGTTCTTAAGTAATCTGCAAATAAATTTGATTTTTGATTTGAAAAATGATTATGTGTTTGAAGTTATATTAGGGTAATAAAATTTTGAATATAGAAGTGTGTAAGAAAATTTGGTTAAAACTTTATAGTGATGAAGAAAAAATTCAAGTTAAAATCTTTCTTAGTAAAAGATGATAAATATGATGTAACAATCTTTAGTAAGAGATATTGTATTTTTGAAAAATATAGAAAGATTAGACTTTTATTTTCAATATTTAAATTTGTTTTATTAAAAGTAATTTTCAGAATTATTATTATATTTTTAAGTAAGGATATATATCAGACCTTTGCTTTAGGAAATGGAGAGTTGAATTCAAAATCATTAAAGACCTATCCAGATATAGTAATCCATGCCAAAAAGAAAAGAAAAAAGAAAAGAAAAGAAGAAAAAAAGAAAAAAAATGAAAAAAAAGGTAAAGTATAGTATGGGGGGAGAAGCTTGGGGATTAGTGTCTAATAAAAAATTAGTTCCACATCTGATCTTTTTAATGCATAAGATTTGAGAAACTCCTAAGCTTAAGGATATAATATAGTGAGTATAATTATTTTTAATGAAATTTTTATGTAGAGAGATAGAATGCCTAAACTCTATATTTGGAAAAATTACAAGTATTTTTTAATTAGATAGATGCTCACATTTTCATACTTTTTTACTTTATCTAAACATTAAATTGGTCTCATTCACTAAATTTTTTTTTCTAAATTGGAATACCACATTTATAGAAAAAAATTTTAGAATCTCCTAAAGAAACTCATTCACATAATTTGCTTATGATGTTGTGAAAGAGTATAGTGTCACTTGAGGAGAAGTAACATTTCAATTTTTGGGGGAATTTGATATACCTAAAATATATAACATTTCTATGCACATTTTATACCTATTTTTGATTTTATTGCACTTTAATGGAAGGTATTTGTGTGTTTTTCTTTCATGTATACTTAAATGGACCAAATATGTCACAAGGAGTAAAAAAGATCAAATTTGGAGTAAAAATGAAGAAGACGTTAAAGTGAACTAGAGCGCCTAAGCGCCCCGATCTGGCGTATGCGCCGACAGATGAAGAAGGCCGCCCTTAAGCACCCGAGTCCCTGCGCTTAAGCGTCACGTAGTTACTTTGCAATTTTAAAGAATTTTTTATGAACTTTGGAGAGGTGTTTGAGGCATCATTTGGTACAAACGTGGGTAACTTATCAAGAGCGCCAAAAGACATTCAAATTTCACTTGAAAAGATGCATCTCTTGGGTATATTCATTGAATATGAACACATTTTGAATAGACACCAAGACACCTTTTGAGAAAGTTTAAAAGAAAGGACTTAAAGGAGAGAAGGGAGTTTTTTTAAAGATTTCTTTAGAGAGAGAAAAATTAGAGTTTGTAGAGAGTAGTTAATTAAGAAGTTGTCGCATCCTTACTTAGGTTTTCTTCACACTTTTCTCCTTCATAGTGAAAGAGAAGGTAGGTAGGGATTCTTAAGTAAAAATCCATTGTATAGAGAGATTCAAACCCTCTTGGGTTGGGCGAATAGTCCAAGGGAGTCTTGTAAGAGAAAGGAAGAATTCAAAGGAACTTCAAGAGTTTGGTGGAGAGGAACTTGAGATAAGTTTTCATCTTTGTACTTCATTTAGTTTTAATTAAGACTTCTTGTGTTTTCTACATGATTTCTACTTTTAAAACTATTTATTGTTATGTTTTCTCTATGGATTACAAGTACTCTTCTTTATCTTTTTCCTTAAAATGAAAAGTAATTATGTGTTGAATGAAAGTTGTGGAAGTATTAAACTTTATTGTTGGATGAAGTTGTGTTGATTCAATCCTTGCACTTAAATTACTTTTTATTTGCCAATCATGGTGTTAACATTTTTTGTGAGAACATGTAAGATCCTAGTAGGTATTTGATCCACTCGAAAATTTGATAGCTTTTTAATGCCTATTTTATACCTATTTTTTATGATATTGCACTTTAAAGAAGGGTATTTTTCATGATTTCATGCAGGTATGATGATTTCAGGCCTTTGGAGCAAAATGAAGCAAAAAGGAGCGAATTCGGAGCAAAATGAGGCAAATTAGACATTTTGACCTAGAGCGACGGACAACGCCCTATCGAGCGTTGGACCGCGTCCAAATTCAGAGAGTTTGGACGAAAGACAGAAAATGGAGCCGGACAGCGCCCTATCGAGTCCCGGATCGCGCCTTATCGTGAATCAACCAGATTCAATATATTTAATGTATTTGGCCATATTTTGGAGAGGTGCTTGAGGGAACTCTTGGAAAAGTCGGTTCTACCCAAATTTAAATGAATTTGGAGCCAAAAATTCAGAGTCTCTTCAGTGTTTTTCAGAGTCTTTTCACATGTATCCCGGGTCGATTGTCCCCTTCTGTTTAAGGCAACCAAGAGCTCATTGTTTGAAGATTATCTAGCTGCTTTGCGTGACAGACTGGTGGGTTGTTAATTATTAGTCTGAGACCGCACACTAACCTTTTTTTTTTAAATTCATTTTCGATACGAATTTTTTCTATTTTCGATTTTTTATGACATAGAAGTTATTTTTTTATGAATTGACAACTGATTATTTTTTTTCCTTGAAGTAAAATGAGCTCTAGGAATTTAGTTACCTCTCGAGTTGTGTTGTGTTATTGCGGACTCCCGACTCCCCTTACTAACATTACGTCAGCCTCACAGTAGTGGGAGAAAGTTCTACGCCTATCACAGAGGTGTTTCAGATCGTTATGGTTTCTTTCGTTGGGCTGATTACCCAACATGTTCCACTGCAAACAGTGATCAGGTGGCGATGGTTTCTTAAGTGGAGTTGGCAGCTAAAGATCGACGTCGTCAAAGTTGTAAATTAAACATTTTAATATTTTTAATTGTACTTGTAATTGTATTTACGTTGATTTTATTTTTTTTTATAGTCACGGATGAGTGAGAACTCTGTTTGTTTTTTTAAGTGATCTGTAGTGATTTCGTTGTTCTGTTTGATCCGTTGCTTCAGTTTTTATCTATTTTTTTCCTCATTCAGTTTTGTTTCAAATAAGTTATTCGAATAGACTTCCCAAACAATAAACGAACTTTCGGGGGCGGTTTGGTCATTAATCTTGCAACAACTACAAATAAGTTGTTCGAATAAGCTCCCACGAAACAACAAGTCGAACTTATTCGATAATTTACGGATTATCAGATTATCAAAATAATCGTAGATTATAAATAATCAACAACTGCCCCAAATAGACTCTTATTTGCTCGCTAACTAATCTTGAGCACAGAATTAATCGAGAGAAATATCATATCATTAATCTGCAATTAGCATTACACCTCTTGATGTGCCATAATCAGATAAACTTGTACCACATGTCATCATGTATTTTTATAATATCTTGATATATGTATCTAGTAAGGATACCTCTTTATATATAAAGTCACGAGTAAAAATGAGATTATCATGTGATATATGTAAGAAATAGACAACACGAGCGATAATATGAGTTTAATCTAATCTCTCTTCACACTCTATGAATCTTCACTAATCTCTCTCTATCTTTTTTTTATGTCCGGAGTATTAAAGATATTTGGATCTAATATTTAAAAAATCTATTATTGCGAAGGGTAATAATATTTTGAATTATTATAATGTTAAGAGGCTAAATAGAATTTATAGCTTAAATTGTAAGATAAAAAAAAGAATCATATTGGAAACAAAAGATTTTATTAATGAGGCATCAAAAATTAAAATGATAAATTAATTGTAGTAGCATAACTTAACCTTAATTAAATCATTTTATTTTTTTCTTACTTATTGTCTTTCAAAAATGAAGATGGATTTTCCCGGCTGCAAGTCTAATTTCTCCCACTTCATTGTAGATTACCAAACCAATGCCGACATGCCCATTATAATGCTTAAATTTTAAAGATTTTTTCAATGGGAATGGCTATGTATTTTAGGGTGGTTGGATGGGCAAGTAGGAAAATGAAAAATTGGTAAGTTGTTAATCAGTGGAAAATATTAAATTTAGGGTTTGTTTGGCACGATTCAGCTTTTCAACTTATCACCATGTCATGCTACCATAGAAACAATTACTGTGAAATCCATTGTCTGTTTGGTTCGAACTTCGTGAAAACAATCTATGGGTGATTTTTCTCGTCAAAATGACTAAACTCGCCTCGTTAGTTAAAACAATTATAATTTTATTACGCAGAGAAGTGTAATATATATAAAAATTATTAAAAATTTTATATTGCATTTATTCAAATGAAATTAAATTTTGTTTTATATAAATGTATACATATACATTTAAAAATACTATTTTAGAATATAAAAGTTTAAATAAAAATTTTAAATTGATATTTTGTATTGAAATTATTGAAACTTTAAATTGATATGCTGTATTAAAATGTGAAAAATCAAAAATTTTATGTTGTATTGAAATTAAATTATGTATTTAAAAATATAATAATTTGTCTTTATAAAAATATTTTTTAGAAATATTTAAATGTTGCATAAAAACTGACAGATTCATGTTTGAAAAGAAAGATAGACACATAAAAACTGGAAGGAGAAGAGAGGAGAAGTGAGGAGAAGAGAAAATCGAGCAGGAGAAATAGCTCTAAAGAATGAGAAGAGTTGCACATTAATGCTGAAATTACCTTAAAAACTATGGCGAAGAGGAGGCCTCGGGAAAGAAGAGGGGGAGTCGAGTTCGGGTGCGGGGAAGCTCGAGGGGCAGGGGAGAAGAGGAGGAGAATATTTTGCATAATACCTGCAAACACTAGGGCAGAAGAGAAGGCGTCGAGTTCGGCTGCGGAGAAGCTCGAGGGGAGGGCGAGAAAATAAATGAGAAAGCCGAACGGAAGTTGGGGCCTCGGGATAAACCTCGCGGACCGCTTCCGACATAACTTCGCGGCGATTCACCGCGAAGTTCCGCCCCAAACGACGAAATAGGCGGAACTTCGCGATAAAAAGCGATAAAAAGCGCATTCAAACAGGCCCTTAATTTGCAGAATAGTGTGGATTCAGGAGTCTGGAACTGATATTGTTTGAATTAAAGCTAAAGTTTGGAGGAATTCTATTTCGGCGGCCATGCAACGGCGCTTATTGTGATCTCGAGCAAGAGCTAGTAGGGTTGTAAAAGTGTCGAGCTTGAGCGAGCTTAAGTTTGCGGTGTTCCGCTCATTCGAAATTGCTCGTTTGAAATTGGATCGTGAATAGTGTGTTCTCGTTCGACACAAAATTGATTTCTTTAAAATTAATTGGGAAAAATAGATGTACGAGTGTCTAACCTCGCACCAATTTTATGTGATAGAAGACGTAGAACCACATAACCACGTGCGACTATAATTTAAACTTTTATATAAATATATTTAATAGATTATTAAATAAATAATATATATAAATATATTATTATATAAATAATATATATAATTTTCTTTTTTCGAGCTAAAACGAGCCGAACATGAGCGAACAAAGGGTTATTTGCGTTCGACTTGTTTATAATTTGAGCTTAAAAAATTTGTTTGTGAACAATGAATTTTCTTGACCACCCTAATCGCTAGGAGGGCTTGGGCGTTGGAGATCAATTGCCCCTCCTAGAATAATTGGAAGCTTCTTTCGAATTTTTTAATTTATTTTATTTAATTTATTATATATTTTAATTATTTTTAATTTTACTTTTAACTCTAACTCATGTTGTTTTTTAAAATTCAAAACAAATTTAATGTGATTTTGAAGGTTTATATATATATATATATATATATATATATATATATATATATATATATATATATATATATTTTCAGGTGGCAACAATCGCCTTCACATAATTCTGTAAGAATAAAATATTAAAATTTAATATGCTATATTTCACGTTAAAATATAAATAAAAATACTAAATCGAAGTGATACAAACTGATTCATTATCATTTTTAATACTTTGTTTTTATGAAAAAAAATGTAAAATTAAGTATTATATTGGTATTTGATTTGAAGATCATAGACCACCTTAATACCAACTTAGTAGTATTTTTTTTTTTTTTTAATAAATGAAACCGATATTTGGTAGATGCCCAAATATCAGTTTTCCATGCGCTCAGGTTAAAGGTTGAGCTTGGGTTCATGTTAGGTTGAACCTAAGTTAAAGGTTAAACTTGGTTTCATGTTGGGTTAAACCTAAGTTAAAGGTTAAAGTTGGGTTCATGTTGGGTTGAACCTAAGTTAAGGGTTAAACTTGGGTTCAAGTTGGGTTGAACCTAAGTTAACGGTTAAACTTGGGTTCAAGTTGGTTGAACCTATGTTAAGGGTTAAACTTGGGTTCAAATTGGGTTGAACCTAACTTAAGGGTTAAACTTGGGTTCAAGTTGGGTTGAATCTAAGTTAAAGGGTTAAACTAGGGTTCAAGTTGGGTTGAACCTAAGTTAAAGGTTAAACTTGGGTTCATGTTGGGTTGAACCAAAGTTAAAGGGTTGTTTTTGGTTTAACTTTGACTAAACCTTAATTAGTTAAGGTTTAGTGGATTAATTAAGTCTAGTGTGGTAGACTTAATTATGATTTAGATTTGGTTTTTATTTGATTTTAGGATGGATTGAACCTAATCAGGGTTTAGGTTTAATTAAGTCTAATTTAGTTAAGACTTAATGGTTTAATCGAGTCTAATGGATTAGACCAAATTAGGATTTAGGTTTGATTAAGTCTAATTTAATTAAGACTTAATGGTTTAATTATGTCTAATGAGTTAGACCTAATTAGGTTTTAAGTTTGATTAAGTCTAATTTAGTTAAGACTTAATGGTTTATTTATGTCTAATGGGTTAGACCTAATTAGGTTTTAAGTTTGTTTTAAGTCTAATGTTTTAGGATGTTAATTAAGTTCAACATGTCCTTAAACTTAATCAAAGTCTTGATTTTGTATTAAACCTTATTTAGTTAAGGTTTAATGGGTTAATTAAGTTTAATATCTCCTTAAACTTAATTAAAGTCTTGATTTTGTATTAACCTAATTTAATTAAGGTTTAATGGGTTAATTAAGTTTAATATGTCTTTAAACTTAATTAAAATCTTAATTTTATATTAAACCTAATTTAGTTAAGGTTTAATGAGTTAATTAAGTTTAATATGTCTTTAAACTTAATTAATATGTTGATTTTGTATTAAACCTAATTTAGTTAAGGTTTAAGAGGTTAATTAAGTTTAATATGTCCTTAAACTTAATTAAAGTTTTATTTTGTATTAAACCTAATTTAGTTAAGGTTTAATGGGTTAATTAAGTTTAATATGTCCTTAAACTTAATTAAACTTTTGATTTTGTATTAAACATAATTTAGTTAAGGTTTAATGGGTTAATTAAGTTTAATATGTCCTTAAACTTAATTAAAGTCTTGATTTGTATTAAACCCTAAGGTTTAATGATTTTGATTAGGCTTAAGTTGTCTTTAAATCTAATTAATGTTTGTTTTGAGTTCATTTGAGTTTAGATTCATCATTGGCTTAGTCCAGTATGAAATGGATTAAGAAAAGGTTTTGAAATATTAATTTTATAATTAATAAATCTTAACCTTGTTTTGAAATGTCTTTTAGATTGATTTGATAGCTTGAGAATTGTTGTTTTAGGATTGTTAATTGTCACCCTAAGATACTCGATCACTTTGAATTTTAATTTTCCAATTTTTCAAATTTTATATATATTTTTGGAAATAATTACAAAATATCATGGAAATTAGAAAATCACATCCTAGAGAGCTATCCTAGCCTTAGAAAAATCAGACGATGTGTCTAAGGACTTAAAGGTTCTTCCCTAAAAATTTCACATTTTTCTGATTTGTAAATAATTTTTAATAATTAAAATACTCCGGAGAATATTTAATTATTTAAAAAATTAAATACTGAGAAAAAATTATGATTTTGGTTTCATAATTTTCTTCTCTTTAAGAGCTTTCTATAAGTATTTTTATTTTATTTTTAGGAGCTCTGGATAAAAAGATATGCATTTTTGAAGATTTTAAGGTTAATCAGAATTAACCCAGGCCAGAAAATCATCGGCGCGGCACGTAACTTCGGACGCGTCGAAGGCGCGGGAGGATCCGGTGCGCGGCGTAGAACAGCAGACACGAGATCTTTAGACCAGCGCCGTCGGTTCCAAAACATGGGAACGGACGGCGGAGATAAATCCCCCAAAAATTCAAAAATATTCGAACCGTCGAACTTCAAAGCTCAATATCTCACTCATTTCTCAATGAAATTGAGTGATTTTTGAACCTATGGAATCATCTGGACGTATAGATTATATCTATACGGTGATGATACATTTTTGGGCTAGTTTAACCCATGATTTTTTTATTATATGCATTATTTTGGATAAAATAAATCCATACCTTGGCCACAAGTTTGTTGAGCTTGATCAGGCCTGATGGTCAGCTTCTAGGACTCCCAAAGAAGATCTTTGTCACTTCAATTTGGACTTGCAGCTAGCCTTGGTGAGCAATTTTGGCAAAGTGGCTAGGTTTGGCTGATTTGGAATTTTGGCCAAATTGGCTTGATTGGGCTAATCTTATGGCTTGATTTTGGTTGGAATAGGTTGTTGAGATCCTTAGCAAGACTTTTTGTATTGGGAGCTAAGGGATTTGGGCAGCCTACAGGTTTCTATGGATTTTTTCTTCTCTTTTCAAAATTTCGGCCAAGGGGGGCTTTTATAGCCATGGATGACTATGTTTCAACCTTGGTTAGCTTAGGATTTGATCATGGTATAGTTAGAGCTGTGGAGTACAGCCTCCCCCATATAATCCAAGTATCACCTCTTTGTTTCCTATGAGAATTTTGCCAATTAAGCAAGTGCACATTTCATGGCAATCATGGATCCAAATTGTCATGATAAGCTTTGATCTTTTTGTTCTCATTCCATTGGCTAAGGGAGAGGTTAATGGTGACTCAAATGGTTGAGACCTTCTCCTTGCAACACCTCATTTATCATTTCATGGGGTGGTGACACATTATTTCCCCCCCTTAACATTTTTTATGAAATGTTATGATGAGCTTAACCATGGTATGAAGAATGGTTAAAGCCTTGTCTTCTCATCATTGGGTGGCTAAGGAGGTGGCTAAACTCATCTCACCATGGAAAGACACCTCACTTTGCAAAGGGGTGAGTCACACTTCAAATCACCATGGTTTTACCACCTCACCTTCATGTCATTATGCCCCTTTACCATGGTTAAATATGAGTCATCCATGGGTTGTTTTCTCTTTAATGGGTCATATGGGTTGTGTCTAACCCATATGAGGTCATGTGTGATGTCATAAAGAAGTTTTGGAATTTTTAGAAAACCAAAATGTCATAGGTTTAAAAATTTCATTTAATACCCCTCTTGATTTAATTTCCATTTTTAATTAATTATGTCATTAATTAAATGTTGGAAATTATTTTATTAATCAATTATTAATTGAAAATAATTCCCAATTATTTGATTAATATTCATGTCATTAAAATTGAATTTTGTCTCTTTTCATGAATTTTTAATTTAATTTTCATTTTTATTAATTATGTCATTAATTAAAATATGATAATTAAATTATTGGTCAATTAATTAATTAAAAATAATTTTAGAATTAATTATTTGATTAATTCCATCATTTTTAATTAATTTGCGCATTTTATGGCTTTTGAATTTAATTTTTCATTTTAATTAATTATGTAATTAATTAAAATTTTAAAAATTAAATCATTAGCAATTAATTAATCAAAATAATTTTAAGATTAATTATTTGATTAATTTTATCATTTTGTGGTCTTAAACATGTCATTGGATTGATATTTGGTCATTTGGTCGAAAATTGACCATTTTGACCAAAGTTGACTTTTTAGGTCGAAAGGTTGACCTATTGGGTCAACATGGTTGGTCATTGGGTCAGGATTGACCATTTTGACCAAAGTTAACTTTTAGGTCAAAATGTTAACCTATTGGCTCAACAAGGTTGGTCATTGGGTCAGGATTGACCATTTTGACAAAAGTTGACTTTTTAGGTCAAAAGGTTGACCTATTGGGTCAACAGGGTTGGTCAATGGGTCAGGATTGACCATTTTGACCAAAGTTGACTTTTTAGGTTAAAAGGTTGACTTATTGGGTCAACAGGGTTGGTCATTGGGTCTGGATTGACCATTTTGACCAAAGTTGTCTTTTTAGGTCAAAAGGTTGACCTACTAGGTTAACAGGGTTGGTCATTAGGTCAGGATTGACCATTTTGACCAAAGTTAACTTTTTAGTTAATGGTTGACCTTATCATGAAAATGAGGTCAACAAGCCCCTTTGCCCAAAATACCTAAAATACCCCCGAAACCACTAAAATCCTCCAAAATTTCCAAAATTACTCTAATTACCCATAATTCTAAAAAAATCATTCCAAAATACTCCCTACCACTCAAATTAACCAAAATTTCCCAAAATTGGCAAATTGCCCCCAAAAATCCCCAAAATAACCAAAATGCCCTCTAAGCCTAAAATTCCAAAAATTTCCATAAATTTCCAAAACCTCCCAAATATTCCTAATTGCATTTCTGTCAACTACCACATAACCAAATTTGGCCAATGTAGCCAAATTTAACCAAAATCCCTAATTTGACCCATTTAACCCAAATGTGCCCAGATTAAACCCAATGTCTACCCAATTGATCCCAATCTTGCCCAATTTCAATTCGAAACTTTAATTCGATATCTCCGATGTCAATCTAAACCAAATCCAAGCTCAATTTGACCCACATTTTAGTTCAATTTCACTTAAAATCCAAAATCCCCAATTGCCTAAGTGACCCAAATCCCCCAAATTGACCTAATGCCAAAAAATTGCCCCGAATTTGAGCCCAAGTCTCACCCAAATCCACTTAAAGTCCAAAACCCCAAATTTTTACCCAAACAAGCCATATGCCCAAAATCTCCCAAATTGACTGCCCTACTCCCCAAATATCCACCCAATTGATGTTAGGAACTCTTTATGACATACCCTTAGACCATTCGGAACCTTCAATTCGCCTTGGACCCAACACTAACCCAACCTAGACCCATGCTTAGGCAACTTGCCCAAATTGACCAAAATCCTAAATTCCACTAAATTGATCCCCCAAACAAATCCAAAACCACTTCAATCCTTCTTTAAACCATTTATGACAATCATATACACAATATTGCTCAATCATTTGTGCTCAACCCATGCTCAAACCCAAGTTAACCCAATGTGACCTAAATGAACCCATGACCCAATTTAATCAAATTGAACCAAATGTGACCAAACCAACCCCTCTATAGCAAAAAAGTTGACCACTGGGACTGGATTAGACCCACCTAGCCCACCCTAGTGGAGCCATGGACCAAAGGTCCCCCAAATTAGGGGATCTCCTCCTTCAAATGGTTAAACCTAAAGGATGTTTGCCATAATGCCTTAGCCATTAAAATCCATTGCACTCATGACCTGCCCAATGGCTCACCTGACCCACTGTCCGCCTCCCCTGGCCAGACCGGCCGGCCTAGTCGCCGGAGGAGCCCAAACCGAGAGCCACCTCCAAGCCAAGCAAACTCAAACTCCAACCCATGGCCAAGTCAGCCTAAAATTGCCATTGGAGCTTATCTACCCTCCACCTAGCGAGTTAAATCCACCCATCACCATCCCTCGAGCTCGGTCCGATGGCCATGGCCATAAATAGAGCTCTCCTCGGCCAAAACAGTGCTGAACTTTTCTCAGGAAACTCCACCAAATTGCTTCCAAAGCTTCCCTAAGAGGTCCTAAGAGTGATCCCATCTGTCTTCGACCACTCGGTTCCCTACGTCCGAGAGCAATTTCACCACTTAAATCTAGGCCGGAGCCAGGACAAATTTCTCCACAGCTCCACAGTACAACAAACTTCAATTAATTGCACCCACACCTTCACGACAATGAAAGAAGAAGATCCCCCTCAAAGCCCCTTCACAGAAGGCCTCTGCACCAGACTTCCATCAACACCTAAAATCAGGTATGGTCGAGTTTGGGTCTAGAAAATTAAATAGGGCAAAAGGCTCCATCTGGAGGTTCGTTGGGACCAAGGTATTGGACTCACACTTCCTCCTGAGCTTTTCTTCTTCCCCCATAATTGTAGACCATATTCATACCGTATAAATCGTATGGATAGGTTCATCTAGGCTAGATGAAGCTCTAGGAACAAACCTCATGTGATTTGGTTGAGTATCAAGAGAGATCTTAGGTCTAGAAGGTGGACGGCTCTCGGGATGAACCAGTCGAAGACCATGAACGAGCACCATCGGATCGCGCGTGTAATGTTTGGACGGTTAGGATGGAGTCGGAAGGAGATCGGGCACCTAAAACACGACCGCGTGGACATACAGTCAGATGGCGGCGTCGAATAGGAGCACGGCGCGTGGTCTTTCGGAGCTGCCAAGGATCCAATCAGCGTCGCATGGTTAAGTAGGAAAATATGAAAATTTTGATTTATTTAAATCACCTGAACTTTAAAAATCCATATCTTGGCCTCGAAAAATCATAAAAATAAAATAAAAATACCCTCTTGCTCAGTGATTAGAGGAGAATAATGAGGAAATGGTATGAAATTTATTTGATGCATGTATGATTTTTAATTAATTAAATTTTTTCTGTAGTATCTTAATTCTCAATGCATTATGACATTTCATCATGGCTTGCCATTTTAGCATGTTGTAGCCTCTATCATGGGGGACCTTCCTTGATTTTTCCAAAGTCAGAGGAGACCTCTATGAAGAATTCTATATTTTCCAAGTTTTTGCATCTGTTTTCATAAATTAATTCTAATAATTAGCATGGTGATTATAAAAATCCAGAAAAATCGTGGTAGGTTCCTAATGACTGAGATGTCCCCTTAGGATAAAATTTTCATGGGTTAAATCAATAAGAAATGACCTAATTATCAACTTGGTTCAAAGCTGAATTTAAATTAATTTGAGTTCATTAAATATGAAAATCACTTAAAAACAATTTTCCATCGTATTTTAAAGGTCGGAGAGCTCCCCATAAAACTTTCATGACATTTGAAATTCATTTTGACACTTAAATGAATTGGCTAAGTGAAATGATAATTTTGAACATTAAACTAATTTTAATAATTAAAATCTAACTAAAAAATTGTCAAATTGATTTTGCGAGTTCTCCGTGATCAGAGGATTCTTTTAAAAATAAATTTGGGATTTTCACAAAATTTTCATTTTTAATCAAATTTTTAATATTTAAATAATTAAATAATAATAAGAATCACAAAAATATCAAAAAAATTACCAAATTATCATTTTTGGTCTCCTAATCACTTAAGAGCCATCCCCATAATTTTCCTAAGTCTTAAAATCAAAATATCAAATTTTAAAGGCTTAAATTAATTTTTAAAGGGCTAAAAAGGAATTTTCTTAATTTTCCACTAAAATAATTCTAATAATTAAAATAAAAATTAGAAAAATATAAAATTTATTTCTCTGGTTTCCCTGACCTCAGAGGAACTTAAGAAAAATATAAAATTGAATTTCTAACTTTTAAAATATTTTATAATTAATTAAAACTTCAGAAATTAAAATAATTCTAATAATTAAATTAAAACTTAAAAAATCATGAAATTTGGTCCAAGTGGTCCTCTAGTCTAGGTTTACCTTCAATAAAAATTTTAAAGTCATATGTTTTGTTCTCGCAAAGTTATTGAATTTTCATTGAAAACCCTTATTTTCGCATTAAAATAAATATATAAATTAAATTAGAATTTCAAAAAATCACATTTTCTCCTCTAATGTTTTAGTTAACTCATAAGTGGGGGTACACAAAAATTCAAGTCATTGTAGCTAAATTTAATGAATTGTGAAGTGATAAAGGCCTTTAGGGTTAAAATTGTAATTTTGGAAAAAAAAATTAGCCTTAATTAATATTTAGGCTTAATCAAAATGGGAAAAGGGCAATAAATGATCTTAATTATTATGTTGGGTGATTGAAACATTAAGGGACAGATGGTAGAAACCCATTGCAATTCTGTCACATCCAAATTAAATATTTAAATTTACTTAATTATTATAATTTGGAAGATAATCAAATTAAAAAAAAGAACCTTAAGTTTAGGGGTTGATTTTGGAAGTTAATATTTCACTAATTTAATTCCCCTTCATTTGATGTTCAAATAATAATTCAATATTTTGATAAGGATCAAAATCATGAAAGTCATAAAATTTCCTTTTCTAAAGACATAAAAATACTCACTAAATCTTAAGGGCTTAGTAATTAGCTAGACTTAATCAAAAGAATAAACTAACAAGAGTTAGAAAAGAAAATATGATTAATCTTAAACTACCTTTTAAAACATTACAAGCCCATTAAAATTTGATAAATTCTTCAACAAGTTAAATTTTGCCTTTAAAGGCTCACTCAAATAATTCCTAAGTAAAGCACCAAATGATAATCACCCATACTTGTTGGATTAATCAAGATACCAGCTCACTGAGCATAAGGATATGAAAAGGGATAAATCATTTAATAACTATAATAAGTCCAAAATGACCTCAAGGAAGTTCAAAAGTATTGTGAAATATATGGGTTTCTCCTGGACCTTTTCACAAGTCTTCTGGACACCTTGTAGGACTACTGTATCTATCATATTTATTAAATGAAGAAATCTCATAAATAAATAAGATTCACTGGGTTATGACCTAGGACTTTGTAAGCTTATGATGAACATATCCATAGGTTTTACTTCCCTGCAAAATATAAATGTTTATTGCAAGAATACTAAAGTTTCAGGTGGAGATGACGGGAAGACCCACTAGGTATGCTTTAATTTTAATGCAATTTACTTACACTGAGTCTATTGCACTTTCTTTCCTTGCAAATTTGAATGCTAAACAACAATGTCACCGCATGAAAACTGAAACCTTTAGGATAGCCACAAAACTAAAACCAAAAATCAAAATTAAAAATCAAGACAATATAAAATTCACCGCCACAATATTCAAAATATAAAACAACTCAAAATTTAATCACAAACAAAAAAAAATCACAATTTCAACTAAATTAAAACGTCTCGATTGGATGATCGGGAATCCCTCGGAGGAGGTAATCTACGTGTTGCTAACGGGGTTTGCCACGGTCTAAATGAAAGTATAGAACTCATTAAGTTGCGTTTAATAAATTCATTTTAACTAAGTGAATCCGATGAAAATAGCGATGTCGAGATGATGGAACCGTAAGATCTTAACTGGTGTTGCTATAATCAACTTTAATGTTCCCCTAATAAATTATTTAAGACACCTCAATTTAAATATTTCCAAAACATGACACTTCTCTCCTCTCTTACAATTGACACTTCTTTAAACTAAACCTGCTACGACGAGGAGCTTGGAGCATGCATAGTGGGCATCACGGCCATCTTCAACAACAAAACTTGTCTACATCAGCAAAACCATTCCTTAGAAATTTATTCAACAAGCCATAGGACTTCGAGATGGCTTGCCTAGCGCAGCATAAATCCTCACCTTTTCTTTAGGTCCTTGTACAACCATGTTGTGCAACATAAGCCCTAACTCATTTGAGGTTGTCATCGGGTATGACATAAACCCTCCTATCTTCTAGGCCATTCACATGATCGGTATCAAGTGAGTGTAAGTCCTAAATAATAAAATTGACGGGATGAAACACCAAACAAATGTCCTAAATAAAAGCCAAACTATAGAATAGTTTGGGAAGACATCAAGATTTTTCTTGAACCTATGTTCTTCCCCTAGCCTTCTCTCCTTTGGATTCTGATAAAATGAAATGTTCCAAAACTAGAGCCATTCACCTATTGAACTTTCGACTATCACATTTTCTTTGAAAACCTTACCTTTGGAAGCCATGAATATAAATATTTCCTGATCTATATCAAGAGTTTTCTTAGGTGATCGGCTACATAGGATGTAATTAACTATAGAGGATTGCCGCTTATAGGAAACTTAAAGACCCGGATTAATATAAACCCTATCTAATTCCTTCATATTAGATAGGGGAAATTGTCGGTCAAAAAGGGTTCGCAGACCAAACGGATGTCATGAATTCTTTAGTTTATTTGATCAAGCCTCATCCCAAGACATATATCTATTCTTCGGGATAGATACATGTCTTGTGATGAAGCGCTTGATTATCTAAACTAACTTTTGTATGAAATTAGTTTGATTTCCCATCCGCCAAAATTAAAATATTATTTTAAAAAATCCATATATATCTTAAATTAAATCAAAATTTTATTTTATAAAACTATATTCTAAATCTTTTCAAAAATATCAACCTCACAACAACAACGTTTTAACGGCCGACATGATAATTTTAGTTTCTTACTTTACTTTTTCTTAAAAATTATCAAAAATAATTTAAACTTTCTATTTACAAAACATAACTTACAAAATCATTTTGAAAAGTAAAAAGTTGTTTTTCTTGCTTTCTTTAAATTTATAAAACATTTCCCTGTGGGTTCGATATCTCGGGGCTTAATCAGAAAGTCCTATATTACTTGATAAATGATACGTATACTTGAGTAGAATCCCATATTATAAATAATTAAAGTTGATCTCTTATTTGCTTAGGAATTAAGTTTTTGGCGTCGTTGTAAAGAAAGAGATATTATTGTTGAGAAAAAATATAAAATATAATTTCATATATAAAACGTAAGCATAAATATTCGGGGATCAAGTTTTTGGCGCCGTTGCTGGGGAAATTAATTAAAATATCGTTTAAAGAAAATTTAAGAAGAACCAAATTTTTACTTTTCCTTGCTTTTGTTAGTGTGTTTTATTTTATTTTTTTTTGTTTTATAATAGTGTATGCATAGTTTAGGTTCTGTGGGATTTGTGCCTTATAATTCTGAATTAGAAAGAACTATTAGAAAAATAAGAAAAATTAAAAATACATAAAAAGATAAAAATAATTAAGAAATGGCGAATCAAAATAATCATAATGTTGAAATCCATCAAGAATTTAGACCTTTAAGAGATTATGATAACCCTACGATAGATGAACTTCATAGTAGTATTCAAAACCCTATTGTAGCGACTAATTCATTTGAACTTAAACTCTGTTATTATCTAAATGGTATCTAATAATCAGTTTGGGGAGCACCAAGTCGAAGATCCTAATTTACATCTTGCCAATTTTCTAGAATTGTGTGCTACTTTTAAATATGATGATTTTTCGGATGATGCTATTAGACTTAGACTTTTTCTTTTTTGACTGAGGGATAAGACTAAGATATGGTTAAATTCGTTAGCACCTGGATCTATCAGAAATTGGGGTGATTTAGCACAAAAATTTCTTGCAAAATATTTTCCACCATCAAAGACTGCGAAGCTTAGAAATGATATAACATCTTTTTGTTGGTTTGAAGGGGGATCTATAATTGAAGCATGGGAAAGATTTAAAGATCTCCTAGGAAAGTGTCCACATCATTCGATTCCAGATTAGTTAATAATTCAAACTTTTTACAATGAATTAGTTGGATCTCTTATTATCAATGCAGCTGCTGGTGGTTCATTGATGTCTAAACAGTTTACTGATGCTTATGCTTTAATTGAAAAAATGACTACTAATAATTTTCAATGACCTTCTGAAAGGTTTTATCCTAAAAATTTAGCCAATATTCATGAAAATGACACTTTTGCAATGCTAGCAAATCAAGTTGCTGCAATTTCAAGGAAGATAGACCAATTTGGATTAAATTTTTCTCGAATTAAGTTCCATGATTGAAGAAAATTCATTAAAGTTAAATGATTGATTTTCAAACATCATTAGAAACTTTGAATTCCATAAATAAGCATAAAAACCCATATTTGAATTATTATAACCCAGGTTGGAAAAACTATCCAAACTTTAATTTGAATAACAATAATCTGGGTGGTAGTAATCAACAATGGGGGAACAACCAAGTAAACCCATTGAGGAACTGTAACAACCAAGGGAATAATAATTATAGACCAACCTATCATCTAGGTTTTAACAATAATTCACAATTTAAGTAGAAGAAGTTGTCTATAGAAGAAGTGGTGTTACAAATGAGAAATCAATTGCAAAGTCAAGGAGCTACAATCAGAAATATTGAGAATCAATTGGGAAAAATAGCAAATTCATTAAGTAATAGATCCCAAGAAACACTTCCTAGTAAAACAAAAATAAATCCAAGAGACAATAATAAAGAGCAAGTAAAAGCAGTTCAACTGAGAAGTGGAAGAGAGTTGGAAGGTAGAATTCAAAAAGAGATTGAAATAGAGAAAGAAGAGATTGAAAAACAAAAAGAGGACGCTCCGAAGGGTTTGGAAAGACCTATTTCTCCACCTAAGATTGATTTAGAAAAGTTACCACCTCCATTTTCTCAGAGACATCGATAACAAAAGTTGGATAATCCTTTTTCAAAGTTTTTGGAAATATTTAAGAAGCTTACAATTAACATTCCATTTGTTGAAGCCTTACAACAAATGCCAAAGTATGTGAAATTTATGAAGGATATTTTCAACAGAAAAAAGAAGTAAGATAATAACATTGTTGCACTTAGTGAGGAGTGCAGTGCTATAACTCAAAAAAAGCTTCCTGAATAGCTTAAAGATCCTGGTAGTTTCACGATTCCATGTGCGATCGGAGAAAGGTTTTATGGGAAAGCCTTATGTGATTTAGGTGTACGCATTAACCTTAAGCCATTATCTATATTCAAAAGACTGGGATTAGGAGAAATAACCCCGACTACTGTAACTCTGCAATTAGTAGATCGTTCGATCACATATTCTAAAGGAGTTATAGAATATATGTTAGTGAAGGTGGATCAATTTATCTTTCCTATTGATTTTATTAGGCTAGATATGGATGAAGATAAAGTGATACCCATAATTTTATGGAGATCTTTCCTAGCCACAGGCAATAATAGTTTGACTGGGGTGACAACCAGTTGGTGGCAATGGTGACTTGACTGTGTTGGTCCAATGTCGGTACTGTTCAGGAAGAGACAGCACTGGTGTTCTGACAATATCAACTGTGGTGGTCCGACGACAGTGACAGTGGTGGTCGATAATAGTGGTCCGACAATGATGATGACCAGAAGGAGGTGGTGTAGCTCGGGACCCCTCAAGCCCTTTGTGCTCCTTCTGTCTTATCCAAGATGTCGAGGTCACCCCTCATGAAGAGAGAGGGAGTTTTATTTATAGATTTTATGAATAACTTCCTCTGTAAGTATCACAATACTTCATCAGACAACCTAGAGTGATTGCCTTGATCAAATGTAATTTTATGAGTATTGAATGCCATAATGATGTCAGAATTAGACGATCTTAGGCTCGTTGGATTCTTCTCGTTGAGATGGTTGATTTGACTATGAATTTGTCAGATTTGGAGATCATTTTTCCCTCAAAGAATTCTTAAAATTGAAGTGTACAAATTTGATGAATTTGATTTTTTAAGCTTCCAATCTACTTGTGTTGAGATTCATGTTGATCAATATGATTTTTTAGGAACACACACCCACCGCAATTTCTATGCATGAAAATGTGTATTTCACTTTTTAAAAATAAGAAAAAGTTGCCTTTAATGTGAAATGAAATATTTGAATGCTATAAAAGTAAAAAAGTAAATTTTAAGTGTCTTATATGTAAATACATTGGGTAATATAAATGTGCGCAAATTTCCCAAAATTTTTAATGAGAATGTTAAAGTGGTCTCCCTTTCTAGTTGCCAAGGCTGAATCTTTTATTGTTTTAGTAATAGTATTCATTTTCAAATCTTACAATATTTGAAATCTGTTCTATTTTTGGTAGGGAATTTAAAAATCAAACTTAACTCATCCTCCACTTGCAAGGGTTCTTGTGAAAATTAATTTTACAGGAAAGTTGGATAAAAAATTTGGCTTTATTCGAAATAAAACCAGAATTTGTGATTTTTTTCTTATTAGAATTTAACAATTTGCCTTCATTTCATGCACATTGAAAAGTTCAATTAAAATAAAATGCATCTAAAAAAGAAATTGGTATTAAATGATGGAGAATGTTAGGAGTTTTTCTAAGGGTGAATTTTTGGCTATTCCCTTCTAAGATTTATCTCATCAAGGGTACACCAAATCATCTAAGAGGTTTAATTACACGTCTCAACCTGCAAAGTCAGTCTGCGGGTCAGTTGGGACTAGTGTTATACCTACTAACCTCCAAAGTTAGCCAATTGTTTAGTTCAGATCCACTTGGGCACCACTTCATATATGTGATTTAGCCGAGACCAATAGTAGCTCGCCAAAGTCACCTGACAAGTCACTGAATGACATAATTGAGAACTCGTTCGACAATCAATTTAGGCTGCACCGACAACTAATTTGATTTTAACAAGTTTGAAAACTTACTTACTCGCTAACTAATCTTGACTACACAATTAATCGAGAGAAAGATCATATCATTAATCTGTTATTAGCATTACACCTCTGCATGTGCCATAACCAGATGAACTTGTACCGCATGTCATAATGTATTTTTATAATATTTTTATATATGTATTCAGTAAGGATATCTCTTTATATATAAAGTCACGAGTAAAAATGAGATTATCATGTAATATATGTAAAAAATAGACAAACACGAGCGATAATATGAGTTTAACCTAATCTCTCTTCACACTTTATGACTCTTCACTAATCTCCCTCCATCTTTTTTTCTATGTCGAGTGTTAAAGATATTTGGATCTCACATTTAAAAATTCTATTATTGCGAAGGGTAATAATAGTTTGAATTATTCTAATGTTAAGAGGCTAAAAAATAATTTATAGCTTAAATTGTAAGATTAAAAAAAGCAGTCATATTGGAAACAAAAAATATTATTAAGGAGGCATCAAAAATTAAAATGATAAATGAATTGAAGTAGCATAACTTAACGTTAATTAAATCATTTTATTTTCTTCTTACTTATTGTCTTTAAAAAATGAAGATGGATTTTCCTGGCTGCAAGAATAATTTCTCCTACTTTATTACAGATTGCCAAACCAATGCCGACTTGCCCATTATAATGCTTAAATTTTTAAGATTTTTTCAATGGAAATGGCTATGTATTCTAGGGTGGCTGCATGGGCAAGTAGGAAAATGAAAAATTGGTGAGTTGTTAATCAGTGGAAAAATATTAAACTTAATTTGCAGAAAAGTGTGGATTCGGGAGTCTGGAACTGATATTGTTTGAATTAAAGCAAAAGTTTGGAGGAATTCTATTTCGGTGGCCATGCAATGGCGCTTATTGTGATCTCAAGCAAGAGTTAGTAGGGCTGTAAAAGAGCCGAGCTTGAGTGAGCTTAAGTTTGTAGTGTTCCACTAATTCGAAATTGCTTGTTCAAAATTGGATCGTGAATAGTGTGTTCTTGTTCGACACGAAATTGACTCGTTAAAATTAATTGGGAAAAATATATGTACAGTATCTAACATGCACCAATTACGTGTGATAGAAGACGTGAAACAATATGACCGCATGTGCTACTATAATTTAAACTTTTATATAAATATATTTAATAGATTATTATATAAATAATATATAAATATATTATTGAATAAATAATATATATAATTTCTTTATTTCGAGCTAAAACGAGTCGAACACGAGCGAACAAAGGGTTATTCTCGTTCTGCTCGTTTATAATTTGAGCTTAAAAAATTTGTTTGTGAACTACAAATTTTCTTGACCACCCTAATAGCTAGGGAGGGCTTGTGCTCGGGGCTTTGGAGATCAATTGCCGCCTAGAGTAATTGGAGGCCCCTTTCGAATTTTTTTATTTATTTATTTTAATTATTTTTATTTTTACTTTTAATTCTAACTCTTGTTGTTTTCTAAAAGTCAAAACAAATTTAATGTGATTTTGAATGTTATATATATATATATATATATATATATATATATATATATATATATATATATATATATATATATATATATATATATTCGGGTGGCAACAATCACCTTCACATAATTTTGTAAGCATGAAATATTAAAATTTAATATGCTATATTTCACGTTGAAATATAAATAAAATAAATAAAAATACTAAACTAAAGTGATACAAACTGATTCTTCATCATTTTTAATACTTTGTTTTTACAATAAAACTGTAAAATTAAGTATTATGTTGGTATTTGATTTGATGATCATAGACCACCTTAATACCAACTTAGTAGTAATTTATTTTTTATTATTATTTTTTTTAATAAAGGAAACCTATATTTAGCAGATGCCTAAATATCGGTTTCCATATCTGTCAGTTCGCATGATGAGAGTCGCACTATGTGTTTAAAACAAGCCGAATTCCCCGCGCTGCAAGTGAGAGTCGAACATCCGATCTTCGGTGCCTTACAGGCTCCGCCATGAGGTCAAGAACGCAGCACAACTTAGTAGTAATTTGTTAATATACATGATAAGCTCTTAAAGATTGATGAAGTTTACACTCTTTCAGTAACAATCATGACTCAAGCTTTATTATTTTGTTATAGCTCAGTTTATTATTATGTTCAGACTCATATTGTTTAAATAAATCTATTTTTAACTTAATTTGAGCTCAGATCAAGTTTATTCACATTTTGTTTATTGAGTTTCAAATGAGCAATCAATTTGCAAATATAATCAAGCCTTATCAAGTTTATTAACTTGTTGTTTAGAAAAAAAAAAAAAAAATAATAATAATAATAATTGAGCAAGCATTTGAACATCATTGAAGCGTCTTCATACTACAATGGAATAAAGATAAAATCATTTTAGAGCAAAGAATATGCAATGTTTAAATACTAATCAAATTATGAACAAACAAAGATCAAATAAGAATCAAATTGTCATCAAAAAATCTTCAAGTAATGATCGAAGCATCCTCATATAATGATCAAAATATCTTTAATTTAAATTTGACAATAATTGAACTATATTTGTCAAATTTTGATTATTGTTTGATCATAATGTGATTAAATTTCAAGAAAATATATGATATTTACCATATTTTTATATGATGTTTAGAAATTAATTGACAACGTTTCAACTATAGAGTTTGATTTGAGTCATTTGAACTTGGATGGAATTATTTTTTTGAACTTTGAATTTGCCCTAGCAAAATGTTTAGATTTACTATAATTTTATTTAAGTTGGAATTTAGAGAATCCTTAATTTAATTTGAAATGATTTCAAATTAACTATCATCTTAAGATTTATGCTTAAAACTAAAATTTATGATTACACTTTCGGATAATCATGTAATATTATTTATATCGGATAAATTCATGTTATGATATCATTATTTAGATGAACGAGTTGTACGAAAAAATTTTATATACGGAGTCCCGATGCAGCTCTGCGTCCAGACTCCAACAAGATATTACCATGTGTAACACCACAATAATGTCTTAATAACATTGCAGTAACACCACAATAATCCTCCACAAAACAACTTAATAACACCGCGATATTATTGTGGTGTTATTAGCGCTATTCACGGGGTGTTATTGCGATGTTATTGTGATTTTATAGGAGTTGTTTTGAGGAGTTTATTGCGGTGTTATTTGTGTGGTCCTCTGGCCAGTGTTATTCGCATTGGTCAGCAGTGATTGTGATATTATTGTGGTGTTAGTCGAGTTATTTTGTGGGGTTATTGAAGCGAAATGGTATTGTTATTTACGTGGTCCTTCGGGTGGTGTTATTGATGCTGTCACTGTTGATATTGCGATGTTATTATGGTGTTATTGGAATTATGTTGGCAATAACACAACAATAAGCGCTTTTTCGTCATTTTTTAAGTGAGTTCGTCGGACATGCGTGACAAGATTTTATTGGAGTCCGGATGCAGAGCTAAGGGTCCGTTTGGGACCGCGGCAGGAAAGCTTCGCGGCCGAGCACTGCAAATTTTTGTTGTTTGGTGCAGCGTTTCCCTTTTCGGTGGACACGAATCTGGCAAGAAAGCGGGCCGCGGATCGCACCCCGCTTCCCGCTTTCGTGAGGAGGGTTTGTCCAAAATGCCCCTGTTGATTCGCATCGACTCCGAACCTCACACGGCCCCTTTCGTCCCCATTGTCGCGTGTGCGATAGACTCTGGCCAGCTATCCTTTATCAGGTAGCCTCTCCGACATTCCCCTTCCTCCTTAGTGCTTGACTCCTTCGCTCCACTGCAACGTCGAATTGAGAGACTCCTTCGCTCCACTGCAACGTCGAACCGAGAAAGGATGGGCTCCTTCGCTCATCTTGTGGAACGACGTCGAACCGAGAAAGGAAAGACTCCTTCGTTCATCTTTCTGAGCATCCGTACTGCGGCAGGAAGGAAGAGATTATTGTTTTTGTATTATCTTTTGCGTTTATCGTTTTTGTTCCTTGATGGTGCTTCCACTTAAGTGTTTTTTTTTTCTTTCTGTTTTTTTAGCATATTCAGTTTTCATTTTGAATCATGAACAATTTATCTATTTTTAAATAAATTAGGAAATTAAGGTCACTTTAGGAACTGAATGAGTTTAGTGTTAAGAATGAGAATGGTTATTGAATTGGGGAGTTGGAACATATGAGTGAGTTGCACAAATAAGAAATACATTTTTCAAAAAGTGTGTAGGATGCTAGAGAGGCTTGCACTGCAAAATTATTTTAGAAGAGAAAACTCGCATCTTTATGCTTGAATTGGGGCAAAATTGTTAACAATGAACTCCCTAAAATGAGAAATAATGAGGAATATTCTTTTATCGTTCACACAGTTTTGTTATAAACAGTTTTATCATACGAGAGCGATATGACGATTTTTCAAAATATTGTCTCAAAGTTGTTTTCATAGATTACTGCACAAATAGACGATCGAACTTTCCACTAATGATTTTCTCGTAGCTAGATTTTACGAGACGTAGTATTACTAATTGAAAAGTTCGAGAACTACTGATTGTGTCAAACAGAGCCTAAGTGTGCGGACTCCTTATATAAGATTTTTTCATGTTGTACAGCTTCTGTGGGCCAAATCAATGGATGATTTAGTCGCTTCTATAATAAAATCGGATTTTAAAACATAATATTTATTTCAGGTATTTGCATACATACCATTGAATTCATATTTTTTTTACATATCGATCATCTAAATTTACTTCTTACATTTATTCCACCGAAATCATTGTAAACTTTAAAACGTGAAATACACCTTTGCCATATGTATTTAATAATTAAATATTAGAAATTTGATATGTAAATACATATAAATTGAGTGGTTTGTACGTAAATCCTCTAATTTATTTTGGAGGGGCGTTCAAAATCCGCGCCACCAGATGCTATAAATGTAAATTGGATATGTCGTCAATTTTGTCCGTTATCATGTTGTACTGCAGGGGGGCTGACTTGCTTAACAAGAAAACTTGTATTTGATTTATTTATTAAATACAAAAATTAAATATGAATAAGTTTTTTGAACTCAATTTTTAAATAAATTAAATATTAATTAATTTAATTTAATATTTTTTATGGATTAAATTTCAAGCTCTTTCGGCGGCTCATTTGACCTATCTGAAGGTTACGACGGAAGGTTAAGTTACCATGGTCCAGCGCCACATCATACTGCTGCTCCGTTTCCCTATATAATAATCATGAAATTCGCACTCTGAAGGTCGGAGAGAGGACGGAAATGGAGCAAGGGCTTTTGGAGAGGGAGGAGGTACCAGTGAGGGGATGCTTCGGCCAGTATACCGCTGAGGCGCGAAGGTTGGGTTACCTTGCGGGGCCGATGTTGGCAGTGTCACTATCGTAGTACTTAGTGCAGGTCACCTCTTCGATGATGGTCGGCCATCTCGGCGAGCTGGCGCTCTCCAGCTCCGCCATTGCAACTTCGCTCGCTGGCGTTACCGGCTTCAGTCTCATCGTAAGTTCACTTGGTTCGCTTTCTAAGCAGCTATCCAGTTTTCCGTGATGTTTATTTCGGGAGCTATGAATCGCTCCTCCCGACGAAGTTATTACTCGCGATTTTTTATTTGGATTGTCTTTCTTTCTTTATTTGTTGTTTAGGGCTGAGGAAAATTTCTGCTCTTGAAGTGTCTGTAAGCAAACGGATTTAATCGGACTGGATTAGGAAACTAGGAAAGTAGAGCAGGATAATCCCCTAATCAGCACTACGAATTACACGTAATATTCTCTAGTAATCCATGCCGTGGAAGGCAGTTGCCACACCTAAAATTTTTAATATCGTATAAATACATTGGAAGTTTATTCCATAAATTTAAAATTTTTATAGTAATTTTATATTAATTATATTTTATTTAATAATAATATTTTAATACTTTTAATACTTTTTAAATTTATAAAAATTTAATAAATTTAATATCGTTCACCCATAATTTTTAATTTTAACAGCCACTGCTTGTCACTAGTTGAGCTCTTCATTAAGTCCATTTATGTGAGAATTTGTATGTAGGAAAACATATTTAATAATTCTTTATTTGATCAAAATTTTGGAATTTTCTTTTACGCTTGGTTGCAGTATGCAAGAAGTTAGGGGTGTCAAATCAGGTTCAGGTTTTATTTGAAATCGATTAGACCCATTCAAAACTGTTTGACTCAAACCTGACCCAAACATTAAACGGGTCGATATATAACTCAAATCAAATCCTACCCACCAACATGAACCCGACCAATATAATCCGTTTAACATAAGACATAACAATTATTCAGGTTGATTTCGAGCCAGTATCGGGCCGATTTTTAATTTGCTAGTCAATTTGTGTCAATTTTAAGTTAAAGAGTTGGTTTCAAGTCAATTTTGGTTTAGTGGGTCAACTCGAACCCCAGCTGGAAAATTAAACGGGTTAGAATTCATTAATCCGAACCCGACCCAAGACTATTTGGTTGCTCGAACTCAGACTTTCGAGTAGAGTTCGGATCGACTTGACATGTCGGGTCATTTTTAGATAGAGTATTGATATCATAGATTTATTCCTATCACATGTAATTGCGCATGCTAAAAAATCAACAAAAAAATTATCAATAATAAGAAATTAATTTCCGAATTTTTAGTGGGATGCGTCTTTTATGTGTATCACCTTAAGAATTAGTTGCTCCTCATTAAAATTGATTTTTTCATAATTCTACAAATGAAAATATATAAAAAAAAATTTTGTTGCTTTCATTGAAAATGAATTTTTCATAATTTTGCAATTGAAAATATGTAACAAAAGGGATGAACATGATTGGATCGAACATTCAAATATATGTACATTGTAATTTTGTTTGTACTGAGACATGATCCTTTTTTATTCTTTTCTTAGAATCGAATTGGCTTGTTTTTCTAATACAATATCTTTTTATATGGTAATTAATTTGGACCTTCATATGTTTTTGTTGAATGCTCATAAATTCACAGTATTAGACTGATATAATAAAGTCTTAGTGTCGTAACAAGATTCGACATACACAATTAAAATGAAATTGATAGTAAAAATAACAGGAGTTTTTATGTGGAAAACTCAAAAAGATAAAAATTATGGGGTCAATCCTAGTTGAAATAGTTCCTCTACGCCGACGTATGTTATACTACTTTACTGGGCTTTGACTCGTATTAAATAATACTACACAAATGGGGTTAGCGACGTGATTTCACTAAGATAGCGGAGGAATATATAGGGGAAGTGGCGACAGCGGTGGTTTAGCGGTGATGTTGGTGATCAGATGACAGCAGCAGTGGAGGTCGGGTAGCTGATGTTTGACGGTGGTGACGACAACTCGACAACGAAAGTCGAGTTGGTTGGTCCGTCGGTGGCGACAAAACAATGTTGGTCTAGCGGTGGCAGCGGCCAAATGATAGTGTGGGCATTTGTGGTCCGACAATGGCATCGGCTCGCCGACAGTGGCCAGCTAGCATTGGTCTGGCGATGACAACAACTAGACAGTGGTGGTTGGGCAGTGATGGTCTAGCGGTGGTGGCCCGACAATAATGGTCCGACGTGCAAACGGTGGTGGTCGGACAGTGGTGATAGGACGATGAAAACAACAATACAGTGGTGGTCCGATAGCTCAACGACGGTGGTCGAGAAGATTGGCCCTGCTATAGCTGTAACTCGATGGTCGTGGCCAGACAATGGTGGTCTAGTGGAAGGGACGACCAAAAGGCGTTGGTATGGCGATGTTGGCTAGACAATAGTGGTTGGGTGGTGGCGGCAATGATGGCCAAACAGTGATGGTCGGGCAGGAGTGGCTAAGCAGCGGTGGTCAAGCGGTGACGACGACTCGATGGTGGTAGTTCTGCAACTAGACGACGGTGGTCAGACAACAGTGGCTGGGGAGCGGCGGTTCGACAATGGAGTTGCTTTGGCAAATGTGACTAGGCAGCAGTGGCTGATAATAGTGACAACCAAGCTTCAATGGTCCTACAACAGTGGCGGTGGTCTGGCGAATGTGGCGGTTGAGTTGGCAGCTGTCCAGGGGTAGTAGAGCTAAGGAGCTCCTTCAACTTTCTCCTCTAGGTTATGGTCTCTCTTCATGAAGATAATGCGGGTATATTTCTTGATTTTGTGAGTGTCATGCATTGTTAATATTGCATGAATTCAAACTACTTTATCGGATGACCTAAAGTGATCTCTTGGATTATATGATGTTTTTTGAATATTTAATTGCTTTAATGATGTCAGAATTGAGTGATCTTGAATTCGTTGGATTTGTCTTGTCTAGACGCTCAATTTAACTATTGCTTTGTTTGATTTGGAGATCATTTGGTTTCCCAAAATATATCTCAAAAATTATTATTATATTTTATGCGCTTGATCTGGGCTCAGCTAGACTCGAATTGAATTATGTTTGATGTCTGTTGGCTTATCTTATGATAACCCTTTGTATCAGAGCAAATGTAATTAAAAATTTGGAGTTCTCGGTTAAAATGTGTGTCGAGATTTGTGCGGACCAATATGATTTTTTAGGGATATATCATTTTTCAAGTTCTTATGTTTTTTTTTAAACTAATCTTTTTTTTTAACTTATTTGAATTTGGATTTTACTGTAAGCAATATGGGGTACCAGAATGAAACAAATTATTTATTTGTAGAAATTTGAATTTTGGAACTTCGTTTTTCTGTATTTATATCCATTTGATTGGCGTCTAAGCTTATAAAAGCAGAAGGTTCCTTTTCAAAGTCTGCAATTAATTGCTTATTGGATAAAAAAAGACGAAAGTGATTGCATTTGTTTGATCAAATCCCTGAACTCCTTACCTAAAGAGGAAAGCTTATCATGTGTTATTAGGATATGTGGCCTCTTCAGGAGCTTCAGTTTTGTCGTCTAGTATTACACTCGTTACGTGATTGCTACATAAAGGTCCAAATAAAGTGATAATTTATGAAAATCAACATAACTTATTTACTTTCATCCAACAGTCCAAATTAAGCAAAAACCTAAAAAAGTTATCATAACCCTTTCATTTTCCTGCATCAACTAACTTCCAAGTTTCTGTACTTAATTGGCAGCTAGGAATGTCTAGCGGCTTGGATACTCTTTGCGGCCAAGCATTTGGAGCACGACAATACAGAATGGTTGGAATCCATACTTACAGAGCCATCATCTCACTCACAACACTCTGCCTCCCAATTTCTCTCCTTTGGATCTATATGGGGAAGCTTCTCTCACTCGTAGGCCAAGACCCCCTAATATCTCAAGAGGCTGGCAGATATATTGTATGGATGATCCCTGGCCTCTTCGCCATGGCCACTTCTGACCCTCTCATGAAGTTTCTTCAAGCTCAAAGCTTAATCGTCCCTTTGCTTTTGAGCTCGCTCGCAACTCTTTGCATCCACATTCCTCTGTGTTGGACCATGGTGTACAAAATTGGATTGGGCAATGTCGGGGCCGCACTTTCTATAAGTATTTCTTTTTGGATCAATGTATCTATTCTTGCGTTGTACATTAAGTTCTCGGATTCGTGCAAACTAACTCGTGTGCCACTCTCAATGGAGGCATTTAAGGGTATCAATGAGTTCTTGAGACTCGCAATTCCCGCTGCAGTGATGATATGGTAATATCAATTTTCGGCCTTTTTTCTCTGCATTGCAACTTGTGCTGTTTTTTTCTAACAAAGTGTTTGGTTGCAGGGGCGGAATTAAGTTTTTTTCTAGCAAAATCACTAAATATTTAATTTTTTTAAGTAATGTGGAAAAAAATAAATTGATGGGGGTAAAGTACCAAATTGCCTAAACTACCAAAGAAAAAGTTATTAAATTTTACTAATATAGAAAATTCTCAAATTTCTGGATGGCCAGTTGACATAGCCTGATTCTGCCTCTATTAGGAGGAATATTTGTATGTATTGTTTTTTTTATTATGCCATTTAGATGTCTCTTTATGAATATTGCTATTTGTGTTTTCGTTTTATAATAGGGACTTTTTTGTTTTTTTATTACAATTAGACCACCCAGATCTTTCATATCACATAAAGATAAAATCATTTTTTTAACTTTGAAAAACTGAAATACAACATTTTATGCATAGACAAGGTGGCATGCACGTAAAAATTAAAGGTTAGGTGTTAGATATGTACATAGGAATTGAGTTGCTGTATGTAAATCCTTCATTCTTATAATATTTTTTACTAATTTATTTGATTACAGCCTTGAATGGTGGTCATTCGAGCTGCTCGTCTTACTATCCGGTCTCCTACCAAATCCAAGGCTTGAAACATCAGTCCTTTCTATTTGGTATGAAATAATGCGTTCACATACATAAAGTTAAGATCAAATTTTTTTGTCTCAGCACATAATCTCTCTTCCTTCCACAGTCTTACAAGCATTGCTTTGCTCGACACCATACCATATGGCATTGGTTGTGCTGCAAGGTATGATCATTATTCAAACTTCTATCGCACACATGATAAATTGTAAACTGTTAGCTGTAGAAAATTGATGAACATTATGCATATAGTACTCGAGTATCGAATGAACTCGGAGCTGGGAATTCAGAACTCGCTCGTTTGGCATTTCGTGTGGCAATAATGATTGCGATTGCGGAGGCATTGGTGGTGTGTGTGATGCTATTAAGCCTTCGCCGAGTCATCGGTTATGTTTACAGCAATGAGGTTGAGGTTGTGGATTATGTTAGGAAGATGGTTCCTCTTGTTTCCATCTCGGTTATCATGGATAGCAGCCAAGCAGTGCTGTCTGGTAATCTTCTTCACCAACCCATATTTGATGTTACATATCACTCTATTCCTATTATTTACATATCTAACACCTCAATTTCAATTTTTACACGCATGTCACCTTACCTATACATGAAAAGGTGCATTTTATTTTTTAAAAGTTAAAATGCTGGTATTATTGATGTGATACGGATGATTTGGGTGGTATAAATGTAAGATATAATGTTTGTGTGTAAGATATTTACAAAAGAAATGTAGTTGTATGTAAATGTCCCCTTATTTTTAATTTACTTACCAAACTCTAGGAATTGCTCGCGGATGTGGATGGCAGCACATCGGTGCCTATGTTAATCTTGGAGCATTCTATCTCGCTGGCATCCCGATTGCAGTTGTGTTGGGTTTTGTCCTTCACGTTGGAGGCATGGGTCTATGGATTGGTATATTGTCCGGCTCAGTGATTCAAAACTGCTTTATTGGAGTAATAACAATTTTTACTGATTGGCAACAACAGGTACTCTCATTAATATCATGGATAATTAAGTTATTTTTAAGAATTTGTTAATAAATTTTAAAATGAAAGATTTCATAGATAGCACTCAATTTCTATGTATGTACATATGGAACACCTAAAGTTCAATTTTTGCATGCATACCACCTTACCATGAAAAGGTGTATTCACTTTTTAAAAATTAAAATGATGGTTTTTTTATTTGATATGAAAGAGATTTGGGTGGTATAAATAGAAAAAAAATATTAAAATTTTGGTGTTTGATGCATAAACACATAATATTTGGGCGGTATTTATGTAAATGCTCCTTTTGAAGTTTAGAGTGCTCTTTAATTGTAATGTTATGATTAAACTTGCAGGCGGAGTTGGCGAGGAGGAGAGTGTTTAACGAGAGGCCGTCATTGGATGGTGAATTGAAATGAGTTTAGCTTTCAATATTTTTGGTTGAGTCATTTATATTTCTCACTCTATTTTGAGCATAGAAAATGTCTGTTTGAAACCTTGAATAATCCTTTGCCTTTTTAGGGGTAACGGTTGTCTTGCTTGTTTTATGTTGAGATAGAGCCGAATAAAAGTAAAATCATATTTTATTTGATTTCATCAAACATATTTGTTGTGTGTCTCCATTGTGATTTGAAATGTGTAATATATTAGCAAGTCGGGAAAAATATCCCCTTTCTAAGTAGATCAACCCTACGGATCCTCTATTTGAGTTGAGACTTTTTTTTATTTGTTTCTTTCTATTGTGAATTCTTGAGATATTAAGAAATCTTTACAAAGAAAAAAATAAAAATGAAAAAAAAAAGATAACTCAAATGATAATATTGTTACTGTAATTGTAATTGAAATGCATACATACTTTATCATGATATACATGATTTTTAATTAGATGTAAAAACTTTGGTTATCTCGAAATATTACAAACTTGGTTTGTATAAAACCCCAATTTTTCATAAATTCTTGAACCCAAAGACCTTTTTTGATTGCTTTAGTTGTTACTAAATATTTAGCTTCGGTGGTCGACAAAACACATGTTAATTCAAGTGATGACTTCTGGCTAAATGTGCCTCCAAAGATTGTAAAAATGTCTCCATAAATGAATTTTTTGGAATCTAAAGATCTTGCAAGAAATCAGAATTAAATATAACCTGAGATGCTTTCAACACTTGAACTTTCTCCCCCATAAAATAATCCTCGATTAAGGCTCTGTTTGGGAAACTGGAACTCTTTGAAGCAGGATCTGTGAAGCGGCTGTTCAAAAAGCTATGGTGCTATTACAAAAAAATTATATTTTTGAAAGGTCAGATCGCAGCATTCTAGCAGACAGCGCATGAGGTCTGGTGGGAAAATGCAGATTTCAGATGCAGCTTTTTGAGAACTCGGATAAAATTCAGTTTTGCTAAATAGGAAAAACTACGATGCGGTACTGCACCGCCACCCGAAACGCAGCCTAAGTGACCATTTAATGTATCTTAAAATCTATTTTAAGACATTTCAATGATTCTTTTTGGATATGACATAAATCAAATCATCATGCATATTGAACAAGAAAGATTCGATTGGATACAAATCATGCCAGACATTAACCACCCCAAACTGTTGGCATATGATATGTTATTCTTGTAGGATTTTTCATCTTTAGTCTTCGGTGCATCATCTGTTATGAGCTTAAAAGCACTTGCCAATGGTGCACCAACTATTTTGGAGTTATCCCTACCAAACTTCCTAAATGTGGTTCTCGTATAATGCTTTTGAGAAAGAAATAGTTTTCCTTCAAATCTATTTCTTTCGATTTAAATGCCTAGTATTTTATGTTGTGCTCATATCCTTTAATTCAGAGTTCTTGGATAACTATTTTTTAGCGAATTAACTTCTAACATCCATTTGCTTGCAATGAGAATATCATTTACATAAATGAGTAAATAACACTTGACACTATCATCTGATGACTTCTGAGGTATACCCAATTATCCAATTTGCACCTTTCATAATAAATTCTTTTAATAAATTGATCAAAGCATTTGTATCATTGTCTAGAAGATTGCTTCAAACCATATATCGATCTCAGCAGATAACAAACTTTGCCATGATCACCTGCTATGAAACCTTTAAATTGTTGGATGTAGATAGTCTTCTCTAGATTGCCACGTAAGAAAATAGGAGTAACATCCATTTGATTAAGCTTAATATCATGCGTTACTACAATGTACATCACAATCCTTATGTATGTAAGCTTGACAATGGAGGAAAATTTTTTTTCATTATAGTCTACTCCTTGAGTATATCCCTTTGCAATAAGTTTAGCTTTAAACTTTAATTTTAATCTATTGAGTGAATCTTCTTTCTTCTTAGATAACCACTTGCAACCAATAATTTTTTGATCTAGGGCTTCTATATAGTCTTCTTAGTTTCAATAATTCATTTCATCTCTCATTGTTTCAATCCAATGAAATGATCCTTTACATTTAACTGTGTCAATATATGAAGATGGTTTTGCATTATCATCCCAATGAAAGCAATACAAGCATAAGATATAATATCAACACATCCAATCCTTTTCGGAGTTTGATTTCTTGACTCTTATCTATTTGTAGACACATTATATTTTTGCTAAATCCGTGACTTCTCGCATTCGTTGTTACCCTAAAAATTTTGAAACTTCTTTCATAGCAGCTTTATGATTCGTTTCATCAACGATTGATTGCTCCACTTGAAATTGAAGCTTATTGTTGTAACCTTCCTTCTTACTAGGACTTGGTTGGATCTTATTCAATATTAGAAACTCGTTTTTTGAGGTTTGAGGCTTATCGTTGTAATCTTTCTTCCCACAATTAACCTCATTTGGCAATTTCTGCCAAGCTGACCAGCTACCAGTATTTCAATCATAACTTTCTCATTTGAAATCCAAATGATACGTTTTGATATGTTTTGGAAAGCTGAAGCATTTCTCCACTACTTTTTTACTGATGACTTTCTCCAATTAAGTCAGTAAGATAACAAAAAATTTCAAAAAATGATAGTAAAATTATACGTATTATAGTTTTTGATAAAACAATCATCTTTCATTATTTTGATTACAACTTTCTATTTCTTAACCAATCGTTGGCTTTACTTTTTGATGTCATGTAGGTGAGATGTCTGTCTGAATGACCTGAGATTATATTTCATGCATATATAGCTTCCCAGAGAATCCCCAGTGCGTATTAAAGGACACGTGACTGGGGTCATTTTGCTAGACTTTGCTTTCACTTAAATGAAGGCCAATCGGTATTTTCTCCGTCAGACGGCTTCGATCGGACCAACAAACCTCATTTGACAAGTAGCACGTGAATCAAACTCAAATTTGCTCGATTATCGATTAATTTTTCAAGATGAACTCATATGACAAAACATACCATGTGAGCACGTCTGGAATGTCAAGATTGCGTTGGGAGGACACATATATTGCTAGTGTTTCATGCACGAATCGTGATGCGTAAATCGAGGCACGTGACTTAATATATATATATATATATATATATATATATATGAAATGGCGGCTCCCCTTGCTCTGCTAGGGTTTTGGCTGTAATGGCTTCTCCCAAGCGGCGGCTAGTTTCTGTTGAAGGCCTTCTCTGGTGCTGGTGGTTCTCTGGTGGTCAGGTAAGCTGTGGATTTTCTAGTGTTGAAGGCGGTAGTGAAGTTGGTTTTGAAGGGTGCTTCCCAGGCTCTCCCTTTTTGAATTGCTTTTACTGTTCCATTGGGTTGTGACCTCTGAAGGTGACTCTGGTGCTTTGATTGTTGTCTGTTTTTTCCTTCCCCGACATATTGGTGGTTGAGTTTCAACTTTTTATGGATGGGCCTTCAGCCATTATTGCTCCCCCTACCTATGCCTCTGCTGTCAGCAAATGACTTCTTGCCAAATCAGTGGAACATTTAAATTTCCCCCAAATCCTACATGATGCAGCTGCAAGAAAAGTTGAATGCCCTTTTATTAGACCTCTGGGGTCAAAGGAAGGAAGACCAGCTGTTCTATTTACATCCGAGGAAATGAATACTCTTGCCGAAGCTATCAAATTCACCATTGTGGGACAGTTTCAATTTGGACACCCCAAAATGGAGACAGTCAGATGACATTTTGAGCAAATACAGTTTGTGGGACAATGGAAGCTGGGGGTTATGGATGGTTGGCATCTGTTAATGAGGCTTTCAAGGGAGGAAGATTATGTAAGAATTTTGGGTGCAAGTCATGCATATTGCCAATTCACCAATGAAGTTAATCAAATGGTATCCAGGTTTTGATCCTGCCAAAGAACCCCCACTAAAACCTTTATGGTTCACATTCCCCAACTTACCAATTCAGTTATACCATACCCATGCCATATTTCAGATCAGTAGGGCTTTGGAAACACCTCTCAGAGTCGATCCCCCCACTCATGATATGGGTAGCCCAGCAGCTGCTAAAGTCCCTGGTTGAAAGAGATGTTTCCCTCCCTGATTTAGACAAAATATGGATTACCACTTCAGATGATGGAGAGGGTTTCTAGCAAGAAGTGGTATTAGAACACAAGCATGTCTACTGTCAACATTGTAGGATGTTTGGCCATCCTAAGGAGAATTGTTATAGGCTGAAACCACCCACTAAATAACCAGTTAAGGGCAAAGCTGTGGTAGAACAGGTATCTGGTGATAATGAAGCTGATCCTGGAACACCTAAGGAGAACATTACTGAGACTGAGAAAGCAGCAGAGGTTCCTACTATTGCAGTGGACTCCCACCCAGCCTCTACTGAATTAGACCCTCAGGAACCACTAGTGGATGGAGAAGACTTGCCACAAGTGGATAATCCATCTTTATATCAGCTAGATGAAGAGCAAAGCAAAATGGAAACAGCCTGGCAACATCAGAAGTCAAGGAAAAAGAAGAAGAATATCACTGAGCTGCAGAAATTAGCCCCTCATGCACAAGAGTTACCTGAGAGAAACAGTACTCCAGGTTCCCCCTCAGGCACCTCCAGGGGGAGGACCAGGTCCAGATCAAGATCCCTTTCTGCCCATTCTCCTCCCCACAACAAACCTCTTGATGATCAAGTGCCTTTGCTGGAACATTAGAGGGGTGGCACACTCCCTTTCTTATAAAAGACTTTTACATCTCTATAAAGCAACAACTTTGGTGCATGGTTCTGTTGGAACCTATGGTGTATAAGAATCAAATTAAGTTTCTAAACAAATTCCCTGGTTGCAATTTTTTTGCTAATTCCACTAATAAAATTTGGTTAATCTGCAGAAAGGAGTTACATTGGTCTGTAATGGCTGATCATTCCCAATTGGTTAATCTCCATTTTAATTTGAATGGAAACAATTTTGCTGCTTCCTTTGTTTATGCTGGCTGCACTAAATCCGCTAGGAGAGAGCTTTCGCAGGAGATAATGGAAATTAGCAAGATGGAGACTTTCAGCTGGATTGTGGGAGGTGATTTCAACAGCATTGCCTCTACTAATGAAAAACTTGGAGGAAGATTACCTAATCTGACCAAAATTACTGAGTTCAATGATAGTATTCAGAGAGCAGGCCTTTTTGACCTGGGATTCCAGGGCAACCAATATACCTGGAGGAGAGGTGCCATTTGGGAGAGACTGGACATATTTTTGGCCAATGACATTTGCAACCAAAATTTTTTGCACACCACCATCACCCATCTAAATTTTGCTGGGTCAGATCATAAACCTCTCCTTCTCACTATCTCCACCCCCTCAAACCACACTATCCCCCCTCCATTTAGATACCTGAATTTCTGGTCCTCTCATCCAAATTTCAACTCTCTCATTGCTGAACACTGGAATGGGTGCTCAAATCCTAATATGGCATTCAATACTCATAAAATTACATTCGATCAATGGAATCACTCTAGGTGGTCTAAAGAAGTATTTTGAATTCATGTAATACTTACAGATGATGTTATTCAGAAAATCTATAAATAAAACTCCCACTCTCTTCATGAAGGGTGATCTGGACATATAGGATAAGACTGAAGGAGCACAAAGGTCTTGAGAGGTCTCGAACTCCACCACCGCCTTCTGGTCGACATCATTTTCTGACCAATATTGTCGGCCACCACTGCCACTGTCATCGGACCACCACAGTTGATATTGTCAGAACACCACTGCTGTCTCTTCCAAACCAGTACCGACATTGGACCAACATAGTTAAGTCACCGTTGCCACCATCTGGTTGTCACCACAGCTGAACCATTGTTGACCAACTATCATCATCATTGTCGTTGGACCGTCGTTGGCACCTTAGGATAGCCGCTGCCACCGGACCAAGGTTGTCGGGCCACTACCTTCACCGTCGTTAGACCATCTCTGTCTGGCTACCACCGTCATCAGACCACCTCTAGTTGGATCATCACTACCGCTATACCACAACCATCAGGTCGACCACCGTGGTTGAGTTGCTGCGACTGCCAAATCACCACCCGACCACTATCATCACTGCTACAAATCTGTTGCAATCGGGATGTCACTATTGACAATGCTGGCAACAGATTTTTGGTGCACAATCTCTACTATTAGTTTTTTTTTGCAGCAACCAAGTAGCGCTACCTCCCCAACATATCCTGCCACTGCCTAGTAAAAATCACATTGATAACCTTAACTTGCGTAATATTATTTCTAGCTATTCAATGACCGGTAAATTCTTGTAAATTGCCTCAATATAGTGAAATCAATTCATTTGGACTAGGCCCCATGGTTTTTAATCTTTTTGGTATTTCACGTAAAAAATTAATTATCCCCTCAATCAGCTCTTCTTTTATTTGCGTGCTTGATTTTCACACAACACAGAAACATTAATATATCACTGTACAGCCAATAATTTACCATCACATAATATATATATATATATATATATATATATACATAGAGAGAGAGAGAGAGAGAGAGAGAGAGAGAGAGAGAGAGAGAGAGAGAGAAGTTCGTAAATTAGAAATGTAAATACATAAGATTTGAGTGATTTGTATGTAAAGCTTCCGAAGGATTTTAAAATGTTGTAAGAGCTATTAGTATAAACACGTCATTAATCTTCATTATTAATAAATCGAATCAGAATATGTTTTTAAACAAGAAGCCCTACTAAACATAAACCATATAAGCCTTTTAACTTCATCACTAGAGTAAATTAAAGCTTTATGATCTAAACGAAAATGGAACCATATAAGAAAACTTTTAAGACATGAGCGGAATCAGGGGAGATCTCCTTACCAACCCCAGAAAGAATATTTTTTTTTTTGGCCAATACTTATAAAATAAATAATTGGTGATTTTTCCCATCCTAAAAAATAATACTATTTCTACATCTGATTTGAGATAAGATGATGCCAGTTAATGCCTCCCCAAACATTAACTCGAGATTAGAGGTTCTCTATATTTTCGGGCTGAACAGTTTTCACCTGCAATTATAAACATACTACTCAATTCCTATGAATTTACATTTTACTTTTTACATTGATATCATCTAAATCTTTTCCATATCAGTTGAATCCAAATTTATTCGTGGATCACACAAAAAAATAGAATGTAAGACGAGAGAGAGAGAGAGAGAGAGAGAGAGAGAGAGAGAGAGAGAGAGAGAGAGAGAGAGAGAGAGAGAGGGGTTGAGACAATGAGTAGTGCACAACGACTTGCCCTATTGTGGAAAAACTGGAGTATTTTAGGGCACTTGTGGCTCTTTTTGTATAATCAAATCTTTATGGATGCATGAACGGAAAGAAAGAACTAAAAGTTCCCTTTATATAAAATGCTCTCATGTTTATAGGGGATGTAGTATAATATAATGATATTACATTTCTAACCATGATTTAATGAGAGTTATACATATTATTTTGGTTATTTTACATATGCAAGCCCTTGGCTATTAATCGTATTGAGTCGCCCAAACTATGGGTTTTCCAGACTATGGGTCATTCATGCTGTTGGTCGTCCAGAATACGGGTCCTCCATACTGTTGGTCATCTTGACTACCTGACAGCGAGTCTTCCACGCTACTGTTCGTTCAGGCTATTGGTCGTCCAGACTGCAAGTCATCCATACTACGGGTCATCCAACTTGTTGGCCATCTAGAATACAGGTCATCGAGACAGCTGGTCATCCAAACAACTGGTCGTCCATGTTGTTGATCTCGCAGACTGCGAGTCATCCAGATTATTGATCGTCTTGACCTTCAGTTGTCCAGAGTGCATGTCATCCAGACTGTTGGTCGTCCAGACTGCAGGTCATCCAGAATGTTGCTCATTCAGACTGTGGTTTGTCTACTCTCTGGGTCCTCTAGAATGCTGGTCGTTCAGACTACTGGATTCAATCCCTTTTTTTATGCACTAATTAGTTATGCGATTCTATTATCTCTTTGAAAGGTACATGTAAAAAGAATAAGTGATTTTTAATGCACAAAATATTATCGCATGTACTCTTTTGAAATTCCTTCTTTTTGTACGACTTTGAAGTGCTCTTTTAAGGTCTTCGGGTCAATAAGACCAGCTCGATTGGTTAGGCTATACTAGCCCTTGGGTCAATTAGTGTTTTTCAGCCAGCTGATCTGACATGACTGTTGGCCTTATCTGTAACTTAGTAAATTTTTCTTTTCTTATTGAAATTTTTATATAAACGTATATAAAATTCTATGAAAAATTTTTTAGCGTAAAATAAAGTGGAGCTTTCGGTTGATTTTCAACCTTATTTTTTTGTGTTTTCCCTCTTACAAGGTGTTTTTCTATTTTCTAGTGTTAAGTTCTTAGCTTATGATGATTGATGGGTTAGCTTTCATATAATTTCCTCTAGTCGATTGTACTGCGTTACCACCTGGCTCAAGTCTTACACCTTCTATGTCTTGTTTGCATGGTGGGGTGGTTGCCTTGGAGCTGCTGAACTTTTCACTAGGCAAATTCAACAAATTTGTTAATACCTTAGCTGGGTTAACCACCGAGACTTGCTACCGGGATGATTTACACACCATTCACCGTGGATATTGTTGCTAATGAGTAGGGAAGCACCTCAAAAGCTTGACTTGTGTCAATATAGGAGAGATTGGCTTTTGATTGGGTTGGTTCTTGCACAATTTGTCGATCAAATGTTAAACAAAAATTTTGGTCAAACTCAGACGATTTTTAAGAGAATAATTTTTGATTGAACTATAGTTCATCATTGCCAAAATTTTAAGAGAATATTACTAACAGGGCATCTGTCGTCATTGTTGCCTTTGTTGCTTGAATGGAACATCAATCACTTGGTAGCCCAAGTTCCCCTATTGTTGGTCAAGTTTTGGCCATTTGATACACAGAGCCTCCCTATTTCCCAGAAGTATCGATCATATTTGGGATTATGCGCATAATTAGAAATGTTTTACTTATCATTTTTATGAATAAAATACATAAGTTTGAATGAAAACTCATTTTATAGTTGTGGGTTAGACAGACTACGTTTCGCCCAGATTATGGGTCATTCAGACTGCGAGTCATTCAGACTGTTGGACATCCAGATTTTTTATTGTCCAAACAATGGGTTATCTAAACAACTTGTCGTCTAGCCTACGATTGGTCCAGACTGCTGGTCTCCTAGACCACTGGACGTCTAGACTGCGAGTCGTTCAGACTGCTGGTTGTTCATACTGTAGCTTGTTTAGTCTGTTGGTCGTCCAAACTGCGGTTCATCTAGACTGCTAGTCGTTCAGACTAAGGTCGCCTAGACTGGATGTCATTCAAACTGGTGGTGGTTCAGCCTGTGAATCATCCCTCTTGGTCGGTCACCAAGGTCGGGTCGATTGGGACCTGGTGATGGCTGAACCGGCGCTGATCGGGCCGAACTGGTGCTGATCAGGCCAAACTTAATTCTCAATTCTTCTTCTTATGTTGCTTTTTTTTTCTTGTCTGCAGCATGATCCATGCACACGACATCTTTCATGTTGTTCAATCCAAACTTGTCTGTGAATCATACCCAAATAATATAGTTTAAGACGAGAGAAAGAGAAAGGGGGAGTAAAGATAGGGGGAAAGTCCACTTTACATAAAATGATCTCCTATTTATCGGGGATGCAACACTATATAAAGATATTATATTCTTAACATTGATTTATGAGGGTTGTACCAGTAATTTTGGTTATTTTATATATGTGGGCCCGTGGTTGTTGGTGGTATTGGGTGGTCCAAACTGTTGGCCGCCCGATTGTGGATCGTCTGGATTGCAGATCATCTAGGCTCTGATTATTCCAGACTACGGGTACTCCAACCTGAGGGTCGTTCACATTTCAGGATTCAGTCCCATTAATTTTTTGTACAATATCACATAAAAGAATCATCATTTTAAATTTTAAAGGCGTTAGCAGTCTTTCATGTATAGGTATATGTATGTAAAAATTGAAGTTGAAGTGGTAGATATGTAAATGAATAGGAATTGAGTTGTACGTATGTAAATCTTCCAAAAACTTGAGTTATTTAATCCTCATTTCAATTTAGCTCAAAATATTTCGCTGGGACTTGTCCTACTATTCTTTCGTGTAGGTCACTAATTTTTATTCTTGAATATCTAGATTTTGTTATGACAACCAATTTCTCTTCTCCTTTGCGCCAACAAAATATCTAATAAAAATATTTTTGTCTAATATGTAAAGGCGGAGCGGCCTGCTGTAACTTCAAGTGAGAGAATTACACGGACAGATAAATAAGGACCTCCCATGTTCAAGAGAAGACATACATACATACATAAATATACATACCTACATAAATATATGATACATCTCCAACAAATTTACATCATCCGACATGAATTTTAAGGCATAACATAGACCTTGAGGCAAATATTTTGAGCAAGAAATATTCAAGCCCTGATAAAATCTTTTCTAGAACTCCGATTTCAGGAAATCTATAGTCAAACTGACCCAACTCGACAAGGAGAACCCAATGTTACCAAAATTAGTCCAATGCGAGTCAAATCAAGCTCAAATCAAGTCATTAAACTACCCTTGAAAGTTTTTCGGTCTTATTCAGAAGGTTAAAATAATATTAATTCTAGCAAGGCTATTGTCGAATCAAGCGTTTTGGCAAGACGAATCCAACAAGCCCAAGATTGTTCAATTTCGACACCGTTAAGGCACTCAAATGTCCGTCAAATACCATCTAGTCGAAGGAAGTTCTCTAGTCCTGATCAAAATGGTTTACATTTCTGCATTTATTGCACCTAGAACACTATAGAGTCTCATCCTCACATGAGAGGGAGACTTGAGGCTTGAGAAAGAACTTAAAACTTTGAGAAGGAGCTAAAGTCCAGTATCACCCCTGCCGACCGCCATCAACAATCATTGCCCGTCATCGAGCACTAGTGTCCCCGTCAACCTCACCGATCGTCATCGACCACCACTGACCATCTTCGATCACTACCAATCACCGCCGACCGCCACCAACTGCAAACAATCAGTCAACGTTGTAACTTGAAAACCTAGTTACTATTTCCCGTATTTTGGACAAGCGGTCTCTGTGATCATCAAATCATAGTGCATTTTTACAACTAGGCAATGCCTGTTTTTTCCCTTTACAGGTTTTCCATATAAAAACTTCTGGGGTCATTACTGATTCTTTTCTTTTGTCGAAGTGCATTTTGAATACTCGTGCAAGCTAAGATAATAATACATTACTTTACCACCGTGAATTTTGTAGCCGGTATCAACACACACACACACACACACATATATATACACATCTATACATAGATATATAGATATATACATCTATACATAGATATATAGACATATACATCTATACATAGATATATAGATATTACATTCATACAAAGAGATATAGATATATACATCTATACTTACATATACATGCACATATATACATTTATACATACATATGCATACACATATATACATCTATACATACACATACACATACACATATATACATCTATACATGCATATACATACACATATATACTTCTATACATATATATACATACACATATATACATCTACACACACATATGTACATCTACACACACATATACATACATACATACATGCATATATTATCACATTGTATATATGAAAATGTCTATTTTTATTTTAAAAAATAAACATTAATAATTTATTTTATGATAGATCCAAATTTTGAATGCCATACAAACAAATGCTAAAATTATAATGTTGGATATTAAAATATATAGAATCATGTGATTTGTACGTAAAGATCCCTTCTTCCTCAGGCTTAACTCTGCATCATTTTTTTACTGATTCGATTATTTGCTTCGAGAGATTAACAGAAGATACAACCATAAATTTGAATTATAATCATATTTCGTTAAAAAGACACTAAGCACTAAATTTTAGAGATACAATTTTTAATTATTATTGGAAGCAATGATTCTATTTTCTTAAATTATATTTATTTTTAAAAAATATAATTTTTAGTGGCGTGATTTAATCATAATTTTAATAAAATAATAACAAAATTGTCAAAAAAAATTTAACCGCAACTTCTTTATATATATATATATATATATATATATATATATATATATATATATATATATATATATATATATATATATATATATATATATATATTGCACTGAAAAATAATCTTTATTAAACTAGGAAAATCTATTACATCTCAAATGAGGAATAGGAAGAAGATCCCTATGAAGAAGAAGATTAAAAGCATACAAAAAAGGAAGATTTAGCATTAGAATAAACATAAGGACAGCACAAAGTCAACTGTGAGGAAGATGCACTAGTAGCAAGCCAGTTAGCTGGTTGATTTCCTTCCCTGTATACATGACTCCACTTAATGAACTGAGATGAAGAGATTTGATTAATTTTGTGAATCCATATCTGAATGTACCAAGGAGCAGCAGCTTTATTCAGTAAAATACTTAACAGGATAGCAGAATCTGTTTCAATATGAATAAAGTGATGATTTTTCATTATAGCAGCTTTCAGCCCCAATAAATTGCTATAACTTCAGCCACCAGAGCATTATTGGCAAATATTGGAGCTGCTAATATCCATAAGCATTTACCATTATGATCTCTTCCAAGAATACCCACACCAGCTGTGTCAGATTTATAACTTCCATCAACATTAATCTTTATCCATGGAAATGAAGGAGGTCTCCAATGAATCAGCAATGCTTTGGTTACCACATGTTCCTGCTCAATATTGAATTGTTTCCTTATCTTATTAATAATCAGTTGAGAAGAGAAAGCCTTATTCTTAAATAAAAACTCATTTCTGGATAACCAGATGAACCGGAAGATAATCAAGGGGATATAAAAATCAGCAGCTCCCTTCCAATCCAGCCAACAAGCTTCAATAGAATTCCATAAAAGGAATTTAGATTTTGTGTGGCCGCTTCTTAGAACAGAATTCCAGATTAATTGACTTGCAGAACAATTCAGAAAAAAGATGAAAAATGGACAACTCATTAGAATGACAGAATACACATCTAAAAGGCCCCCTAATACCCTTGAGATTCAAAATATCATCAGTTTGTAAGAATTTTCTGAAAAACTTCCAACAGAAGAAAGACATGGAAGGTGATAAGAATTTATTCCATATTAACTTCCCCTAGTTATTATCAGTCCATGAGCCATTAGAAAAATAAATAAACTTAGAAAGACTTTGATGAGAAGGATTCTTAGTGATTAATCTGTCCTTCATATCAACTTGAATAGGAACAGATAAGATTTTATCTAAGGTCTTCTTATTAACAGCAGTATTAATTAAAGGTGCATTCCAAAAACCATTAATCCAGCCATCTTCTTATATATATATATATATTAAAACGTATGATCAGAGGCTATTATACGAGCTCCCAACCACCCCAATGTGCCTAACTATTCGATGAACGCCCTCACAATCGACAAACTGGACAGAGGGGGATTCGAACCCGTGACCTGAGGTGACTTACAACCTTCGAAGAGGCTGCTCTACCAACAGGTCACTGCTAGCGGCACTCTTAATATATATATACCTCGGTCTGTTAGTTGACATCTTCGGAGTAAGACCCTGCAGGTCGAGAGAATATTGGCCTTAAGGAGATGGTACTCAATTTTTTAGACACATTTGGGGTGGCTGGAGGCTCGTATAATAGCCTCGGGCCATTCTTTTTGAATGAATATATATATATATATATATATATATATATATATATATATATGATTTTAAAATTAAGATTAAAACATAGAAACCTGATCCAAGACTATGCAATCAAATGTAAAATTAAACAAGCGTTAATAACTGTCTAATTTTATTGTTGGAGAAGGTAAAGAAACGTTGTATTTATTTTTTATTTTGACGGATCAAAATAAAAATACAATGCAAAACATTAATAGAAAAAATAGACCTTTTCTTTTGAATTTGGGTTCTGACTTTCAATAGTCGCAAAGTATTAGTACAATAAATTATATGATTGAGAATGGTTTTTGTATTTTGAAACAGCCGAGGCAAGGTGTAAAGACAAGAAGAAGGAATTCAGCACTTCATAATAAGCTATATAAGCTAGTGGCAGTACATATGTATAGAGGAATCACACGCTATACATCAGTACATAGAAATATATATATATATATATATATATATGTATGACGTAATGGTTGAAGTAGCAGCTTGTCACGGAGAATATAAAGACATTAGCTGGAAGGCTTTTGTGAATAGGACAACAATCTGATCTTTAGATGAGCGAGGCATCTTCGGTTGTTTGTTTACAAACCACAATATTAGTGTGGTGCCCATAGATGTATGTCATCTAGTATTTGATTTTTGATCATATATACCTCCTTCCTAGTCCAAGTTTGAGTAGGTCGTGAGTTCTAAAGATCCTGGATGTATGGGAAGGCTAGTGTAGTATGTCTTTGATATATTTAAGTAGATGTCTTAGTAGTTGAAATTGTAGTTTGAGAGGTTGATGCAACATGTTGGTATTGTTCTAGTTGAGAGTAATGGTGGAATGGGTTCTCGATTGAGGGTGCTTTGGCTGGTAGATGGTTGAGAATAGTTTTTTTAATAGTCGTTCATGCTCTACTCAGGATGTTGAAGGCATAGTTTTGATTGAGGTAAATACTTAAGGACTGTGATGTGGATTGGATGCCCCAAAAATTGGAGAGGAAACCAAGATTGTGTATACAAAACTTGGGTTTCAATTATTATAACAGTGTGGAGATGATGGTAGAGTTATTTCATGTAAGAAGAATATAATTAACATATATTAGTGGATGCATTTCATTTTCTTATTGATGATAGATGAATAGTGGTGGATCTATCAAATTGTTTGAAAACCAAGCTATTGTAAGTAAATTTTTAGTTTGTTGAACCATTGACGGGGAACTTCCTTGACGTCGTATATGAATTTCTTCAATTGACTCACATATTCAAGATGTTATAGTTGGGCTATATGTACAATCATTGTGAGTATGTTGTAGAGAAATGTATTAGCAACATCTAGATGTGTAATGGCCAGCTATGATGAGTGGTTATAGTAAAAAAGACTCTAATGGTGGGTATTTTTATTACAGGACAAAATCTTTCAAATTAATTTTATCCAAATTCATAACTTTAGCATTGGAAGCAGGTTGTACTTTATATCTTACTATGGATCCATTTGAATTGATTTGGTCATGTGTTGAGTGAGAAAATTGCATAGAAAAATCTATCTTGTACCTATTCTTATTACTTATTTTCATACATATATGGCAAAAGTTCACTGGAGCGCTGCAACACCTACTACTAGCACCTCGGCGCCTGGGCTCAAGTGGCTTTTTTCCTAAGAGCTCAATGCCTAAGTGGAATTTGTTCAGAGACACAACATAATATTCAGTGTCATAATACTCTAAGTTAGTGCCTTAGTTCAATCTAAAGGCAGCAGAATGAGACAGACCACTAGAACGCCATAGTGCCACCATTTTTAGTGCCACATTGGAACCATTTTTAGGGCCGCATTGCCATCGACGACAATCTTAAAGATTAAAAGGTAGACAAGACAATGCTACACTAGACTTAAACCTTATAATTGGGCTATAAGTCGAGAAACAACTATGTTGCCTTTATTAAAGTTTAGGCATTTGTATCTTTTTTGAGAGAAGTAGTTGAAAAAGACTCCACTTATGGATTTGTACGTGAGTTTGTGAGCTGAATGTGGAGGCATTTATGGAAATTATAGGCATTCAAATTTTTTAAGATGGAGTAGTTGGGTGGTTTTTGATAGAACAACGATTGTGGTGATACATTGTTGGTGTTGGGTGTGAGTAAGCGATTATAAAGATAGGTTGTTGTGAGAAGAGTGTCCACCCAAAGATATGAGGGCATGTTAACTTCAAACATGGGTGCCTGAGTTATTTAACCTAGGCATCTATGTTTACTTTTAGCCACATCATTTTATTCAGGCATGTAGAAGCATATGCACAATGATAGGTACTTCTATAGGTTGTTGGCCGTTAAATTTTTAGATTTAATTTATATAAATATATATAGATTTTTAGAAAATATCATTTTAATTTTTGAAAATATGAAATCAAACTGATCTCATATATGCTATAATTTAAATAATCAAACACTTCACCACAAGCCATGTATCTATCCCGAAGAATAGATATATTTCTTGGTGGTGATGCTTGATCAAATAAACTAAAGAATCCATGACATCCATTTGGTATGACAACCATTTATGTTGACCGACAACTTTCCTTATATAATATGAAGCAACTAGATAGGGTTTATATTAATTTGGGGTCTTTTAAGTTTTCTATAAAGGCAATTTCCTATAGTTAATTACATCTTAGATAACCGAAATCACCTAAGAAAACTTTGATTTAGATCAGGAAATATTATCTTCAAGACTTCCAAAAGGTAGGGTTCTTCAAAGTATTGTGGTAATAGGAAATCCAATAGGTGAGTGGCTCAACTTTGGAACAATTATTATAGGAATCCAAAAGGAAAAGAAAGCTAGAGAAAAACACAGCTCCAAGAAGAGTCTTGGTGATTTCTCAAACTATCCTATTGTTTGGCTTCAATTTGAGAAAATTATTTAGTGTTTCATCCTACCAATTTTATTATTTAGGGCTTATATTCAATTGATATCAATCATATGCATAGTCTGGAAGATAGGAGGATTTATGTCATATCGAATAACAACTTTAGAATTTAAGACGAGTTAAGGCTTATATTGCAAAAGGTGCAAAGGCCTAAAGAGATAAAGTGAGGGTTTATGCTGCACTAGGCAAACTACCTCGAAGTATCATGGCTTGTTGTTTATTTCTAAGGAATTTCTTGTTGAAGATGGTTGTGCTGCCACTGTGCATGCTCCAAGCTCATCTTCGCAGCATGTTAATTTTTAAAAGTGTCAAAAGTAGGAGATTGGGAGAACTAGCATGTTTTGGAAATATTGAAATTGAGATATCTTAATGTATTTATTAGGGGAATATTTAAGTTAATTATAGCGACATCGGTTAGGAACCCACAATTCCTGATCCGCCTCCGGCGTGTGTTGTTTTTCTGCCTATTTTATGTCAGTATGTATGTGCACACACCAGAGATTCTACGCAAGTATACGTATCATTCAAGTATTATAGGGCTCTAGTAGAGTCCCATTTATCGATTCCACAGGATCTTTAGTCAAATTCTAGTCTACCACTATCAGACTTTAGTTTGGAAGGTCGATATAAGTGTTTTTTCAAACAAATACTCTTAAAGGTAAGCTTACGTTTAAAATAACTAATAAATACTCATAAAGAAAAACATTAATTCTAAAGATAACCCATTTCTGGATGAATTGGTGTGGAGAATTTTGAATGTTAAACTATTATTCTTATGTAGTGAATTGGATAATGTTTAGGAATGAGATCAAATCTAAAAGTCTAACTTATGTTAGATTTTATGTAAGTCTATTATACATTATACTTAAAACCCCTACATTCAAACGACATTGAATCTAAAACCTTACTCATATTAAAATCAACCAAAGAGATAAAGCGACATTATTTCTTTTGTAAGAATTACTCTGACATTGTTTTTCTTGAAGGATAAAGACAAGTTCCGCTTTAGATTTACTTTACATATTATTCTGGTGTGCTAACTCTGTTTTGCAGGGCAACATTCTGAAGACAGGACAAACGACAATAAAACAAAATCAAAACGGCATCAAAACAATGACATTAACAAAAAAGAACAAAAAAAAAAATATAAACGACATGACATTAAAATGACTAAACCAAACCAAAACAAAACTTAAACTTTTAGGATAGCCACAAAACCTAAACTTATAGGATAGCCACAAAACCTAAACTTTTAGGATAGCCACTAAACAAATAAAAAACTACAAGACAAAACTACAACAAAATTACAAACAAAAAAATAAAAATGAAATTGACATAACAAATGACGTTGAAAAAAATCAAACTCTTAGGGTAGTATGACATAGTATCCTTAAGATTGAACATTGCCGTTTCTTCATTGTTCTTGAAACTTCTTATAAAACAAGTGTTAATATTAATTAGAAATTTTCTTAGAAAATTTTAATTATCTAAGATGTAATTAACTATAGGAGCTTGCTTTTATAGGAGATTTAAGAACCCATGATAGGTATCACACTTAGAAATCTCTGGTTATCAAAATTTCATATGTGATCATCCTTATATAAAATTTTAGAATAAGGCATTCGGGAATCTCTTTTTAGAGGGATTATGATCGAAATTTCTTATTCTACTTTCTTCTAATTTAATAGCTCTCATTTTCTTTAAACATCTTATTATCTAAGGATCCTTTAGATGATCTAAAAGAAATAAGATTTCTTGAAGATTAGGGCAAAATTATAGTGGTGACTCCAAAAAATGACATCGATATTACACCGAGAAAATCTCAGGTGGATCCAGATGGCACCAGTATGATTGTCATAAAGAGTTTCGAAAAGGATTAGAAGGACTTTGAAATAATTTAGGAGGTGGATTTAGGGAAATTTGGGTATTTGGTAAATTTTGGGCATGTTGGATTAGGCTTAGGTTTGGGTTAGGCTATAGTTGGGTAAAGGATCAATTTGATGTTCAAAATGGTCTAGGGGGATGTTATGAAGAGCTTTGAATTGTAATTGGGTGGAGATTTAGGGTTAGGGCATTCAATTTGCTGGAATTTGGGCTTGTGGCACATTTGGGGCAAATTTGTGGATTTTGACTTGTGTTAGATTTAGGTGAGGTTTGGGCTTAAATGTAGATCAATTGATGGATCAATTTGCTTTAGGGGAATGTTAGGAGGGGTTTTGGATGTTAATATGTGGAAATAAACTTGACCAAGGGGTTCAATTTGGGGAGGTTGGGTCATATGGTCAAAATTGAGGTTTATTGGTTTGGATTGAAATTGGGTTTGAAATTGGGTCAAATTGGACTTGGATTTAGTTTGGAATGAGATTAGGTATTGTGAATTTGAGTTTAGTATTCAAATTTGGGGGAATTGGGATCAATTAGGAGGACATTGGAGGTGATTTGAGCATTTAAGGCTTAAAGGGAGAATTTGGGGCTTTTGGTCAAAATGGGTCAATTTGGTTAAATTGGGCACAATGAAGTGGTTCAAATTGATTTTGGAGATATTTGGGATAATTTTGTAATTTTTGGGAATTTTTGGAATATTTGGGTCAATTTTGATGGTGGAGAAAATGTTGGGATGATTTTTGGAGGGAATTTGGGAGTTTGGGTAATTTTGAAATTTTTGGTTAAAAGTAGAGTTTAAGGGTAATTTGATAATTTGTTGGAGTTTTGAGGGTGAAAGGTCAAAAGTTGAAATTTTTTTTGATAAAATTGAGGTTAAATGAGAATTTCAACCTATTTGAGTCATGGACCAAGGGAAATCCCACTTTGGATCCTCAATGTATTGGTTCTAACCCAAAACCTTGCCTAGGGCCAAGGGCTTAAGGTCAAAAGAGTAGGGGATCAAGTGTGGGAAAGTTTGGTATGTTTGGTTTAGCGTTGCGAGGTAGTGAGTGAGAGTGTAAAGTGCAAGTGTGTGTGTGCTAGCTCCAGACCAACCAGGGTCAGTCTTAAGGCTTGACCTTCTTATAGGGAACTCCTCTTAAGCTTCCTTATGCTTGGTCTCATCCTCCTAAGTACTTAGAAGTTAGACTTTAAGGAATTAAAAACTCCAAGTGAAGCAAAGAAGTGTTTTAAATTTCTATGGGGTAAGGGTTCCATTGCTAGTCTTCTAAGATAGTTACTAGGAAGGCTATTCTAAAGAACGACTAGACCCCAACAAAAGTGAGGTCAACATAGGTTTCAAATTCTTCCACGTGTTTATCACAAATAAATAAAGGTGTTTAAATGTCATAGTAGATCGATTATCATTAATAGTTAGTAACTTGACCTTTCCTTAATTCTCCTCATTCTTATCCTTAGAAAAATCTTATAGATAATTAAATTGATGTAATTTAAGCCTCATTCACTAACCTCGAATGATTTTGATGCAATTTCAGTGGATTTTAACCAGCCCAACATCACCTAAATCATTATTTTAAAGATAACTAAAAAGGGGTTTTATTAAAGAATCATGAAATTTTTTTATTATTTATGTCATACTAGACACCCTTCTAATTCTTATTCTTTTAATAATTTTTGTGTCAACCTCAAGCTCTACTTAAGGGGTTTTATACTTTTTTTTTCTTTTATTTTCTATTTTTTCTAGTTATTTCTCCCGAGTAATTACTATATTTAGTTGGCAACTTCTGTTTCTTAATTTTAAATAAGGTGAAGGGTATTATTTATTAAGTCTTAAAACTCAACCTTTGAAATTTTAGTGCTGCACCCTTTATGTTATCCTTACAGTTAAATTTTAAGATAATACTAACTTGATTAAAATGAACTGGAAAAGATTGAAAATTCTTGATTTGTTACTTAACAGTTAAATAACATATTTTTAATAATGTATGGATTCTTTAAAGTAAACTCTGAAGTTGTTATGTTCTAAATCTTATTATTAACACATTAATATTAATCTTTCTAAATGACATTTATCTAATTGTACTATACTATGATAAACAGTTTGAAATAACTCAAACTTCCTAACAGAAGTTGCCAATTGAATTTTAATTATCTACTACGTTGTGTGAGCTACCATTTTAGTTCATAACAAGGTAGTACACACCCCACAAAAAAAAAAAAAACTTGTTTTTTTTTCCATTGTTAACCTGACTTTTGATGAGGTGATGCAGATATTTTTTGTACGCTATAAATGTCTTTCAACACTACAAGACATAAGGCAGCTAATTTAGAAAGTATTAATTATCAATCTCAATTAATTTACTTTAGTATAATCAGTTTTATGCCACCCCTAGTAATCTAATGGGTTATTATGATTATTATTATAAGGTGTCACTAGGTCACAAATGCAAGTATACATATTTCTCAAGTAATAAAGGGCTCTAATTGAGTCCTAAGTATCGATCCCACATGGGGGAGATAAATTTATGATAGCAACACAACACACAATATTCAAACTATTTAAAACTTAAGTAAGAAATACAAGTGGATAATGTTTAATCTTGCTAAAAATACTAAGCTTACTAAACTAAATTCTAAATATCAAAGTAAAGTTTACTAACCCCTTGCAATGAGGTTATGGTTAGTGAATGATTCAAATTGTTCAAAATTGTATTGTGCGAAATAGGAGCATTCCTATTATTTAGCCTCTCCCGAGTGCATAAAGAACATTGGCTAATCCAAGATTTGGTCCCTAACTTCGTGGTTAGGCTTGGAGGATACTGGCACTCTAGAGCTCCCACTTCCCCTCTCCTGAGGGCTAACATCTCGTTTTAGTTTCCAAACACTTGGACTAAAATGGGGATTTTAGTCTATCACCCTAAAATCTCCAATTCTACATCCATCAAACTATATTTCACTATTTTTTTGCACTCAACCCTATGGACTACGTTATCATCCATGACATTGAAAGTGACTCAATTTATTGTTGAATGCATAGCCTTTTCAGATCATATGTTTCACAAAAAATTTTAACATTTTAATTGGCCAGTTTGAAAAGTAAATGAAGATCCAAGTTTGAATCATCACAATATCTATCATTTTATTATTGCATAACAATTCTGATTCATCACAATACCATATCTCATTGTAAGGAGAAGGACAAAAAAATCTACTCAGAAGTTATGAGTAAGATACAACAAAACATGGATTTTATATATAAGAATAAGTTCACACAACACAAAAAGTATGAAACACAACTTATCTCAAACTCTTCCTCACGCAAATTCCTTGAAGGTACTTTGACTCTCTTTCTCTCTTTACAACACCACTCAATTCTCTCTTAGAAAGGTAAGGAAGAAGAAATCTCTCACTTTCCATCTTCTCCTACACTCTTCACACCAAGAGAACTCACCAAAATACTCACACCTAATCTCCAAACTCTCCCCCTTTTTTTTCTTTTTTTTCGATAACGACCTCTTTTTAACTTAAAATTACTTTCTTATAAGATAAGCACTAATTTTCCCAAGAGTTGCCGCAAGGACATCTCCAAAGATAGTCCCACTTCAATGAATTTTCAGCAATAACCGTCACTGGCGCCATCGGTACCGATATCTTGCGCCATCGGCACCAAAATCTTGCACCGCCGGTGCCAGCTTTTGGGAAGTCTTTGGATTTTAGCGCCTTCGGCACCAACGCTATTCTAAATTCCCCATAATCTCTGGATTCTAGCGCCATTGGCACCAGATCTAGCGTCATCGGTGCCAGTACATTTCGCAACATGCTTCATTTGACTCTAAATGTTTTAGTTTTTGTCCCCTTTTTGCTCATAATACCTAAAATCAATATACCTACAATAAATCATCAAAATATCTTCCTTTAAAGTGCAATATCACCAAAAATGAGCATAAAATGCATATAAAAGTTATAAATTTTTTTAAGTGTATTGAAATCTCCTAAATTTGTTTGTTACTTGCCCTCAAGTAACTCTTTTTCTACATAAAAATTAAGACTCATGGTAGTGATCTAAACTTCATAATTGCTACAATTATTGTTTCATAGATAGAATAAAAAGACTTCTAAACAAGTTATAATGACTTAGGTCAAACTATACGTAAGAGTATTTAGTAATCAAGTTTAAGAGTATTAGTCTTCTATTCATTTCAAGAATAAGTGTAATCTGCTATATTAAGAGTACTTAGAGAAATCATATGAAAAGAATTCTCATGAAAAATCTATTAATAAAGATACTAATACGTAAATATATATCCAGAAATGTTGTTAAGTCCTTTACTTTTGATTGATTCAAGTGAAGACTATTTTTGATTAGACATTTCCTCAAGTTTCTCCTCACATATATTCCTCTTTTCTTTTGCTTTTCTTTTTCTTCTTCTTTATTATATGGATTATTTTTCAATCATTTATTTTCTTTCTTTTTCTTTTCTTTACATGTGAGGGATACTATATCTGGATGACCTTTAATAATTTTGAACTTCACTATTCTCATCCTAAAGTTATAACTTATTACATTTCTTTTATTTATACATCAATATTAGCATTAGCATTATTTCATAGAGTTTCAATCCTTTTTTTTAATATGTAATCCTAAGACTCTTAATATTTCAAAAATACACTTTCCTTTACTTTAATCAGTAAACTATATTCTTTTACTCTAATACTAAATATCTTAACTCTAGCGTTAACCTTCATTATTAAAACTTAATTTTTATGTAAACTATGATATTTAAATAAAATCAAAAATATAACTTTCTAAAGTTAACTTCTTACCAAAAATCATGTTAAAATAATTTTAAAAATACAGTTCATTGAGGACAAATAATGTTTAGTCTCTTCTTTTAAGAAAAAAGTTTCTTTCCTCCCAAACTTACCTTTTTCAATGTCCAAAACATTTAGCACAAAAACGAAGGTAGAAAGGAAACATTAGATGAATTCAAAAAGATTAACCTTTTGTGCTGGTTTTCTAAAATTGAAACTATGCAGGTATTAATTAAAAAGAGCAAGTATATATAGTGTTGTAGAAAATTCATAAACATTACACTTCAAAATATTTGCAGGGTAAAGGAAATTCACAACAAAATATTTAATAATAAACAAACATTTAAATTTAACAGATAGCAGAAAATAAAAATAATAATAACAACAATCCAAACCTACACTACAAGTTCAACATCTGAATTAATAAATACAGAAAAAAAGTTCAACTATGTAAAATAAAACAAACAAACTACTAAAAACAAAGAGTACTCTAATCACACAAATGAGAATAAATTATTCATCATCCTCCTTTATCATAAGCTTTTTCCTCTTCATCTTCAATATCAGGCTCAAATGGAGTGAGCCTAGGGCCAGCAGGGAATTCTACAGAATGATCTCCCCTCAAATATCTAATCAAGGCCTCATTATAAACAATATTATATTCAAATTTCTTATTCATGTATACATCATATAAGCATTCCAGACCTGCAAGCTACCAATTCTATTCTGAATAGTCAGTAAATCTCCTTATTGGATTATATGTTGCTCCATAATAACTTGAAGAGAAGGAGTGCTAGAGGTAGAAGGAATAACACGACTCCTACCACTAGTTCTCCATCTAGCATTATATTCTTAAGTAAGAATATTGGGCTTACTAATAGGTTTTAGGGGCTCAATTAACTCTTCACTCTGATCAAAATTTACTCCTAATTGCTCGCATAAGGTGTAAATCAGGGCAGGATACTGCAGACCTCCACTAGTCTCTCCTTTAGAACTAGCCCATTGATGCGATTGGTTTGAATTCAAGAATTTGGCACCACTACTAGGAGATATAATTCCCCAGCAACATCTCCAAAAACTTGATGCAACCAGAATTTACTTCTATATTTTTAAATGCAAGATTTTGTTAACTTCAAATTTATATATTTATAATGATTTTGTAAAGTCCAAGCATTCAACGCAAGTATACGTATCATATCAAGTAATACAGGGCTCTAGTAAAGTCCTGGCTATCGATCCCACAAGGAGGTTTTAAGTTGAAGATAAGTGAAAGTTTTAACAAGTTAGCATAAAGCACTAGAACTTTCTTCTAACACTACTACTACTATGCAGAAAATAGTAATAACCAACTAAACTACAATTACTTCTAATAACTTTGAAAACAGAATTAACTAATAGACACACTAAACTAAGTATTTGAAAGGTTTTTGATATATGAGAAAAGTATCTTTCTTCTTGAAATGAGAATATGATGTATGGATTGATATAGATTAATTATCTAATTTATTGTGCCAAATAGGAGCATAGATGATTCTTTACCATTAGAAGAGTATCCCCTCCTCTAAATAAGAAAAGAACATTGACACATTCTAAGTTTAGTTACTAATTCTAGGTCTAGGCTGGGAGGATACTGACTCTCACTTCGGAGCTCCCACTCACCCTTCACCCAAAGGCTAACCTTTGATATTAGTTACTAATCTTAGAACCAATCTGGGGATTTTAGTCTATCTCCTTGAAATCTCCACGTTGAAGTCCTTCAGAACACATTTCCCTATTTATTTGCATGCAATTCCCATGAACTACGCAATTCATCCATGGAAATTGAATGGATCTTTCATTATTATTGTAGGATATTAAATCCTTTCAAACTTAATGTTCAACAACATATTTTAACATTTCAATTGACCAGATCGAAAGTAAATTAAGTTCTAAATGAAAAACTATCACAATTTCTTCATCACATTAAAAGCACATCAAATCCACTTCAAACCATCATCACATCTCCAAGCAAGAAGAAAGATAAAGAAGACTACTCGAAATTCATGGAGAAGATACAATAAAACATGGATTTTATATATAAAAGAAAAGTCATACAAACCACAAAAGGAAATACAACTTATCTCTTTCTCTTCCCCAAAACAAACTCCTTGAAGTTCCTTCGAATCCTCTTCTCTTCTTTACAACACTTGATTCTCTCTTTAGAATGAAAAGGAAGAAGCAATCTCTCACTTTACTCCTTCTCCTTCAGTCCTCAGAGAAGAATCTCTCTCTTCTACACTAAACCCCAACACTAAAAACTAAGAGAAAGTAATGGAATGTAAGAGAGCACACTCTAAAACTCTCTATAACTCCCTTAGAACTCACTTCCCTCGTCCAAATTTAGTTATTTAAGAGTTAGGGGCGAAATCCCAAGAGTTTCCATAGGCATACCTTCAAAATTTTGCTAAATCTCTCAAAATTTGAATTCCACTGACCTTGGGCGCCGGCGGCGCCAGATAGGGAGCTGGCGGTGCTCTATCATCCATAATATTTTCTGAGCTCTCTGGATTTGGGCGTCGGTGGTGCCCATTCTGGCGCCGGTGGCGCTAGAATACCTTTTCCACCATTTTGCTCCTTTTTGCTCCTTTTTGCTCCAAATTCATTCATTTTTTATTCTTTTCCTTCCAATCACCTAAAATCATCATACCTACAACAAATCATGAAAAATACCTTTCTTTAAAGTGAAATATCACCAAAAATAAGTAAAATTAGACAGCATAAACCATATATATTTTTGGTGCATCAAATTCCCCAAACTTAAACTATTACTTGTCCTCAAGTAATCCTTTTACTACATAAAAACTAACTCTAGGCAATGTACTTCTCAATTGTAAGACACTAAAATTTTCATTCAGAAGAGTATAGTGGTTAGATTTTCAGAAAAAGTTTAGTAACTTAGGTCGAAATTACAGGCATAAGAATATTCGATGAATCAAGTCTAAGAGTTCTAGTCTTCTATTTATTTCAAGATGAACCATAATTTGTCACATTAAGAGTGCCTTAAAAGATTATGTGAGAAATGAGTTCATGCAAAATTTACTAGAATGTAGGCTAGTACTTTAAATATAAATTTAGAAGTGAAATCAAGTTTTCTCTTTATGGTGATTCAAGTGAAGCCAATTTTTGATTAGGCACCTCCTCAAGCTTCTCCTCATAAATAATTTTCTTTCTTTTTTCTTTATTTTTTCTTTTTCTTTTTGGGATTGTTTTTCAATCCTTATTTTCTTTTTTTTCTCTTTCTATTTTTTTTAGGATTACTATATCTGGATAACCTTTAATGATTTTGAACTTCACTCTCCTCTTTCTAAAGTTCAAACTTAAGTCACCTCCTTACTTTATAGTTAGGTACAAGCTTTATTATTTTTCATAAAGTTACAATCTCTTCTTAACACAAAACACTTTAAGTCCCTTAACATTTCAAAAATACAGTTTTCTTTACTTTAAATAGTTAATTATAATCAAATCCTTTCTTACCAAATATCTTACTTCTACAAAATCAACTTTTATTACCAAAACTTTTCATCTTATCCTTCCATAATATTCACCTGAAATAAAAAGTTTTAGTTCTCTTACAATGAGGTTCAACTGCCTGAAGTTATGCTAAAAACTTTTTGAAAATATAACAGTTGAGAACAAATAAAAGTTTAGTATTTCTCTACCCTCCCCCAAACTTAAATTTTTCAATGAATTTTAAACAATTGAGAGTAAAAGAAAATTAACCTTTCTGTGCTGGGATCTTGAAATCTTTAATAGCTATCTGGTATTAATCAACATTTATAACTAGCAGGCATGAAGCAATTAGTAGCAGTGATATAACAATTTTAAATATTTGCATGGGTAAAAAGAAATTGATAGTAAACATCTAAACATCCAACAGAACACTACAACAGGAAACAAACAATAACACTACTAACAGTAAAACTAACAGTTTTTAATGTTTTAGTACAACACAACAGTTCAACATGGAAAGCAAATAACACAACATGACACAGTACAACACAATAGGGGTACACATCACATGAAAAGTAAATTTCAACTACATCACATCAGTACAACACATCACAACAAGATCAACAGAAATAACAAACAAACAAACTATCTACCAGTCTCCATCACCAGGATCAACAACAGGGTCATCAGCAGGTATGGTGCATAGTTGAGGCAAGAAGGAAATATTACATCAGACTCCCCCTCATAAATCTAACCTGAGCATCATAATAAGAAATATCAAACTCCACTCTCCTCTGCAGATAATCTTCATTTACATCAATCCTCACCTCAAATACATCCATCCGACCATGGAGTCTATCCATACTAGCACTCTATAATCGCAGTACGCTTCATGATATCAGATAAAGTAGATGGCTCAGAAGTAGATGGAACATCATAACTCGTAGTAGGAATATCAGTACTCCTACGCTCAACTCTGGCTCCTACATGAGACTCATAAGTACGAATAATATTCTTTATGATAGGTCTCAATGGTATAGTCACTTTCTCACAACTACTGAACTCAACTCCAGACTGAACACAGAGGGCATGAACTAAAGCAGGATGTCCTAATCCTCCAGTCATTTCACCTTTATCAATCGTCTTAATATTCTTGTAAATAATGGATCCAATATCAATCTTTTTCATTTTCTGTACGCAGTAGTTCAAAATCGCTCTATCTCTAGTAACTTCGCTGTGGTGATAAGATGGTAATAACCTTGTAGAAATGAAATAATGCCAAACCTTTGAAGCAACATTCAATGTGGAGGCGGGGAAATATATCAACTATTTTTGACTTACTTTCCACTCTCCTTGCCCGTCAGTCAGGAAAGCAATAACTTCTCTCATAATCTCCCTTCCAGTGTCAAAGTTTTCGTATTCACATACGAACAGTTCCCAAGTCTGATAAAAAGCATTGATTCGTTGAGGAGTAAACTCAACCATCTTTCCTCTAATAAGCACATACTCAGTCTCAGTCCAGGGTAAATTTGAGTAGAATGCTCGAACAACACCCATAACAGCATTCACAGTGAAATAAAAAAATCTTTCCTAGTTTCGCTCAGCAATTAACTGTTCTACAGTTCTGCCAGGACTATCAAAAGCTCGATCCTGAATACACTTCTTGTTGTGAAGGATAGAGTTATAGCGAAATTGGGCTTTGACGTTGACGAATCTCTCCTCATCAAAATCCAATTTCCTCTTTCCTCTTGGAGCCATGTAAATTTCTAAAATTTACAAAAAAATTCCAATAAATCCAAAATTCACAATGTATCAACTCCAAACACTATTCTAAACAAGTAAGAGAAAATTTCATCATGGAAATCTCAACATTTCTTTAAATGTCCAAAAAATTCCACCATAAGCAATATGAGAAATTTCCATGGTGAAAATCCAAAAAATTTAACTTAAAGTGAAGCTCTTACCAAGAGATGTGCGAATCTGGTGTCGAATAACCTTGAAATCTCCTTAAATCCAAGATCTAGCAAGCTCTAGACCTTCAAAGTTGCGAAAATGGAGGTAGAAGACGAAGGAAATGGAAAAATTTGCGGGTCCTAGGGCAAAAATCGCGAAATCGAGGGTTTAAAGCCAATTTCTGGGTTTGGGCGCCAGCGGCGCTCTATTTAAATAATTTAGCCAAACTCTCTGGATTTGGGCGCCGGTGGTGCCCATTCTAACGCCGGCAGCGCCAGTCCAAAATATTTTCTGGGTCAGAAAATTTTTTCGTAATTTCGATCGTTTCAACATCCACAATGATTTTTACCATTTCAATAGGCTTTTACATCATCCCATAAGCAATAATTAACACATTTCAATACACAAACAATACACAACAATCTCATATATATATAATCCAAGTTATGTCAAACACACTAAATAAGTTCATTCAAACCAACAATTCTTAGATATTTATGTTGACCTCAATTTTGGTGAGGTCTGATCTCTCTCTTTAGTGCTTAGGATATAGCCATAAGTTTTCCCTTTGACTATCCTAGAAGACTAGAAATGGGACCCACAACTTAGAAATTCAAACACTCTTAACTCCCTTCAGACCCCATGTTTGATTACAAATCCCCAGGCCACTTGGAGGGTTAAAATCAATATGTGGAGGTTTAAAGGATGAATTTCCTATAGGACTCTTTGGGCCTTAGGAACCTTGGGTGGCCTGGTCTGGTGATGGTTAACTTGCACACACCAGACTCTCACACACAATCTAAACCCTAAAATCACTCTTACCCAACTTGGCTTCCTGACTCATGTAGGAAACTCAAATGGATGGACCTCAACCCCTAAGCCCCTGGCTAAGAGGGTTAGGAACAACATGTTGAGTGCCTAAAATGAGTCATCTCATGGCTCTTGTGAGCTTAACATGGCTTCATGACTCAACTAAAATTGTTTCACTTTACTCACACCTAATCAATCTTCATTTTCCCAAAATTTCAATTTTTTTACCCCTGAGGCCCTAAACCCACCAAACCTACCAAATACCCTTGAAATTGCCCAAAACTTTCAGAATTGTCTAAGATTTTTCAAATCAATCTTAAACATTCCACACCACTCAAATTGATCATCCATGACAAAATATACCAAAAGTTTCAAAAATACCCCAATACTCTCCAAATTACCTCCAAATACCCTAAATACCCTTTTTAACCCAAAATTCCAATAATTCAAAAAATTCTCAAACAAATTCTAGAAAGTTCCAAATATTCCCAATTTCATTTTGTTCAACTGCCACATTTCCCAATTTTGTCAATTTAACCCAATTTGTCAAAAATCCCAAATTGGCCCTTAAGGCCCAAAATTGACCAAGTAACCCAATCCATCCCAAATTGAACCCAAATGTCACCCAATTTTCCCAAATTTGTTTTAAAATCTTCCTAACATCCCCACAAACAAAAATCTACTTCAATTTGCCCCAAATTTGAAATCAAACTTCACCCAAACCCAACTCAAACCAAAATGTCCCAATTTGAACTAAACCAATCATGAACCCAAACAAGCCCAAATCCCCAAAATCAAGACTCAACAAAAATTAAAAAAAAACTTTTTGTCACACCTCCATAAACATTTTACAACATTAATTTTACATCAAAACAACATTTGCCTAAGTTAGCCCAATTTGACCCACTTTGACCTTATTATTGAAAGACAGAAATTAAATCCAATTCAACTCCAAATGACCCCAAATCTTTTCTAAAACCTTCATAACACATTCCTAAACTAAATGTAACATTTATTTGGCACAACCTTTTACCAAATCTTTTTTATTCAAAAGTTTATTTTAAAACCTAAAGGCCCATCTCCTTAAAACATTTTAAAAACCCACTTTCACCAAATTTAGAAAAAAAAGCCCAAAATTGGCTCTAAGACCCACATGACATTTTATTCTCATCATCTTTTTAATTGAAATCATTCCCTAAGTTCAAAATCACCATCAAATAATTCTAAATCAAGCCTCATACCAAATTACCCCTAAAGGCCAAAAATCCCAAAATCCCTTTCTCATGTAAGTGAGCCAAGCCATTCCCAAGCCATGAGCAAGCCTTGGAGCCATGCACAAGCCACATGAAAGCCATGAGAATTTTAGGCTTGTCATCACCCCATAAGTGGAAAAACGAGGAAGGCCTTTAAACACTCCTTAAAAGTCATTAACCTTTCCCATGCTTCACCTTAACCTAAAATTAATCCAAACAATTTTAATGTGGACTTCACCATCCTTCCCTTGGTTGACCCAACTGATTCCCCATTAGCCCAAGCCATCTTGAAGGGTGCACCAAACCCAAAAGCATGACTTGGCCATTTTGACCCAAAATGAACCCTTACCCCATGCCATTTAAATCAACTTCTTTACACATGGCAGCAGCCAATTAAACTTACAAACCTCAAGCCTTGACCTCACTGACCATAAGGGTGACTTGACCCTGGCCAGACCACCACCCAGTCGCTGGAAACCACCAGGTTGAGAGCCTCACTTGAATTCAAAAATTTAAAATCTACATGCTGAGCTGCCCCAACCCAAATAGCCATTGTGGCTGTTCTTCTCCTCCCCTAAGCAGTAAATCCCAGCCTCCAAACCTCCCTAAAATCAGTCATGGCTATGGCTATTTAAACTCACCTCCCTCACGGCCATAGACGGTGCTGAAACAAACCTTAGCAAAACTCTGTCCAATTCACTCCAAAATTTCCTCCTAGCACAAAGAACTCAATCCCCACTGTTTCCCTACCTTAATCTCCATTAACAGAGCTTTATTTCTCAACCCAAAATCTACCCAAAAATAGGACAATCCTTGAAACTCCACAGAAACCTAATTAACTCTTCCCACATCTTAACTAGAGGTAAAGAAGAAGTTCCCCACTGAAAGCCCCCTCACCAGGCCAGCCATTCCTTCTATCGGCCAAGGTTTGAAATCGGTCATGGATGAAGTCGCACCTAGGTAATTCACCAGGACCATAGGCTCAATCCGTAGGCACCTTGGACTCCAGCGAACGTGCCAAGCACATCCAATCGAGGCTTCATCTCTTGGGCCAAGGTATGGAGACTTCTCCTTAGCCCGAGCTTCCAGCAATCCATCATTTATTATGAGTCGATTTCAATGCATGTTAGTCGTGTGAATGTGTAGCTCTTGTCTAGACGAGCATGTTGGACGATACCCCATGTGATTTGGTTGAGAAATGAGCGAGATCTTAAGGTTCTAACATGGACGGTTCTCGGGACGCACCAGTCGGAGACGATGACCAGGGACCGTCGGATGGCATGTGTATCGGGTGAACGACCAGGATCGCGCCTGACGAGGAAACGAAGCGGAACAGCGGGCCATGTGGCATCCCAGTCAGATGGCAGAGTCCAATGGTGGAGCGACGCGTGTGACTTCGGAGCTGCCTAGGATGACTCGGTGCCGCGCTGGATAAGTAGAAAAATAGGGGATTTTTCTATTTAATTAATTCAGCAAACTTTAAAAAAACATAACTTTGCATAGAAAAATCATAAAAATAAAAGAAAAATACCCACTTGTTCAGTGAACAGAGGAGAATAATTTGGAAAAAGAATTAAGTTAGTTTGTCGAGTCTATGATTTTTAATGATTTAAATACTCTCTGTGATGTTTTAATTCTCCATTTGCATACATAATTCACCATGGCATGAGACCATAGGGTTTTTGTAGCCTCTGATCTTGGAAACATTCCCTGAATTTTCCAAGACTAGGGGCTATCTTTGTGGCAAGTTATCTATTTTTCAAGCTTATGTGTCCTTTTTGGCATTTTAATTCCAATAATTTGCATATTGCTTAGAAAAATATAGAAAAATTAGGGGAAATATATCTGGACCAGAGGATCATAGGAAAATTATGGTTTGATTTATTTCCTTAAAAATTACCCTAATTAGCCTAAACACTTAAAACTGAACTTTAATTAATTAGGAGTAACCACACATCAAAAATACATGAAATTATTTATCCATTGTCACTTAGGATACATAGAACCTCACATAAAAATTTCATGTCAATTGGAATTAATTTAACCTATTAAATGAATTAATTAAGTGACATAACTATTTTAAAAATTAAAAATTTCATAAAGTACAAAATACACCTAAAAAATCCACCAAATCAATTTTGAGGCCTCTTTGGTATCATAGAAGTCTAAGAAAATTTAAATTGAAAATTTTCAAAATTTTTCATTTTTAACTCATTTTTGAATATTTAATAATTAAAAAATTATAAAAATCACAAAAATATTAAACATCATAAAAAAGTCACATTTGGTTTCCTAATTACTTAGGAACCATTCCCTTAATTTTTCTAAGTCTCTAAGTTAAGATATTAATTTTTAATGGCTTAGGATAATTTTTAATATTTAAAAAAGGGGATTTTCTTAACTTTTCACTAAAAATGATTCCAATAAATCAACCAAAAATCAGAAAAATATAAAATTTGTTTCTCTAGGTTCCCTGACCTTAGAGAGATTTTTAAAAAATATAAAACTTAATTTTCAACTTTAATTTTATTTTATAATTAATTAACACTTCAAAACTTAAAATAATTATAATATTTAAAATATAATTAAAAAAAATCACCAAAATTGATCCAAGTGGTCTTCTGGTCAGTAGGAATATGCCATAATTTTTCTAAGGACAAAAACTTTACCTTGGTCATGTTGTTGAATTTTCATTGAAAACCCTTATTTTCCACAAAAAATAATTATATAAATTAAATTAAAAATGGAAAATTCACATTTTCTCCTCTAATGTCTTAATGGACATGTGAGTAAGGTGACATGAAAATTTCAAGTTCATTTGAGCTCAATTTAATGAGTTATGAAGTGAATATGCTTAAAAGGGGGCATAAAGGTAATTAAAGATTTTAACCCTAATTAATACTTTAGGCTTAATCAAATGGAGGGTAAAATATTTGATCTTAATTTTCTCTTGGATGATTAAAACTTAAGAAATTAAGAGGTAGAAACCCATTACTCATCTTGAAAACATTTAAAGTGAACCTTAATTAATTAAAAAACTTAAATTTTGGAAGAATAATTAAAATTTCGATTATTAAGGTTAGGGATATGACTTAAGAAGATATCAATTCTTTAATTTAAAATCCTTAAATAAATTAATTCAATAATATTCAACTCTTAATTAATTTTAAAAGAATGATGATTGAAATTAATAATTAAAAAGAAGTAATCCTTAATTAAATTAAAAGTTTAAAACATTAAATGATTTAGTAATTAAATTAAAGTAAATTTAAAACCGTAAAACTAATTTAAAATCCCTTTAAATTCAATCCAAAACAAATTTGGAATGTTAAAAATTAATCCAAAAACAATTCAAAATTAAAATGTAAAATTAAACCAATTGAAGAACAATATAAAATATTGTAATTAAATTAAAATAAATTTAAATCATTGAAAATGTAAAAAGAATTAAATAATTTAAATACTTCTTTCAACTTAACTAATCTAAAAGGAATCAACCTAAAATTTCATAACTAAACTGAACTGTCTTAAATCAGTAATTCAATTTTGATGAAAGATGGCGAAAACCCTTAACAAATTAATCTGCCCCTAAAAGCTATCACATTCATAACATTTAGGTGGAGTATCAAGTGAAATGTCACTTTACCCATCGGATAATCAAGCGTTCATGTTCACTGAGCAAGTAACAAAATCCAACTAAATTCTTGGATGACCAATTCACTTATACAACGAAATTCATTTGGACTCGAAATAATCTCAGAAGCATTGAAAAGATGTTCAGGACTCGTCCTAAGCACTTTCTCAGTATGATGAGATGGTTTAGAAGAACAATTGAACTTAATTGTTCTTTGGTGAATAAAATCATCCTTAATAAAACACAAGAACCTAGACGTCATAGGATTTGACTAGCAATAGGATTAGGATTTTGGTAGACAACCAGATCCTTCCCTTGGCTTTACCTAGGTGTTTTCTTGCAATTATATAAATGCTTTAACATGTGTTTTAAGTGCAGGTGAAAATGACGGGAATGCTTATCAGATACGTTTTTATTTTATTGCAATTTATTTACCTGCGCTGCACTTTCTTTCTTGGAAAACTTGCATGATAAACAACAATGTCATCCTGCATGAAAACTGAAACTTTTAGGGTAGCCATAAAACTGAAACCCGAAACTAAATTAAAATCAATACAAGATAAAATTCACCTTCACAACATTCAAAAATATAAAACAACTCAAATTTTAATCACAAACAGAACAACAAAAGTACAACTACAACTAAATTAAAACGTCTCGTTGGATGATCGGGAATCCCTCGGATGATGTAACCCAGATGTTGCTAACAAGATTTCCCACAGTCTAAATGAATGTGTGGAACTCATTCAGTTGAGTTTAGCATATTCATTTGGACTAAGTGAATCCAATGAAAATAACGGTGCCGGGATGACGGAACCGTGGGATCTTAATCGGTTCTGTTTAACCAACTTTATAATTTGTTTTAATTAAAATACTAAGCCACTTCAACTTTCATCTTTTCTAAACCAAGAAACTTCTCTCATCTCTTGATTGCCACTTTCTAAAACCTAACCTCAGCAACAACAAGGAGCTTGGAGCATAGTAGGCAGCATGGCCATCTTCATCAGCAAAACTTATGTCTACTTCAGCAAAACCTTTCTTAGAATTAAATAACAAGCCATAGGATTGTGAGGTAGTTTGCTTAAAGCAACATAAATCCTCAAATTTTCGTTAGGCATTTACATAATCATATTATGAAAATTAAGCCCTAACCGGTCTTAGGACTCCGAGGTAGTTGTTTAGTACGACATAAACCCTCACATTTTCGAGGCTATTTGTATGATTGTGTCATACAAATATAATTCCTACTAACTAAAATTGGCAGGATTGAAACATTAAATAATTCTCTCAAATTAAAGCCAAATCATAGGATAGTTTGGGAAGTTGCCAAGATTCCTCTTGAATCCTCAGCTTCTCCTACTTCTCTTCCTTTGGACTCTCAAAATAACTGTTCCAAATTTGATCCATTCCCTATTGAAATTTCCAAAATCCAATTGTTTGAAAACCTTAAACTTTGAAATTCTTGAGAGCAAAACCACTGATCATTATCGAGAGTTTTCTTAAATGATTCCCGTCATTTAAGATGTAATTAACTATAGGGGCTTTCCTTTACAGGGAACTTTAAGAACACAGGTAATATAAACCCTGCTTAATTTCTTTATATTAAGCAGGTAAACTTGTCGGCTTATAAAATTGGTTCGCAGACCAAACATATGTCACAAATCTTCTAGTTTATTTAATCAAGCCCCATCATCAAGCAGTGTGTCTATTCCTCGGGATAGATATACGGTTTGCGATGCGGTGCTCATTTATATAAACTTTTTGGGATGTGAGATCGGTTTGATTTCATATCTTAAAATTTTCAAACTTAAAAAATTATTTCTCAAAAGTTAAATGCTACATTTTCAAATTATATATTTAAATTAAATTTAAAATCTAAAATTCGCCGACAACTTCTGTAGGTGACCCCCCTTTCTAAAATACAACACATAACCTAAAAATATGCCGACAATTTCTGACGACTCTGCTAGGGATAAGTTCCTCTCTCCATTTTGATCAGATGGTTTTGCTTTCATAAATCGGTAGTGAGTCCATATCCCTAGTGGATCAAAATATCATTCTTTCCGTTGAAATACCACATTCATTTATGTCTTGAACGGGTATAATCAACTTTTTTGGATTTTGGAGCCATTGTTTAGACACCCTTAAACAGAGAGGTTCTGGAATCCTTTTACCTCTTGGAGGTGGGGTGGACCCCCAATAGGTGTTAGCTCAGGAGCGGTCCTTCGAGTTGAGAAGGCTAACGAGAATTTCTCTTCCCTTCCAATTCTGGATTGGATCCCTTACCTTTTCTATAACCTTCTTCCTTTAATTTTTTCATTCATAATGACCAAACCTTCTAATAAATAGACCTTTTAATAAACGAATCTTTCTTAAAACCACAAATACACAAATAAAACAAGAATCTAAAATATTTTTATAAGAAAATAAAGAGATAAGTGGAAATGTGTTCGGACTCTTTTTTAATTCCTTTCTTTTCGTCCTGATGAAAGGAAGCATAATTTGGAACTGAAGCTCAGAATCTACCCTGCAGAAGATGCCTGGACCGAAGTTGATTTTCTCCTTCACCAACGGGATAGACTTAGCTGTCTACAAGGACGATCTGCCTAATGATGCAGTCATTTGCTTTGGACAACGGTTTGACATACAGACATTAAGTCCGCTGATGTTACTCTTTTTGCGCTGATGAATAAAGTACCGAAAACTGAAGAGCCCATAATTGAGTTTCAACCTGAAATCGGCTCAAGAGTTCCCTCCCTTGCAAAGGGTCCCAACTGAAAGAAACACTGCTGTTCATAGGAGGTTAGCTGCTACCTCCAGAACTGTCATTTCTACCCCCACCAGTTTGGTCATCTCTGCACCTACCCCGGCTCCAGCCAAACTAAAAGGAAAAGATGTCCAAGTCAGTGATGAGCCTGTTATCGTGGAGGGTTCAGATTTTGCTACAATACTGTCTGTCTTCGAGATAGGGTCCAGTTCGAGAGTTGCACCCTTAACCCGGACTCAAAGAAGAAACAAGAACAGAAAGATCGCCAGGATCAAGAAGACCAAGGCTGCTGAAGTTGCTTTTCTGGAAGAGATTCCTAAGAAAGAAGAAGAACTGCCTGAGATCTCACTACTGTTAAGAGGAAGTAGGTTCCACCCTTTTTCTGCTGCATCTGATGAGGAAGATGCCCGAAGGATCACCACTGCGTTACCCTGACCTGCATACTACAGCGATTATAAGAAGAAAGAGATTAAGACTACGCCGCTTACCCGTTTGCGAGCAGTAGTAGAGAAATTAGCTAAAGAAGGTTGCCCCGTGTCAGAAATTCTGATAAGAATGGGGCTAATACCAGCTAGATCCCGCCTCTGAACACGAGTAAGCCCTGCCACTGCCCCAGAGAGGCCAAGGAATAAAGTGCGAGCTAGTGAAAGAAGTTCGCCTGTTGTTGTATCAGGTCACCATATTAAGGAGGACACCGCCTACCGGCATACAGCCGACAGACCATCTGGTCCTAGGCCTCCTACTGCAAGAAGGATGGTGTGGCAACCTATTATTTCCGAACCGATACCAATAGAGCACTCTGGAAAGAGAAGTCTCGTCAGAGAGCCCGAATCTGAGGAAAGTGCTACTGCATTAAAGGAAACTCCTGAAAAAGAAGTTCAACAGTCGTAGCCTGACAACCGCGAGACCGTTTGGAAAAGACCACTTGAGGATGCTATAGGAAAGCTAAGGATGAACATCCGAATGTTGGCAAGGGAAAGAAGAGAAGGATTTGGAAATGAAGTGGATTAATCAGAGTTTATGGAAGAAGAATGTGCTGAGATCAACATAGTCGAGACCCGAGCGTCGTCATCTCTGCAGGTAGCTCCGTCAACTTCAGAAAGAGACGAAACAGAAGCAATGAGAGCGCGTCTTCAAGAAAAGGATGACACAATCTCTCAGATGGCAAAGAGGATGGAGGAGATGGCGGCTGCCTTAGCCACTCTCCAGAGTCAGCTTCAACCTCAAAAGGAAACACCCCCATAGATCATTCACATTGCAGATGGAGGAAAAGAAATTACATCCGTGAACGGAGATGAGTAACCAAAGAAGGATTCAGCCCAGACCACCCAAAAAGGATAATAAGAATATGGTGGAGCAGCAGGTGCGAGAAGCCTTAGCCCAGTCTAAGAGTGGAGCATCTATTCAAACGAGTAGACCTTACCCTAAGGAATTTGATGCAGGCCAATACCCGAAGGGCTTCATACCACCTCTGTTTAAGACCTTCGACGGTACGTGAAACCCCCGATAGTGTGTCGCACATTTTCATGCTTGTTGCTGCAATGCCGGTGGGAGCGACGCTTTGCTCTTTCGTCAGCAGTTTGTCAGGGATTGCCTTTAATTGGTACGCAGAATTGCCGAATTGTTCAGTTAAGACCTTTTCAGAATTGGAGAACCTTTCGTTAAGCAGTTTGCTGAGGCCCGACACCACATCACTATTGGTGATCTAGTGGTAGAGCAACTGAAACTAAACGAAACTTTAGTATATTACATACTTCGATGGAGGAACTTAAGTATGAAGTGTGAACCACGGCTTCAGAAACAACATGCGGTCGGTATCCTACTGAAGAGTATCCATTGCCCGATATCACTTCTCCTTAAAGGATTCACAATTAAGACTTTCGAGAAGTTGCTTAGCAAGGCCGAGAGCTTGCAGGAGGAAGCAAAACAGCTGATTTTTGTTGATAAGACTGATAAGCAGAAGCCCGTAAAGGCATTTGAAAACAAATTTGGGATTGTCGCGGTAGTGGATAAAGGTAAACAGCCAGTGCAGATACAGCCAGAGCGGCCACAACCAAGTTATCAACCACCACAACGGATTAATCAACAACCTCAACAGAGCTATCAACAGCCTCGACCGAGCTATCAGTCATGGCAGCATGACCAACTGCCACCTCGTCCACCACATGCCCTGAAGGAATTTTTGAATAAGGAATACCCCTTCAAGACTGAAGCAGTGGCCAAGATGTTTCGCACTTTGATGAAGATGCCCAACATTCAACTACCAGAGCCCAGGAGGCCAGAAGAGGTCAACAAGAAGGATCATCCGAACTATTATCCCTACCATAGGATGCTCGGACATAAAATAGAAGACTGCTTCACCTTTAAGAATTGGCTCGAGGATAATCTCCGAAAAGGGAACTTATCGATCCTGAAGGAATACATGAAGGAGCCCCAAAAAGGAGGTTCCGTAAATGTAATTTCAATAGATCCTATTGTTCCAATAGACCCTTACATGACCAACGATGGATGGAGTACTGTCTGGACGAAGTCTTTGAAGAAAATTTTGGATCACATCTAGACCGCTTCGGTGCGCGCTTCAACTCAGAGTTTGAAACCCGCTAAGCCGGCACTATCGTTTGCGATCGAAGAACCGCCCCAGGAGGAGGAAAAGATCGTGGAAGAAGAGAAGACTGAGGCTCCGAAGGGTAGACTAGGGGCTGCTTTTCCTAGGATGGTTATTTCTGATTCGGGAGAGAAATCCCTCGGACCTCTGACTCTGTATGATTATTTGCTCGACCCGGTGGGATCTTTTAATGATAAGAGTTTTGGTATTGGCTACGTTTTGACTGTTTCTAACCATTTCGTAACTAACGATAACCAACCTAATCCGGATCTCGATTTCAATACGAATAATGATTCTCAAATCATACAAAACCTCGATGACCCTGACGAAGGAGGAGACATTCACAAGAATGGCTACGAAAGCTCAAGAAGCGACGAGTCTGTTTGTGAATTCCGAGGAGCTCCGATCACGATAGAATTAGAGCCGTCAGATTCCGAAGAAACTTCAGAAGAGCCAGTCGTTCCAATTTCAGAGGAGACACCGGCAGATGCAGAAGAAATAACAGAAGTTAATCTGAGGAGCGAAAAATTTCTACCCCCAAGAATGGGTCCAAAGGATAAAGGAAAGCAGGTGGTTGCTCAGGAAGAGCCAACCCCAGCAGAAGAATTACCTATTCGGGAAGAAATTGAAGAACTTGGTAATAAAGTGGATTATAACGTGCTAGCCCATCTTAGGAAACTACCAGCCAAACTGAGCATCTACGATGCTCTGATCCTGTCAAAGGAGATGAGAGTAACTCTGATCAAGGCTTTACTTGATCTAGAAATCTGTTTAGCTCAAATGATCAGTAATTCCTTAGACGAGGTTTGCTTGTTAAAAGAACAGTGTGGTGTTACCTTCACAGAAAATGATCTACTGCTTGGAACAACTGACCATAATTGACTGTTGTACATTTCAGTCTCCATCGGAAGTTCACGCTCTCCAGGATGTTAGTTGATCCGGGAGCATCAATCAACATAATGAACCTTCTGACATTAGCATACTTGGAGAAATATTCCTGTGATCTCAATGCAGACAGGATGTTACTGAGAGGTTTCAATCAGAAAGGAGAAAGAGCTATTGGGTCGATAACACTATTAATGAAGATCGGTGATTTGCAAGGACAATTGCAAAGTTCCACATAATTGATTCTGATACATCGTTCAACGCTCCACTGGGTCGGCCGTGGATCCATGAAAACCGGATGGTACTGTCTTCTTTGCACCTGTGCATAAAGTATTATGAAGGATGTGTGTCGGCATATTTTTAGGTTATGTGTTGTATTTTGAAAAGGGGGTCGCCTACAGAAATTGTCGGCGAATTTTCATATTTTAAATTTAATTTAAATATATATATAGTTTAAAAGATAACATTTGATTTTTGAAAGTAATTTTAAGTTTAAAAGTTTTAAGATATGAAATCAAGCCGATCTCGCATCCCAAATAGTTTATATAAACGAGCACCGCACCACAAGCCAGTGTATACTATCCCGAAGAATAGACACCTTTGCTTGATGATGGGGCTCGATTAAATAAACTAGGAGATTTATGACATCCGTTTGGTACGCGAACCAATTTTATAAGCCGAACGAGTTCCCAGCTTAATATAAATGAATTAAACGGGGTTTATATTACTCGGGTTCTTAAAATTCCCTATAAGGACAAGCCCACATAGTTAATTACATCTTAAGTGACGGGAATCACCTAAGAAAACTCTCGATAATAATCGATAGTTACTGCTCTCAAGAATTTCAAAGTTTAAGTTTTCGAGGATTGAATTTTGGAATTTCGATAGGGAATGTATCAAATTTGGAACATTTTATTTTGGGAATTCAAAGGAAGAAAGGTAGGAGAAATCACAGATTCGAAGCGAACTTCGGTAATTTCCCGACTATCCTATTGTTTGGCTCGAATTTAGGAAAGCCGTAATGTTTATTTAACGTTTTGATCTTGCCAATTTTAATTAATTAGGACTTATATTCGTATGACACAATCATACAAACAGCCTCGAAGATGTGAGGGTTTATGTCATATCGGACAACTACCTCGGAATCCTAAGACCAGGTTAGGGCTTAATTTGCAATGCGAAATGCCTAACAAGAGATTGAGGATTTATGTTGCACTAAGCGAACTACCTCGAAATCCTATGGCTTGGTTATTTAATTCTAAGAAAGTTTTGTTGATGTAGATTCCGGTTTTGTCGATGACGATGGCCGTCTTGCCCACCATGTACTCCGAGCTCCTTGTTGCGAGAGGTTTAGTTTTAGAAGTCATAAATTAGGAGATGAGAGAAGTGTTCGGTTTAGAGAAAGTCTTAGTTTCCGAGTGTTTTTATAATTTAATTAAAACAAATCTTAAAGTTGATTATAACGACACCGGTTAAGATCCCGCGGTTCCATCCTTCAGGCATCGTTATTTTTATCGGATTCACTTAGTCCAGATGAATTTGCTAAACTCAACTAAATGAGTTCCACACTTTCATTTAGACCGTGGGAAATCCAGTTAGCAACACGTAGGTTACATCATCTGAGGTATTCCCGATCATCCAACAAGACGTTTTAATTTAGTTGTAGTTGTAGTTTTGTTGTTTTGTTTGTAATTAAATTTTGAGTTGTTTTATATTTTGAAATGTTGTGGCGGTGAATTTTATCTTGTAATAACTTTTAGTTTAGTTTGGTTTCAATTTTAGGGACTATCCTAAAGGTGTGAGTTTTCATGCAACAGTTGTTTATCATGCAAGAAAAGTAAGTGCATTTGCGATAAGGTAAATTGCGAGAAGGTAAATTGCAATAAAATAAAAGCGTGCACTGGAGGGTCTTCCCGTCATCCCAAGCTGCACTTAAACACAATTTAGAATATTTAAGCATTTAAAGCAAGTTCCTAGGTAAAGCTAAGGGAAGGGTTATGGTTTTCTACCAAGGTCCTACTCACATAGCTAGTCGTCTCCTATGACGTCTAGGTTCTTGTGCTTTGGTTTGAGGACGATTTTCTTCATCGAAGAACAATTAAGTCCGATTGTTCTTATAAATATCCTATCATACTGAGGAAGTGCTTAAGACGAGTCTTAAACATCTTTTGATACCTCTAGGATTATTTTAAGTCGAAAAGAATTTAATTATACGATGAATCGATCATCCAGGAGTTGAAGTTTTGTTATCTTGCTCGAGTGAGCTAGGACATTTGAATATCCTATGAGTGAAGTAACACTTCACTTAACACTCGTTTAGGAGTTATGACAACGAGAGCTTTTGAGGGCGACTCGATGTTGAGTGATTTGTGATTTTAATTTAATTTAATCGATGGGTTTAAGTTTGGAATAGTGTTCAAGTTGTTTTAGATTTATTTTGAATTCTTTATGTATTAAGTGATGTTATATTTAATTTAATTTAATTTAATTTAATTTTAATTTAATTTAATTTGGTTTAGTTTTAATTTTAATTTAATTTTATTTATATAATTTAATTTTAATTTTATTTTAACTTGATTTTATTTTTTTATTTTATTTAATTTAATTTAATATGTTTTAATTTAATTTAATTTAATTTAATTTAATGTGATTTAATTTAATTTAATTTAAATTTTAATTTAATTTAATTTAATTTAATTTAAATTTTAATTTAATTTAAATTTTAATTTGATTTTATTTTTAATTTTAATTTAAATTTTAATTTAATTTAATTTTTTAATTTTAGTTTAATATTTTATTTTTTATGCTTTAAGGATGATTTAATTTTAATTGTTAAAGTATTAATTTAATTGAAATTTTAAAAGGATTTAATTTAAATGTTTTAATTTTAATTTAATTTAATGATTAAGTCTTTTAGCATTTTAAATTTTGAATTTGGATTATCATTTTAATTAGGAATTAAATATTATTGAGGTGATTAATTTAGGGATTCTTGAATTAAAGAATAAAACTCTTCCTAATAATATCCCTATTTTAATAATTCCAATTTCTTCATTATTCTTCCAAATTTAATTAATTATTTAATTAAGGTTTATTTTAATTATTTTTTAAATTATTTGGTAGGTTTCTACCCTTTAATTATTTAAATTTCAATCATCCAAATCAGATTAGGATCAAATATTTTACTCTTTTATTTTTATTAAACCAAAAAATTTTAATTATAGGTTAAAATTTTAATTACAATTTGCCACTTTAAACTTACTAATTTCATAACTCACTAAATTGAGCTTAAATGAATTTGAAATTTTTTATGTGAATTCACTCATGTATCAATCAAGACATTAGAGGAGAAAAATGTGATTTTTCTGTATTTAATTTATTTATGTAATTATTTTTGGTGGAAAATAAGAATTTTCAAGGAAAATTTAATAACATGACCAAGGGAAAGTTTCTATCCTTAAGAAAATTATGGGACATTCCTAATAACCAGAGGACCACTTGGACCAATTTTAGTGATTTTTTGAATTATATTCTTTTTATTATAATTATTTTTAGTTTTGGAGTATTAATTAATTCAAAAATAAAATAAAGTTTAAAAAGTGAATTTTATATTTTTCAAAAATCTCTCTGATATCAAGGAAATCAGAGAACTAATTTTTACAATTTTCTGATTTTTCGTTGATTTATCAGAATTATTTTAGTGGAAATGCTAGAAAATGCATTTTTTTGATTTTAAAATTACCTTAGGGCTTTAAAATTTAATATCTCATCATATAGACTTAAGAAAAATATGAGGTTTGTTCCTAAGTGATTAAAATTCAAAATGTGACATTTTGGTGAATTTTATTATTTTTTAATTATTAAAAATATTAAAATAATGCAAAAAATCAACTTTTTTAGAAAATTACAATTTTAATTTTCTTAAATTCCCTTGATATCAGAGAGGCTCCAAAACCAATTTGGTGAATTTTTGAAAAGTATTTTGAAATTTATGAATTTTTTAAGTTTAATTTGGCTAAATGGCTTAATCGACCCATTTGATAAGGCTAACCAAGTCAATTGACTTCGAGCTTTTATGGTGGATTCCTCTAATCCTAAAGGCCGAGTGGAGAATTGATTTCATGTCGATTTGATGTATGATTAGCTCTAATTAATTAAAGCTCCATTTTGGGTGTTTAAGCCAGATTAGGGTTATTACAAGTGAGTTAACTCGAAAACCATTTTCCACTAGGGTCCTACGGTCATAAGAAACATCAACAAATTTTCCTAGAATTTATTTCACAACATGCTAATTATTGGAATTAAAATACTCGGAATAGTGACCTAGAATTGAAAAATCAATAACTCTTTATAGGGGTGGCCTCGACTTTGGAAAATTCGGGGAATGTTCCCGAATTCGAGAGGCTTGAAAAGCCACATGGTCTCATGCCATGGTGAATTGTATACATGCATGGAGAATTGAAATAGTGTAGAGAGTAAATAAATAATTAAAAATAAAATACTTGATGAAATTACATGATTCCTTTTCCACATTATTCTCCTCTGTTTGCGAAGCGAGAGGGTATTTTTATTTTATTTTTCCGATTTTCCTACACAAAGTTATGCATTTTTGAAGTTTAGGGAATTAAATAAATCAAAAATACCCTAATTTCCTACTTATCCACGCGGCGCCACGCCATCCTCGGCGGCTCCAAAGGCCGCGCGTCGTCTTTCGATTCGGCGCCGCCATCCAGACTCGGCGCTCCGGGGGCCCGCGGTTCATGCACCATCGCGCTGTCCGGCTCGATCCGGACGCGTCCGCTCGATACACGCTCGATCCAGACGGCTCCCGGTCATCGTCTACGGCGGGTGTGCACCGTGGCCGTCGACCTTCTAACCACTAATTTCTCACTCGATTCTCGACGGATTTTCGTGTTCTTATGCTCTATGGATTCGTCTTGAGGAGGCAAACACATCCATACGGTAAACATGTATTGAAATTGACTCAAATTAAATAGAGAATCTCGTAAGCTCGGGAAGAAGAGTGAGTCCATACCTTTGCTCGGAGAAGTGAAGCTTCGATGCGAGAGTTGTGTCACCTTCGATTGGGTCGAAGCAAGCTCCGGATGAAGTCCCTTGGGGTGAGTGAATTGTCCGGGTATGATTTCGACCACGTACCGATTACAAAGCTTGGAGTACGGAACGGATGGGTAGCTCTGGAGAGGGGGCTTTCATCGGGGAACTCCTTCTCTTGACCTTGTGCGGGTGTGAGTGAGTTTAATTTGAATTTGGTGGAGAATTGGGAGATGTCCTGGTTTTGGGTGGAATTTTGGGTCGAGAAATTGGGCTCTGTTGGTGGGGATTAGGGCAAATTGTCATCGGGAATCAAGCGCTGCAAGTGTGGAGAGTGGTACGGAGCAATTTTGGCGGGGTTTCGGTAAGGCACTAGTTCGGCACCCCTCGTGGACGAGAGGAGGTGCTTGTTTAAATAGGAGAGGGTGGAGGGCCTCCCGGGGGTTTAAGGTGGGGATCGAGCTGCTCGCAGTGAGGAGAAGAAGAGGCTATGCTTGTCCATTTGGGTTGAGACAAGTCGACGAGGGAGAATTGAATTTTTTGGCTCCTCCCGAGGTCTCGGTCATGGTGTTTTCCGGCGGCTCGGTGGGTGGCCGGCCGAGCACTTGGTCACCATCTTGTTCGGGTGGGTCGGGGTAGGGTTTAGTGCGATCGATTGGCCATGGACATGTGTAAAGGAGTTTGATTTAAATGGAATGGGAGAAGACTCATTTTGGCTTGGTTTGGTTCAACTCATGCATTTGGGCTAGGTTCACCATCCGAGGCTTGACCTTGGGTGAGGGAGAATCATTTGGGTCGAGTTGAATTGGGGTAGTGAAGTCCCCATCCATGGTGAGGTGGCTAAGCATGGTATAGTGTGTGACATGCTTAAGGTAAAAAAGGTTTAAGGGAGGTTTAAGAAAGAACCCCCTCTTCTTGCCATAAATGGACTAATGACAAGTCAAAGCCCTCATGGCTTCATGTGGCTTGAGAATGGCTTGTTCATGGCTCCATTTGGCTTGGGAAAAGTTTAGTCGACTTCATAAAAATGGATTTTAAGGATTTTGGACATTTTGGTGGAAAGTTGGATGAAGCTTTATTTAGAATTATTTGATCATTGGATTAGGACTTAGGGATGATTTTAATTGAATGCATGATGAAGAAGAGTGTCATATGGACTTTGGATGAATTTTTGGGCTTTTGGATTTGGTGGAAGTGGGCTTTTAAAGGCTTCATGGAAGTGGGCTTTTGGATTTTAAAATGGGCTTTTGGGATGAAAGTTTTGTGAAGGACCATGTCAAATAAATGTTGCAATTGGTTTAGGCATGTGTCATGAGTGGTTTGAAACAAATTTGAGGTGGTTTGGGTTTGAATTGGGTTGAATTTGGGCTTTTTGGTAAAGTGGACGATAGTAGGCCAAATTGGGTTAACTTGGGCTAATGTTGGGCTAATGTTGAGATTGGTGTAAAATTAATGTTGAGAAATGTTTGTAGGGCTGTTTTAAAGAGGTTTCAACTTTGGTTGGGTTTGGATTTTGGGGTTTGGGCTTTATTTGGGTTAGGTTTAGGTGTAGGCTCATGTAAAGAGTTTTGGCTTTGGGTTGAATTTGAGTGGGGTTTGGGTCCAAATTTTGGGCAAATTATGTTAGTGTTTTGTTTGTGGGGATGTTAGGGAAGGTTTAGAAAAGATTTGGGGTTAATTGGAGTTGAATTGGTTTGGTTTGGGCTAGGTTTGGGTCATGGGTCCAAATTGGGCTTTAAGGTCAAAAGTGAAATTGGATTCAAATGCCAATCAAATTGGGCTTGGATTTGGTCTAGATTGGTGTTGGGGATGTTGAATTGAAGTTTAGAATTGAATTGGACCAGAATTTGGGTCAGTTTGGTAGGTTTGGTTTGACATTGGGTTCACTTTGGGTTAAAATGGGTCAAATTGGGGATTTTGACAAAAGTGGGGTAAATTGACAAAATTGGCCCATGGTGTAGTTGAACAAAATGAAATTGGGAATACTTGGGATTTTCTGGAATTTTCTGGGAATTTTCTGAATTTTTGGATTTTTGGGTCAAGAGGGGCATTTTGGGTATTTGGAGGGTATTGGGGGTATTTTTGGAATTTTTGGTATTTTTGGCTATGAATGATCAATTTGAGTAATGTGTGAATGTTTGAGATTGGTTTTGAGGAATTTTGGGTGATTTGGAGATTTTTTGGAAAATTTGGGTAATTTCAAGGGTTTTGGGTAGGCTAGGCGGGTGTAGGGTCCCAGGGGTCAAAAATTGAAAATTTGGAAAATTGAAGATTGGGTAAATGTAAGTGGAATGGAACAATTTTGGGTTGAGCCATGAAGCCATATCAAGCTTATATGAGCCATGAAGGGACTCATTTGAGGCATTATTTATGTTGTTCTAACCCTGCTGCAAGGGCTTAGGGGTTAAGGACCATACATGTGAATCACCTGCATGAGTCAGGAGGTCAAATTGGGTATGGGTGTGGTTTTAGGAGGTGTGTGAAAGTGTAGTGTATAAGTGTAGTGTGTGTAAGTCAACCCTCACCGGACCGGGCCGCCGGGGCGGTCCTGAGGCCGAAAGAGTCTTATAGGAACTCATCCTTTAAACTTCACATTTGATTTCGACCCTCCAGGTGATTAGGGGTCTACAATCGAGTTTGTGGAGTTTTGCGGGGAGTTAAGAAGTGGTTTGAATTTCTAGGTGGTGGGTCTCAATTCTAATCCTCTAGGATAGTCGAAAGGAAAAGCTAAGGCTAGATCCTGAAGTACTAAAGAAGAAGAGAAGACCTCATCGAAAATGAGGTCGACAAATGGACCCCGATAGGTGTGGTGTGCTTAACCAAGCACACCTGCGCGTATTGGCGTTAACGAAAAGATCAACAAAACCAACACGGATGTCGAGTGACAAACTTAGGACGAAATTAAAGAATTTCACGTGGGGAGTGTCGAGTATATCTGCGAGAGCTGGAGATTCTGAAATCTCGGCTGGGGAAAGGAAAAGGAGGTGAATCCGAAATCACATGATGCGGGGAATTTCGATTTAGATTTCATTTTGTTTCGAGTTTAAGTTTTGATGTGTAAGTTCGGATTTTAGTTTGAGTTTCGATTTAGATTGAAGTTTTGTTAAGATTAATTTGAAGGGATTTAAACTTGAAATGAAAATTTGGAATTTTGTGGTTTTAGATGTAACATCTTGACCTCGAAAATGAAATTTGAATTGATTGGATTGAACCATTACAATGAGGAAAGAACTCGGAAGCGATGCGGTATTGGATGTAAAATCCTTAACCTCAACTGACTTGATTTGATGTGCTTCATTGCGATAGGGAGAGAACCTAAAGCGATGCGGTATTGGATGTAAAATCCTTAACCTCGAGAGTTTGATTTTGATGTATTTCATTGCGATAGGGAAAGAACCTAAAGCGATGTAGTCTCGGATGTAAAATCCTTAACCTCGAAAAGTTTGATTTTGATGTATTTCATTGCGATAGGGAAAGAACCTAAAACGATGCGGTCTCGGATGTAAAATCCTTAACCTCAAAAGTTTGATTTCGATGTATTTCATTGCGATAGGGAAAGAACCTAAAGCGATGCGATCTCGGATGTAAAATCCTTAACCTCGAAAGTTTGATTTGGTGTGCTTCATTGCAATAGGGAGAGAACCTAAAACAATGCGGTATTGGATGTAAAATCCTTAACCTCAAGAGTTTGATTTTGATGTATTTCATTGCGATAGGGAAAGAACCTAAAGCAATGCAGTCTTGGATGTAAAATCCTTAACCTTAAAAGTTTGATTTGGTGTGCTTCATTGCAATAGGGAGAGAACCTAAAGCAATGCGGTCTCGGATGTAAAATCCTCGACCCAAAAGTTTGATTTTGATGTATTTCATTGCGATAGGGAAAGAACCTAAAGCAATGCGGTCTCGGATGTAAAATCCTTAACCTCGAAAAGTTTGATTTGGTGTGCTTCATTGCAATAGGGAGAGAACCTAAAGCGATGCGGTCTCGGATGTAAAATCCTCGACCCCAAAATTTTGATTTTGATGTATTTCATTGCGACGGGGAAAGAATCTAAAGCGATGCGGTCTCGGATGTAAAATCCTCGACCACGAGAATTTGATTTTGATGTATTTCATTGCGATAGGGAAAGAACCTAAAGCGATGCGGTATCGAATGTAAAATCCTCGGCCCAAGAATTTGATTTTGATGGTAATTGATTTTGCAAAGATTTGTAGTGTTGATTTGAAAAGTGTGGAATTTTGGTGTTTCGAGAATTTCATGAAAGTTGTAAAAGATTTTTGTGGAAAGAAACAGATTAGGAGGGAATATGTAGATGCTTACATATCCAATTCGAAAGGAGTTTACCGAAAGTTCTTTGGTTTGGATTGGATACAATTCCTCGCCATCGAGATCCGAATCGAAAACCTCGTGGCTCGTGTCGATGGAATCGATCGCTTCCATCCCGGACGAGGAGAGAGTAGAACGGATTGGATTTCAGATTTGGAAGGTTGAGTTTGAATTTGATTGAGATTTGATTTGAGATCTGGAAAGTTGAATTTGAATTCGATTGAGATTTGATATAAAATTTGTGTTCATTTTGTTCGTCCTTTAACGATTCAAATTTGCTTTATCGTTCATTTAATGTTCATGTGAATTTGGTGTTCATCATTTTTTTAAAGATTTTTAAGGAAAGTTTTCTTTTATTCTTTTGTTTCTTTTCTGTTCTTTGTTCGAAGTTCATTTAACTTTAATGGCGTTACCCAGTCAACTTGCACAAAAGAGGTGAAGGCAAAAAATGTGACATGGTCACTTTCATTCCAATCATGTTGAAGATACATCATACGACTCGATACTGGAATACATCTCATACTGATCCATGTAGACTTAAAACGGATTATGTATGATCTTTGTCGATCCATCAAAAGGCATACGTCGAAAATCCATGTACGAATAGTGAGGTACATGGTCGATAACATCACCTTCCAAGCCTTCCTTTGCGAGGATGTCATATGGATGTACGTTGGAGGTGTGATATTTTCCATGTAACTCGCGACTCGTAAGGCGGAGGCTCTCGAAGCTACGGGTACGGCTGGAAGTGGTAAGGTGCTTTCCTGTTATCCATCCTTCGAAAGTGCGCGAGATCACGCTTCATTGGTACTCCGGTATGCGATGTTTAGCGACATACGCTCCGTTGCCCTTTAGTATCATGACGGAACCTACGGTAATGGTATCTTTCTTGGCCCTCGGAACTCACTTGGGCTCGTTATCCGGAGGTCGGATCCGAACATGATATTAGACTCGTTCGGAAAAGAAAGCGTGCGAAAGGTCGACAAAGTCGTGGTGATCCATGTGCGGGGGTATGCGGTCACCCTTCTTGTAAATGTTAATGATGCAAGCTGTTGGGTATGCGATCTGCTGGCGGTACCCTCCACGTTATTATTCTCTTTACCATCCTTTTGATGACTAATGGCATTGGATCTACCTTGCCGGGACGGAGTATCCCGGTGGGTTTCCTTTCTGTCTTCTGCGAAGTTGTAGCGGCATCCGCATTGTATTGTAATTCTCCCTTTCCACGGCATCCATCTCGGGGTTCGAGTAAGTGTTTTCTCTTAGGCGGCACTGCTCGACCCATTCTTTTCGAATCCGGATGCGGTCCATGATTGTTGTTGTTCGTATTCGAGAACACGTCCGTATGTAGCTCGAGGCCTTCAGTATATTGATCCTCCTGCCTCTAATTCTCTCGAAGTATTCGAAAGTTTGCTTCTCGACATTACGCATTCTTTCTAGCTCGTATTCTAGAATAATCGCAAATGGCGAGGCACGGTGACGTCTTGTGGGATATATGGCTCGATCCCTTCGCGTTCTCCTGCATACCTCGGCTCCTCGGGGATGGTCTCCGTCGGGACATCCTCCGGGGTTGCTACTGCAACAAGGCCATGCATTGCGGTGGTTTTATCGCGGTGGCGTGGTAGCCTTCCTTCTTCGATCTTCTTGAGATTTCCACTGGTTTTTACGTTATCTTCGGAGGCTGGCCTCCTTTCTTCGAGTTCTGGTGAGCCGGTATCCTTGAAGTATATGCCTTGGTAGTAGCGATTGCCTCGTCGCGGCTGGTCCATTGCTAGTTTAGTTAACATCTTGCGGATACGGCGATTTTTATTTCTTCGGTGAGTTCTTTGTGAGAGTAGCTCTTCGTACTTCTGAATTTACGTGGGCGCGGCGGCAAGCACTGCCCTCTCGCTGTAGCGACTACGGACTTGATTCTCTTGTCTTCCTCGGTGTTTGTTTTCCTTTTCTTCTTCTGTGGGTGCAGTGGCTTGGGCCACCCACTTTCATTCTTGTACGGCTGGGCGGTTCCTCTCGGTCAGCTGGGACCCGGTCACCTTCCTCGTATTGTAGGCCTGCTGGTGCGAAGTACGAGTCGATCTCTGTTATCGCTCCATCTTTCACCCTCTTTTCGTCGAGTGCGAGGCTTACGCCATTTCTAAAGTTCGGGACCAGACCGCTCGTTCGACATTTCCTGCGAAAAGACAAGGAAAAGGATCAGGGGCTGTACTAAGAACAAGAACATTAATAAAATGTTTATTAGAGACAGAGTTTTTCTTTTTTTCTTTTTTTTTATTATTCCTTTTGTATTTTTAAATTCAACAGGAATGATGTGGGAAAAGATCGGAAAAAAGATTTTGACTTGGAAGGGAGGATAAGGAAAACTTTATTATCACGATTTTATTTATTTTAGCACATTTTTTATTATTTTTGGGTTCGGACCCAGTCATAAGTAATTACTTCACCCGGGCTTCTAGGGATGAAAAAAAATTCATTCCTTCGAAACATCGGGTAGCGTAATACTTCTTCGAAGTATCGTCCGTTGATCGGAAGCATATGTCGTTCTCCTTGACGATTCATTAGGCTGATAGGAGCCTCTGAGTAGGCTGCCTCGAGCCACAAACGGCCCTTCCAGGGTGGGTTCGAATTTTCCTCTTATCTTGCGGTGTGCGAGGATAGGTCTCTTGAGAATGAGAACTAAGTCACCAACTTTGAAGGTTCTTGGGCGGACCCGGTCTGTCATGGGCTTGAACCATCTTAGCTTGGTATAGTTCTAAGTTCTGCTGCGACTGTAAGTCTTTTCCCTTCCGGGCTTTCAATTCCTCTAGTCGTAATTTGACATTCTCTTCGTCGTGATTTTGTTTGCAACTGCGATTCGAGTGATGGAAGGTTGGACCTCTAAGGGTAACATCTTGCCTCGGACCCATACACCGGAGCGTAAGGTGTAGCTTGGGTAGGAGTTACGAAGGTTGTCCGGTAGGCCATAAGGCTTCTAATAACTTCTCGTGCCGATTTCTCTTATTATCGTCCAAGGTTTTCTTTAAAATTTGAACGAGAGTTTTATTAAAAGCCTCGGCCGGGCCGTTTGCTCTTGGGTAGTAAATTGTTGAATACCGCCGGTCGATTCCGTGTCTCACGACAAAATTATTGATTTGCGTGCTTCGAATGCGGCCCGTTATACGAGATGATCTGCGCGGCACTCCGAAACGGTAGATAACTTGGTTCTTGAAAAGCTGTAACACGTGGTGTGCTTTCACTTCTACTGAGTGGAGCTGCCTCTGCCGCTTGGAAAAGTAATCTGTAGCCGCAAGAATGAAGCGATGTCCTTTTGAAGATGGTGGTTCATTGGACCCATTATATACGTGCCTCGACATTCGAATGGCCGCGACGCGATTGTCGGATGTAGCACATTTGGAGGTTGGTGTAGAACCACTCCGTGCACTTGGCATTGGTGACGGCTCTTGGTGATTTTCATGCGGTCGGTCATCATCGAGGGCCGGTAGTACCCTAGTCTTTTAATTTTCATTTTCATTTTCGGACTCGGCGGGTGAGCGCCACGGAGTCTGAATGCACCTCTTTAACAATTTCACGGGCCTCGGACCCGCTTAGGCACCTTAGCCGCATTTGATCGAAAGACCTTCGTATAACGTGTTATTTATTAATGCGTAGGACGAGTTCTTTTCTTGATCGATGGTGCTAACGACCTATCGTCTGGTAGTTTTCTGTTTGCGGGTAGTACATTAATGGTCGTCGCCCGATCTTACTGTGTTTTACGTTACTTGCTGCATGACTAATTCTTCTTCTTTTTCGATTTGTGTATTGTGTTTATGTCGAGTCTGTGATAGGACACGACGTCAGGTGAGCGATACTTCCACTGATTCATCTTGCAAGCAGGCAAATTTTTTTGCGAGGCGGGCTAACGCATCTGCTAAAGCGTTTTCTTTTCCAGGAATTTTGTAGATCGTCACATTCGGAATCTGTTCCAACAACTGTATGGCATCTTCGGAAGTATTGCTCGAGTCTTGAATTTAAAATTCTGTCTTGTCCGGCGATACGGTTGAATGATTAGCTGCGAATCCCCATAGATGTTGATGTTTGTTATCCCCATTTGAATAGTTAATTCTAGTCACGTTATGAGAGCTTCGTATTACGCTTCGTTGTTCGTACACGGCTACGGTAAGTGGTAGGAGTATCTTAACATCCCCCGCTCCGGTGTTATAAAGATTAGTCCGATTCTGCCTTACAGGGCACTATCACTTGCGATTCTTCGTCTTTGTGTCTTGAAGATGCTCCGTCGAAATATAATTCCTAACGTCGATCATCGGGGTCTTATAAGCTCATTATTTGTTCATCGGCAAGTCGTCATTGAGAGGAGATTCGCCGTGCAAAGGGTGTCTTTGCGAGGAAGTCTGCTAGGACTTGTCCCTTTACGGCACGAAGAGGCACGAAAGTTATATCGAATTGCGATAATATCATTGACCACCTTGCAAGTACGCGGAAAGCGTTGGACGGATCATCAAATATTGCAATGGATTAAATTTCAAGATCAGGTTGACTTTATGAGAAAGCATGTAGTGCCTGAGCTTTTGAGAGGCAAAAATCAGGGCCAAACAGTGCTTTTCAATTGTGGGATACTTATTTCTGTCGGAAGTAAACGACGGCTTAGGTAGTAAAGAGCATTTTCTTTACTCTCATCATTGACACAGAGCTAACGGGGCTCAGAGAAAGTCGTCTAAAGCCGCGGTATAAAGTATCAACGGTCTACACGAGGCCAGGAGCTGCTAAGACGGGAGGTGTCATTAAATATTGTTTAATGTCCTCGAAGGCCCTACGACATTTCTCTTCCCGAGATAAATTTGGCGTCCTTTTTAACTAATGCCGAGAAAGGTCGACACCTACACGACAAGTTCGAGATAAAGCGTCGAAGATATGCCGACTTCCCTTGAAAAGATCGTAGTTGTTTTAAGGTTTTGGGAGGACTGAAATGTACAACGGTCGGTTGTGGTCTGCATGTTCCAAGTAGTAGGTCATTGTCCGTGAAGGTAACACCCCGTTGTTCCTTTAACGAGCAAACCTCATCTAAGGAATCTCCGGTCATTTGAGCTAAGCAAATTTCGGATCAAGTAAGGCCTTGATCGAGCTTCTCTCATTTCCTTTGATAAGATGAGAGCGTCGTAGATGCTCGGTTTGGTGCAGTAGTTTCCTAAGATGGGCTAGCACGTTGTAGTCCACTTTATTTTCATGTGTCTCGATTTCTTCCTGAATGGGTATTTCTTCTGCAGGGTTGGTTCTTCACTGAACAACCACACGCTTTCCTTTGTCCTTTGGACCCATTCTCGGAGGTAGAACTCTTCCACTTCTTAAGTTGACTTCTGTAATTTCTTCGAATCTAGTATTGAGTTTCTTTGGTGTCTCCTCACCGAATTGGAATGACAGGCTCTTCTGGATTAGCTTCAGAGTCTGAAGGCTCTAACTCTATTGTGACTGGAGCTCCTCGAAACTCGTAAATAGATTCGTTGCTTGTTGAACTCTCATAGCCTCCTTGGTGGATGTCTTCTTTGTCATTGTGATCGTCGAGATTGTGTATGATTTGAGAATTGTTATTTGTATCGGAATCGACATCCGGATTAGGTTGGTTGTCGCTAGTTACGTAATCGTTAGAAAAAGTCAAAACGTAGCCAACGCTATAACCCTTATCATTATAAGATCCCACCGGAGTGAGCAAATAATCATACAGAGTCAGAGGTTCGAGGGATTTCTCCCCCGAATCGGAAGCAACCATCCTAGGATAAGGAGCCCCTAGTCTAGCCTTAAGAGCCTCGGTCTTTTCTTCTTCATCAATTTTCTTCTTTTCTTCAACCATCTCTTGTTGATGTGGTTCTTCTATCACGAGTGATAGTGCCGACTTAACAGGTTTCGAACTCTGAATTGAGGCTCGCACCGAAGTGGTTTGGATGCGATCCAAAATCTTCTTTGAAGACTTTGTCCAAGCGGTAGTCCATCCATCATCAGTCGCATAGGGATTTATCGGAACAATGAGATCCGTCGAGATAACATTGACGGAACCTCCTTCTTAGGGTTCCTTCATGTATTCCTTCGGGATCGTTATGTTCCCTTTTCGAAGATTGTCATTGAGCCAACTTTTGAAGGTAATATAATCTTCTATCTTGTGCCCAAGCATCCGGTGGTAAGGGCGAAAGTTGGGATCACCTTTCTTGTCGACTTCTTCGGTCTCTTAGGCTCTAGCGGTTGGAAATGCGGAGTCTTCATCGGATGCAGGAAAATTTTCGGCACTGCCTCATTCTTGAACGGATATTCCCTGCTCAGAAGTTCCCTTAACGTATGTTGTGGACGAGGCGGTTGTTCATACTGTTGAGATGACTGATAGCCGGGTCGGGGTTGCTGGTAATTCTGTTGAATTTGCTACGGCCGTTCTGACGGTATTTGTATCGGCTGCTTGCCTTTATCGACTGCTGCGACGATCCCGGACTTCTTTTCAAAAGTTTTCACGGGCTTCTGTTTGTCTATTTTGTCGGTGAAACTTAATTGTTTCGCCTCCTCTTGCAAGCTTCCGGCCTTGCTTAACAACTTCTCGAAAGTCTTAATAGTAAATCCCTTGAGGAGAAGTGCTATCGGGCCATGTATGCTCTTAAGTAAAATGCCAACTGCATGCTGTTCTTGTAGCTGTGGCTCACACTTCATACTTAGATTCCTCCATCGAAGTATGTAGTCCACCAAAGTTTTGTTCGGCTTCTGCTTCTCTACCACTAAATCACCTATAGTGATGTGGTGCTGAGCTCCGACAAATCGCTTGATGAAGAGGTTCTCTAATTCTGAAAATGTCTTCATCGAACCATTTGGTAATTTCGCATACCAATCAAAGGTGATCCCTGTCAGGCTACTGACAAATTGTCTGAAGAGTAAAGCATCACTTTCGCCGGCATTGCAACAACTGGCACGAAAATGTGCAACATGCTGCCGGGGGTTTCCGGTTCCATCAAAGGTCTTGAACAGAGGTGGTACGAAGCCTTTCGGATATTGGACAGTGTCGAATTCTTCGGGTTAAGGCCCATGTAAGGTATTTTGGTTGGGTTTGGATTTTGGGGTTTGGGCCTATTTGGGTTAGGTTTAGGTGTAGGCCCATGTAAGGAGTTTTGGCTTTGGGTTGAATTTGAGTTCAGTTTGGGTTCAAATTTTAGGTAAATCATGTTAGTGTTTTGTTTGTAGGGATGTTAGGGAAGGTTTAGAGAAGATTTGGGGTTAATTGGAGTTGAATCGGGTTAGTTTGGGCTAAGTTTGGGTCATGGGTCCAAATTGGTCTTTAAGGTCAAAAGTGAAATTGGATTCAAATGCCAATCAAATTGGGCTTGGATTTGGTCTAGATTGGTGTTGGGGATGTTGAATTGAAGTTTAGAATTGAATTGGACCAGAATTTGGGTCAATTGGGTAGGTTTGGTTTGACATTGGGTTCACTTTGGGTTAAAATGGGTCAAATTGGGGATTTTGACAAAAGTGGGGTAAATTGACAAAATTGGCCCATGGTGTAGTTTAACAAAATGAAATTGGGAATATTTGGGATTTTCTAGAATTTTCTGGGAATTATCTGAATTTTTGGATTTTTGGGTCAAGAGGGGCATTTTGGGTATTTGGAGGGTATTGGGGGTATTTTTGGAATTTTTGGTATTTTTGGCTATGAATGATCAATTTGAGTAATGTGGGAATGTTTGGGATTGGTTTTGAGAAATTTTGGGTGATTTTGAGATTTTTTGGAAAATTTGGGTAATTTCGAGGGTTTTGGGTAAATTTGGCGGGTGTAGGGTGCCGAGGTCGAAAATTGAAAATTTGGAAAATTGAAGATTGGGAAATGTAAGTGGAATGGAACCATTTTGGGTTGAGCCATGAAGCCATATCAAGCCTAGATGAGCCATGAAGGGACTCATTTGAGGCATTCAGCTATGTTGTTCCTAACACTCTAGCGCGAGGGCTTAGGGGTTAAGTACCATCCATGTGAATCACTGCATGAGTCCGGAGGTCGAGTTGGGTATGGGTGTGGTTTTAGGAGGTGTGTGAAAGTGTAGTGTATAAGTGTAGTGTGTGTGTAAGTCGACCCTCACGCAGCTGAGCCGCACTGGGGTAGTCTTAAGGCCAAAAGAGTCCTATAAGAACTCATCCTTTAAACTTCCACATTTGATTTCGAACCTCCAGGTGATTAGGGGTCTACAATCAAGTTTGTGGAGTTTTGCAGGGAGTTAAGAAGTGGTTTGAATTTCTAGGTGGTGGGTCCCAACTCTAATCCTCTAGGATAGTCAAAGGAAAAGCCTAACGCTAGATCCTAAGTACTAAAAAGAAGAAGAGAAGACCTCATCAAAAATGAGGTCAACAATGGGGAGAACAGTGCATCAAAGGAGACTTGCAACCGTTCTCCGTGCAAGAAATCAGAATCCACGAAGATGCAGCCTACTACACGCCTTCGAAGAAAACTTTCTTTTCTATAAATGTCATACCAAACGAAAAAAGAAGAGTTCGAGACGAAAAAGAGCTTAAAATTCTTGTTTAATAGTTACTCACCACTCCCTTACAGCGAGATGGTGAAGGTTTCTCTAGAACTCGCACCCGAGGTCGAGGTCGGGGATGAGGTTGAGGAAGAAATGGTGGAATAGTTGAACAAAAGAAACCGGTCATCAATGTTGATTGGGAGAACAATTCCGAAGAAGAAGAAAAAGAAATCAAGAAAGAAGCAGCAACAATAAGCCAGAAGAAACCTCAATTCAAGATCTCACGAGAAGATGAAAAGAATGAAGAATATAAAGCAATGTACAAGAAGATTAACCGCTGTGTACATACTATGACTCTAACCCTGATCTATCCTAATAAGATCGAGGGTATGGTGGTCAAGGAAGTACGTGGTGGCGGTGCTAAGCCGATTAAGTTCTACTGTGGTGCTTCTTCTTCCAAAACTGAAAATGATGTACAATTTGAAGATGTTACTTCTTCCGAATTAATGGAATTGCATTTTGAGTGGTACTCTCCCTGTGTTCAAAATTTATTTCAGCGTGGCATTTTACCTAAACAATGGTCAAAAGGTCAATCACAACGCTTTGAAAAATTATGGAATAATACCAGTTGGCCTCCAAATTCAAAGCATGGTCTTGGATTCGGCACAGTAGCGCCAGTTGATTATACAAAATTTTGCTTAGTTGTCACTTGTGAGCCTAATGAAGACTGCTTTGAAGTTTCAAATGATCTCTAGGTTCTACCAATTGGAGACGCTCCGCCAGAGTTTGAAGTAGAAATTAAATCTACAATAGATGAGTTAATAGAAGTTAACTTAGGTACGAGCGAAGAGCCTAGGCCGACCTTTGTTAGCTCCTTACTTAACAAAGAAGACTTCGAAGAAATGATCAGGCTACTAATGGAATTCAAGGACTGTTTTGCTTGGAGTTATGATGAAATGCCGGGATTAGCTCCGGAGGTTGCGGTTCACGAAGCTAGGAGTGGATCACGCGCTCGTTCCGGTCGGACGAGCTCCAAGAAGAATGCATCTTGAGATTGAACAACAAGTAATAGCTGAAGTTAAGAAGCTAATAGACGCTAAATTTTTCCGTGAAGAAAAATACCCAACTTGGTTAGCCAATGTGGTACAAGTCAGAAAGAAGAGCGGTCAAATCAGAATCTACGTGGATTTCAGAGATTTGAACAAAGCATGCCCAAAGGACGAATTCACACTACCAATTCCAGAATTGATGATCGACATCGCTTCGACACACAAGGTCTTCTCTTTCATGGATGGATCATCAGGATACAACCAGATAAAGATGGCACCGAAAGATGAAAAGCTCACAGCCTTCAGAATGCCAATCGGAGTATACTGCTACACAGTAATGCCTTTCAGATTGAAGAACGCAGGAGTGACATATCAAAGAGCAATGACGAGGATTTTTGATGATCTCATTCACAACCAAGTCGATTGCTACGTGGATGATGTGGTCATCAAGAGCAAACTGAAGGAAGATCACCTGTATGATTTGAGAATTGTTTTCGAGCTATTAAGACAATTTAATCTTAAGATGAATCCCTTGAAATGCGCCTTCGGTGTCGCCTCTAAGAAATTCTTAGGATTTGTTGTATGACATCGCAGAATTGAAATAGATCCCGAGAAGATTAAAGCTATCTTAGAAATACCGCCTCCTAAAACCTTGAAACAACTACGATCCTTTCAAGGGAAGTTGGCATATCTTCGACGCTTTATTTCAAATTTGTCCGGTAGGTGTCAGCCCTTCTCGGCATTAATTAAAAAGGATGCCAAATTCATTTGGGAAGAAAAATGCCAGCTGGCCTTCGAAGACATTAAGCAGTATTTAATGACACCTCATGTCTTAGCAGCCCCAGTCTCGGGTCGACCGTTAATACTTTATACCACGGCTTTAGATGACTCCCTTGGAGCCTTGCTAGCCCGAGGGTAAAGAAAACCTCTCTATTACCTGAGTCGTCGTCTGATCCTGACGGAGGTAAAGTATCCTCCTATGGAGAAGCATTGTTTGGCCCTGATCTTCGCCACTCAAAAGCACAAGCATTGCATGCTTTCTCATAAGGTCAACCTTATTTCGAAGTTTAATCCGTTGCAATACTTGATGACCGTCCAGACGCTTTCGGCGGACTAGGCTAGATGGTCGGTGATACTTGTGCAATTCGATATAACTTTCGTTCCTCTTTGTGCCGTAAAGGGACAAGTCTTAGCAGACTTCCTCGCAGCGCACCCTCTACTGGCAGAATCGCCTCTCAACAAAGACTTGCCAGATGAACAGATAATGAGCTTAGAAGACCCTGATGATCAACGTTGGGAACTGTACTTCGATGGAGCATCCTCAGCACAGAAGGATAAAGAATTGTAAACGATAGTGCCTGGTAAGGTAGGAATTGGACTAATATTTATAACACCGGAACGGGGGATGTTAAGGTATTCCTACCATTTAACAGAACCGTGTACTAACAACAAAGCAAAATACGAAGCCCTTATAACCAGATTGGAGTTAACCATTCGGATGGGTATAATCGACATCAACATCTACGAAGATTCTTAGTTGATCATTCAACAAATCGCCGAATAGTACAAAATTTTGAAACCAAGACTCGAGCAGTACTTTCAGTATGCCATGAAGTTGCTAGAACAAATTCTGAATGTAACGATCTACAAGATTCCTAGAAGAGAAAATGCTCTCGCAGATGCGTTAGCCCACCTCACAAAAAAATTTGCCTGCTTACAGGATGAGTCAGTTGAAATGTCAGTTCAAGGATGACAGATCCTATCACAGCTCGACATGGATGCAATATACCAACCCGAAGGAGAAGAAGAATTAGCTTCGGCAGTAACCGAAAATACAGAGGATTGGTGACAACCATTAATGAACTATTTGCAAATAGGAAACCTACCGGACGATAGGTCATTAGCCCATCAAATCAAGAAAAGAACTTTGTCGTACGTATTGATAAATAATACCTTGTACATAAGGTCTTTTGATCAGATGTGGCTAAGGTGCCTGAGTGAGTCTGAGGCTCGTGAAATTGTTAAAGAGGTGCACTTAGGACTTTGTGGCGCTCATCAGTCGGGCCCGAAGATGAAAATGAAGATTAAAAGACTAGGGTACTACTGGCCCTCGATGATGACCGGCTGCATGAAGGTTGCCAAGAGTTGTCACCAGTGCCTAGTGCATGGAGCGGTTCTACATGAACCTCCAAATGTGCTACATCAGACAATTACTTCGTGGCCATTTGAGTGTGGGGGCACAGACATTGTGGGTCCGATAGAACCGCCTTCTTCAAGAGGACATCGCTTTATCCTTGCAGCTACATATTACTTTTCCAAATGAGCAGAAGCAGTACCGCTCAGAGAAGTAGAGGCACATCATGTGTTGCAATTCTTCAAGAATCAAGTCTTCTACCGTTTCGAGGGACCGCGCAGAATTATCTCAGATAACGGGTCCGCATTCAGAAGTACGAAGATCAACAATGTTGTCAGAAGGCACGGGATCGACTGGCGCTATTCGACAATCTACTACCCAAGAGCAAACGGCTTGGCCGAGGCTTTTAATAAAACTCTCGTCCAGATCCTAAAGAAAACCTTGGACGATAACAAAAGAAATTGGCACGAGAAGTTGTTAGAAGCCTTATGGGCCTAAAGAACAACATTCAAAAGTCCTACTCAGTCTACGCCCTACGCTCTAGTGTATGGGTCCGAGGCCGTCTTACCCTTGGAGGTTCAACTTCTGTCTCTCAGAATTGCAGTCGCGAATAAGATCACTACAGAAGAAAACGCCAAACTACGACTAGAAGAATTGAAAGCTTGGAAAGGAAACGACTTTCAGCACAAAAGAATCTGGAACTGTATCAAGCTAAGATGATCCATGCCCATGATAAATTGGTCTGCCCGAGGACGTTCAAAGTCGGTGACTTGGTTCTAGTTCTCAAGAGACCTATTCTTGCACACCGTAAAATAGGAGGTAAATTTGAACCAACTTGGGAGGGTTCATTCGTGGTCAAGACAGTCTACTCTGGAGGTTCCTACCAACTTGTGAATTGCCGTATAAAACGATCTATGCTTCAAATTAATGGACAATATTTGAAGAAGTATTACGCAACCTCATGTTTCGAAGGATGAACTTTAAAAATGAAGTCTCATTCCTAGAAGCACGGGTAGAGTAATCACTTGTAACTGGGTTCGAACCCAAAATAATAAAAAGGAATGATAAAAATGATGACCAAAAAAATGTGTGTTAAAAGAAAATATGTGAAATCATAATCAAATTTTGATCTTCCTTCCCTTTCGAATCAAGCTCACTCCTGATCTTTCCTCATCTCTTTTCCTACTCTTGTTAAAATTTGAAAGAAATGAATAAGAATTTTCTATTAATAAGTGTTTTTCTTATTGTTCTCGTTCTTGGTACAGCCCCTGATCCTTTCCTTATTTTTTGCAGGGAAATGTCAAACGGGTGGTTGGTTCTAAACTTTAAGAATGGTGTGAGTCTAGCACTCGATCAAAGGAAGATGAAGGATGGGGCCATGATTGAGATCGACTCTGATTTCACACCAACTGGGTTACAGTATGAGGAAACTGATTGGACCCCGATTGACTGGGAAGAGTTCCACAGCCAGACAGTGATGAAATTGGGTGGGCCAGGTCAGCAGTCTACAGCAAGAAAAGGAAAATAAACGACGTTCATGCAACGCGAGAAGACAAGAAAGTCAAGTCCATGGTTGTTACAACAGAGGGTAGGCTTGTCAGTGCCATGCCCACAAAAATTCAAGAGGTAAGGAGAGCTACTCTCACTCCGACACAACGAGGAAACAAGAACCGCCGCATTCACAGGGTGCTGAGCAAGCTAGCGGCGGACCAACATGAAGAGACCGTTGCTACCGTCAGTGCAAGTACTTCTAAGAAACTGGTTCGGCAGGAACCAGAAAAGAGGAGACCAACTCCAAGAACCGCAGAAAAGATGAAAGAAATTCCAAGAAGATCATATGCAGAATCATCTGCCAGGATGTCCTGACAGAGATTATCCCCAAGGAGCTGAGACATGCAGGAGAACTTGCTGGGGTTGAAGCATACATCCCATAGTACGTTACTAGACCTCGCTGATTCCAGATAATCCCAGAATATGAGCTAGAGCAATTGCAGAAAGTTGAAAAGAAAACCTTCGAATATTTTGAAAGAATCTGAGGAAAAATGATCAATATCCTAGAAGGCCTTGAGCTGCATACGGATGTGTTCTCAGGCTACGAGCAGCAGCAAATTGTGGACTGCATCATCGAACTTCAGAAAATGGGTCGAGCTGGTCGTTTGAGAGAGAAGACCTACTCAGAACCTCGAAGATGGATGAAAGGAAAAGGAAGAGTTACGATCCAGTGCGGGTGTTGCTACAACTTCACCGAGGACAGAAATGGAAATCCACCAAGGATACTCCGTCGTAGTGAGGTGGATCCGATGCCAAGAGTTATCAAGAGGATGGTAAAAAGGATGGTTACATGGAGGGTATTGCCTACAGATTGCATACCCAACAGTTGCATCATTAACATATACAAGAAAGGCGACTGCATACCACCACACATAGATCATCACGACTTCGTCAGACCCTTCTGCACAGTGTCTTTCTTCAACCAGTGTAACATCATGTTCGGATCAGACCTCCAGATAGCAGGTCCCGGAGAATTCCGAGGGCCTGTGGAGATACCTCTACCGGTAGGTTCCTTCTTGGTGCTAAAAGGAAATGGAGCAGACGTAGCGAAACACTGCATTCTAGGGGTGTTTGTTCGGCGAATCTCCGTCACTTTCAGGAGGATGGAAGACATCAATATGCCTTTCCACTTTCAGCCAGATCTAGAATTAGAGAGCCTTCGGCCCTACGAGCTGTGAGCTACATGGGAGATAGCACACCTCCAATGCATATTCGAATGGCATGTCCTGCCAAGGATGGCTTGGAAGGTGAAGTTAATGTCCATGTGTCTCATTATTCAGACATAGATTTTAACAAAGGCTTTTGGAAGAAACTTGTACGAATCTTACAAAATCCATTTTTGGATTATGTGGATTGTATGAGATACTGAATTTTCAAGAAAAATATCATCATGTTTTGGATCAAACTATATGATGTATTTTCAACAAATTGGAATGGAAGCGACCATGTCGTGATTTGCCTTCACCCCTTTTGTGAAAATTGACTGGGAAATGCCATTAAGTTAAATGAACTTCAAATGAAGAATGAAAAGAAAAGAAAATGAAAAAGAAAATGGAAAAGAAAATTAAAAAAAATCTTTTAAAAATCTGAATGTCAAAACTAATTCCAAGTTTACATGAGTTCTAAATAAACAAAAATAAAATTGAATCACTAAAACAAACGAAACAAATCTAAACCTCAAATTGAATTTCGATCTGAATCCGTCGATTTGAATCTTTCAATTCTTCTTCAAATTGAAATCTATTTGAAACTCCCTTGAACCCTCTTTTGGGTTGATTCTTCCCCACAAAAGACTCAAACTTCAAACTTCTAAACTTCTTCGTTGCCCCGAAGACCTTTCGATTCACTGCGATTTTTTTCCTCTTTTGAGAAAGTTGCTAAATCTACTGACACAGAAACATGAGATTCGATTCAGTTCTGATGGCATGGATTCATATCCTTCACCAAAACAATCAAACTTTGATCAGCTCTCTCAGGATGTGAAGCACTCTCACATTCCATCTCAACCTTTTGCTAAACTAAAATTTCCACAGAATCTTCACAACTTAAAATACAAACTTTTAGGATTGATACCTAACTTCCAGTTCCCATTCTTCTGAGATTGGTACCTAACTTCCAGTTCTCATTTCGAGATCGATACTCAAAGTTTGATTCTCTTCTCTGAATTTCTGCCAATCTCACACTCTTTCCAAGAAACTTTTTCGCATTCTAATCCTCCGACTTGGGTATAAGACCGACCAGGCATCCTAATCTCAGTTTTCACTAATCTCGCACTCTTTCTGAGAAACTTTTCCGCATTCTAATCCTCTGACTTGGGAATAAGACAGACAAGGCATCCTAATCTCAGTGTCCACTAATCTCGCACCCTTTCTGAGAAACGTTTCCGCATTCTAATCCTCTGACTTGGGTACAAGACCGAGAAGGTATCCTAATCTCGGTGTCCACTAATCTCGCAATTTTTCCGAGAAACGTTTCCACATTCTAATTCTCCAACTTGGGTATAAGACCGACAAGGCATCCTAATCTCGGTGTCCACTAATCTTGCACCCTTTCCGAGAAACTTTTCTGCATTCTAATCCTCCAACTTGGGTAAAAGACTGACAAGGCATTCTAATCTCGGTGTCCACTAAATTCACATTCTTCCGAGAAACTTTTTCGCACTCCTGAAATTTTGAGGTCGGTACCTAACTTCCGACTCTCTTCTGAGGCTGGTACATAACTTCCAGTTCTTACCCTTTTCGAAGTCGGTACCTAACTTCCGAATCTCTTTCGAAGCTGGTACCTAACTTCTAGCTCTCACCTTTTTAGAGGTTGGTACCTAACTTCTGACTCTCTTTCGAGGCTGGTACCTAACTTCCAGTTCTCACCCTTTTCGAGGTCACTACTTAACTTCCGACTCTCTTCCGAGGCTGGTACCTAGCTTCCAGGTCTCACCATTTTCGAGGTCGGTACCTAACCTCCGACTCTCTTTCGAGGCTGGTACCTAACTTCCCATTCTCATTGCGAGATCAATACCTAAATTCTTATTCTCATCTTTCTCGAGACTGGTACCTAAATTTCAGTTCTCTTTGCAATCCCGAGATTGGAATCTAGGTTCCAATTCTCATTTTAAATTCAGAACTTCTGCGAAATCCACCTCGAAATCAATCTTAAGTCAAATTTCAACAAAAATTGAAACTCAAATAAAAAATTCAAACTCAAAATTAGAACTTGAAATAAAAAAATGAAATGGATCTAAAATTTGGTCCCTCCAGATCTCGTGATTTGGAATTCACCTCCTTTTTCCCCAGTGAGAATTCTGGAATCTTCAGTCCTGGAGATTTACCTGATACTCCCTAGCGGAAATTTTCTACGCTTTGTTCTCAGAGTGTCACTTAGACGTCTATGTTGGTTTTGTTGATGTCTTCAGTCAATGCCAACACGCGCGGTGTGCTTGTTTAGCACACCACACCTATTGGGGGTCCATTTGTTGACCTCAATTTTGGTGAGGTGTGATCTCACTCCTTAGCGCTTAGGATCTAGCCATTAGTTTTTCCTTTGACTATCCTAGAGGACTAGAAATGGGATCCACCATTTAGAAATTCAAACACTTCTTAACTCCCTTCAAACCCCACATGTTTGATTACAAACCCCCAGGCCACTTGGAGGGTTAAAATCAATATGTGGAGGTTTAAAGGATGAGTTTCCTATAGGACTCTTTGGGCCTTAGGAACCCTGGTGGCCTGGTCTGGTGATGGTTAACTTGCACACACCACACTCTCACACACATTCTAAACCCTAAAACCACTCATACCCAACTTGGCTTCCTGACTCATGTAGGAAACTCATATGTATGGACCTCAACCCCTAAGCCCCTGGCTAAGAGGGTTAGGAACAACATGTTGAGTGCCTAAAATGAGTCATCTCATGGCTCTTGTAAGCTTAACATGGCTTCATGGCTCAACCAAAATGGTTTCATTTTACTCACACCCAATCAATCTTCATTTTCCCAAAATTTCAATTTTTGACCCCTGGGGCCCTAAACCCACCAAACCTACCAAATACCCTTGAAATTGCCAAAAACTTTCAGAATTGTCTAAGATTTTTCAAAATCAATCCTAAACATTCTCCACCACTCAAATTGATCATCGATGACCAAATATACCAAAATTGTCAAAAATATCCCAATACTCTCCAAATAACCTCCAAATACCCTAAATACCCTTTTTAACCTAAAATACCAATAATTCAAAAAATTCTCAAAAAAATTCCAGAAAGTCCCAAATATTCCCAATCTCATTTTGTTCAACTGCCACATACCCCAGTTTTGTCAATTTAACCCAATTTTATCAAAAATTCCAAATTGGCCCTTAAGGCGCAAAATTGACCAAGTAACCCAATCCATCCCAAAATGAACCCAAATGTCACCCAATTTTCCCCAAATTTGTTTTGAAATCTTCCTAACATCCCCACAAACAAAACTCTACATTAATTTTCCCTAAATTTGAAACCAAACTTCACCCAAACCTAACTCAAACCAAAATGTCCCAATTTGGCCTAAACCAATCATGAACCCAAACAAGCCCAAATCCCCAAAATCAAGACCCAACCAAAATTAAAAAAATACTTTTTGTCACACCTCCATAAACATTTTGCAACATTAATTTTACATTAAAACCAACATTAGCCCAACCTTAGCCCAAGTTAGCCCAATTTGACCCACTTTGACCTTATTATTGAAAGACCAAAATTAAATCCAGTTCAACTTCAAATGACCCCAAATATTTTCTAAAACCTTCATAACACATTCCTAAACTACATGCAACATTTATTTGGCCCAACCTTTTACCAAATTTTTTTTATCCAAAAGTTTATTTTAAAACCTAAAGGCCCATCTCCTTAAAACATTTTAAAAGCCCATTTTTCACCAAATTTAAAAAAAAACCCAAAATTGGCTCTAAAGCCCACATGACATTATCTTCTCATCATCCATTTAATTAAAATCATTCCCTAAGTTCTAAATCACCAACAAATAATTCTAAATCACGCCTCATACCAAATTACCCCTAAATGCCATAAATCCCAAAATCCATTTCTCATGCAAGTGAACCAAGTCATTCCCAAGCCATGAGCAAGCCTTGGAGCCATGCACAAGCCACATGAAAGCCATGAGAATTTTAGGCTTGTCATCACCCCATAAGTGGAAAAAGGAGGAAGGCCTATAAGCACTCCTTAAAAGTCATTAACCTTACCCATGCTTCACCTTAACATAAAATTAATCCAAACAATTTTGATGGGGACTTCACCATCCTTCCCTTGGTTAAGCCAACTGATTCCCCATCACCCGAAAGCCATCTTGAAGGGTGCACCAAACCCAAAAGCATGACTTGGCCATTTTGACCCAAAATGAACCCTTCCCCCATGCCATTAAAATCAACTTCTTTACACATGGCAACAACCAATTGAACTCACAAACCTCAAGCCCTAACCTCACTGACCATGAGGGTGACTTGACCTTGGCCGGACCACCACCCCAGTCGCCGGAAACCACCAGGCCGAGAGCATCACTTGAATTCAAAAATTTAAAATCTACTTGCTGAGCTATCCCAACCCAAATGGTCATTGTGGCTGTTCTTCTCCTCCCCTAGGCAGCAAATCCCAGCCTCCAAACCTCCCTGAAATCAGCCATGGCTATGGCTATTTAAAATCACCTCCCTTACGGCCATAGAAGGTGCTGAAACCAACCTTAGCAAAACTCTATCCAATTCACTCCAAACTTTCCTCCTAGCATAAAGAACGCAATCCCCACTGCTTCCCTGCCCTAAACTCTATTAACAGAGCTCAATTTCTCAACCCAAAATCCACCCCAAAACAGGACATTCCTTGAAACTCCACAGAAACTGAATTAACTCTTCCCACACCTTCACCAGAGGTAGAGAAGAAGTTCCCCACTGAAAGCCCCTCACCAGGCCAACCATTCCTTCTATCGATCAAGGTTTGAAATTAGTTTTGGACAAAGTCACTCCTAGGCAATTCACCAGGACCAGAGGCTCAATCCGTAGGCTCTTTGGACTCCAGCGAACGTGCCGAGCACATCCAATCGAGGCTTCACCTCTTGGGCCAAGGTATGGAGACTTCTCCTTAGCCCGAGCTTCCAGCAATCCGTCATTTATTTTGAGTCGATTTCAATGCATATTAGCCGTATGGATGTGTAGCTCTTGTCAAGAAGAGCATGTAGGACGAAACCCCATGTGATTTGGTTGAGAAATGAGCGAGATCTTAAGGTTCTAACGTGGACGGTTCTCGGGACGCACCAGTCGTAGACGATGACCAGGGACCGAGGGATGGCTTGTGCATCGGGTGAACGGCCAGGATCGCGCCTGACAAGGAGACGGAGCGGAACAGTGGGCCGCGTGGCATCCCAGTCAGATGGCGACGTCAAATGGCGGAGCGACGCGTGTGACTTCGAAGCTGCCTAGGATGACTCGGCACCGCGCTGGATAAGCAGATAAATAAGGGATTTTTCTATTTAATTAATTCAGCAAAATTTAAAAATGCATAACTTTGCATAGAAAAATCATAAAAATAAAAGAAAAATACCTTCTTTCTCAGTGAACAGAGGAGAATAATGTGGAAAAAGAATTAAGTTAATTTGTTGAGTCTATGATTTTAAATGATTTAAATACTCTCTGTGATGTTTTAATTCTCCATTTGCATACATAATTCACTATGGCATGAGACCATAGGGCTTTTGTAGCCTCTGATCTTGGAAACATTCCTTGAATTTTCCAAGACCAGGGGCTATCTCTGTGGCAAGTTATCTATTTTTCAAGCTTTTTGTCCTTTTTGGCATTTTAATTCCAATAATTTGCATATTGCTTAGAAAAATATAGAAAAATTAGAGGAAGTATCTCTAGACCAGAGGATCCTAGGAAAATTATGGTTTGATTTATTTCCTTAAAAATAACCCTAATTAGCCTAAACACTTAAAACTGAACTTTAATTAATTAAGAGTAACCACACGCCAAAAACACATGAAAATAATTCTCTACTGTCACTTAGGATACAGAGAACCTCACATAAAAATTTTAAGTCAATTGGAATTAATTTAACCTATTAAATGAGTTAATTAAGTGACATAGCTATTTTGAATATTAAAAATTTCATAAAGTCCAAATACATCTAAAAAATCCACCAAATCAATTTTAAGGTCTCTCTGGTATCAGAGAAGTCTAAAAAAATTAATATTGGAAATTTTCAAAATTTTTCATTTTTAACTCATTTCTGAATATTTTAATAATTAAAAAATTATAAAAATCACAAAAATATTAAACATCATAAAAATGTCACATTTGGTCTCCTAATCACTTAGGAACCATTCCCCTCATTTTCCTAAATCTCTAAGTTAAGATATTAATTTTTAAAGGCTTAGGATAATTTTTAATATTAAAAAAAAAGGATTTTCTTAACTTTTCACTAAAAATGATTCCAATAAATCAACCAAAAATCGGAAAAATATAAAATTTTGTTTCTCTGGGTTACATGACCTTACAGAGATTTTTGAAAAATATAAAACTTAATTTTCAACTTTAATTTTATTTTATAATTAATTAACACTTCAAAAAATAAAATAATTATAATAAATAAAATATAATTCAAAAAAATCACCAAAATTGATCCAAGTGGTCCTCTGGTCAGTAGGAATATCCCATAATTTTCCTAAGGACAGAAACTTTACCTTGGTCATGTTGTTGAATTTTCATTGAAAACCCTTATTTTCCACGAAAATAATTATATAAATTAAATTAAAAATGGAAAAATCACATTGTCTCCTCTAATGTCTTAATGGACATGTGCGTAAGGTGACATAAAAATTTTAAGTTCATTTGAGCTCAATTTAATGAGTTATGAAGTGAATATGCTTAAAAGAGGGCATAAAGGTAATTAAGGATTTTAACCCTAATTAATACTTTAGGCTTAATCAAAGGGAGGGTAAAATATTTGATCTTAATTTTCTCTTGGATGGTTGAAACTTAGGGAATTAAGAGGTAGAAACCCATTAATCATCTTGAAAACATTTAAAGTGAACCTTAATTAATTAAACAACTTAAATTTTGGAAGAATAATTAAAATTTGGATTATTAAGGTTAGGGATATGACTTAAGAAGATATCAATTCTTTAATTTAAAATCCCTAAATAGATTAATTCAATAATATTCAACTCTTAATTAATTTTAAAAGAATGATGATTGAAATTAATAAACTATCCAAACAAAGAGAAAAGAAAAGTAAAGATTTAACTCAAGTAAAATGTATTAAAGATGAAAATCAAAAAGTGCTTTTCTTAGAAAAAGATATTCAACATAGGTGGGTGAGTTATTTTGATAAACTTTTTAATGATGATGCTGAAAGTACGATTGACCTTAGTGATCTTAATATCGTTAATAATAATAAAACTTTTCATTTTTACCGTCGCATTAGTAAAAAAGAAGTTGATGAGGCTTTAAAGAAAACCAAGGGGGAAAGTCTGTAGGACCCGATGATATCCCAATTGAAGTGTGGAAATGTTTAGGTGATTTGGGAGTTTCCTGGCTTACTAAACTTTTTAATATTATTTTAAAAACTAGAAGGATGCCTGAGGAGTGGAGAAAGAGCATTTTGGTCCCTATTTTTAAGAATAAAGGAGATGCACAAGAGTGTGCAAATTATAGAGGAATTAAATTGATGTGTCATACTTTAAAATTATGGGAGAGGGTAATCGAACATAGGTTAAGACGTATTACGAAGATTTCTCATAATCAATTTGGATTTATGCCGAGGTAGTCTACCATGGAAGCTATACATTTATCGAGAGGTTTGATGGAGAAGTACAGAGATAATAAGGAGGATCTACATTTGATTTTTATTGATTTAGAAAAAGCTTACGATAAGGTTCCTAGAGATGTTCTTTGGAGAGTCCTCGAGAAGAAAGGTGTTGATATGACTTATATTCAAGTCATTAAAGATATGTATACTAGAGTCGTTACATGTGTTCGAACTGAAGGAGGATTGACCAAGTATTTTACTATTTATGTTGGTTTACATCAAGGATCGGCTTTAAGCCCATATCTTTTTGCTTTATTTATGGATGGTCTTACTGGGCATTTACAAGAGGATGTACCTTGGTGTATGCTTTTTGCTGACGATATCCTCCTTGTGGATAAGACGAGAGAAAAAGTCCAGGAAAAACTTGAATTATGGAGGTCTACATTGGAGTCTAAAGGTCTTCGTTCGAGTAGAACTAAAACTGAATACATGGAATGTAATTTTAGTAATAGTAGGTCTAGTGACAACAGTGTAACTTTGGGTGATCAAATTATTAAAAGGTGTGAACGATTTAGATATCTCGGGTCCATTGTTCAAATCGATGGTGATATAGATGGGGATGTTAATAGTAGAATTCAGGTTGGTTGGTCGAAGTGGAGGAATGCGTCCGGCCTATTGTGTGATAGAAAAGTTCCGCTTAGGACTCGAAAGGAAAATTTTATAAGATGGTGGTGAGACCTTCAATGCTCTATGGTGCCGAATGTTGGCCTTTAAAAGAGAAGCATAATGTTAAGTTAAGTGTTGCCGAGATGAGAATGATTAGGTGGATGAGTGGCTTTACACTTAGAGACAAAATGCGAAATGAATATATCCGTAAAAGGGTTGGAGTTGCACCAATGACGGATAAAATTAGAGAGAGTCGCCTTAGATGGTTTGGTCACATTAAACGTCGACCACTTCGATGATCCGATTAGGAGAGTAGATGTTTTAAATACAACTTATGTTAAGAAAGGCAGAGGCAGACCTAGGAAAACTTGGGCTTATTGCATAAAAAATGATCTTAATTTATTAGAATTAAACAAAAATTTGACACTTAATAGGACGCAATGGAGAAAAAGGATTCATGTAGCCGACCCCACTTAGTGGGATTAAGGCTTTGTTGTTGTTGTTGTTGTTGTTGATGATTGAAATTAATAATTAAAAAGAAGTAATCCTTAATTAAATTAAAAATTTAAAACATTAAATGATTTAGTAATTAAATTAAAGTAAATTTAAAACCTTAAAACTAATTTTAAATCCCTTTAAATTCAATCTAAAACAAATTTGGAATGTTAAAAATTAATCCCAAAACAATTCATAATTAAAATGTAAAATTAAACCAATTAAAGATCAATATAAAATATTATAATTAAATTAAAATAAATTTAAATCATTGAAAATGTAAACAGAATTAAATAATTTAAATACCTCTTTCAACTTAACTAATCTAAAAGGAATCAACCTAAAATTTCATAACTAAACTGAACTGTCTTAAATCAGTAATTCAATTTTAATGAAAGATGGTGAAAACCCTTAACAAATTAATCTGCCCCTAAAAGCTATCACATTCATAACCCTTAGGTGGAGTATCAAGTGAAATGTCACTTTACTCATCGGATAATCAAGCGTTCAAGTTCACTGAGCAAGTAACAAAATCCAACTAAATTCTTGGATGACCAATTCACTTATACAACGAAATTCATTTGGACTCGAAATAATCTCAGAAACATTGAAAGATATTCAGGACTCATCCTAAGCACTTTCTCAGTGTGATGAGATGTTTTAGAAGAACAATTGAACTTAATTGTCCTTTGGTGAAGATAATTATCCTTAATAAAACACAAGAACCTAGACCTCATAGGATTTGACTAGCAATAGGATTAGGATTTTGGTAGACAACTAGAACCTTCCCTTAGCTTTACCTAGGTGTTTTCTTGCAATTATATAAATGCTTTAATATGTGTTTTAAGTGTAGGTGAAAATGACGGGAATGCTTATCATGTACGCTTTTATTTTATTGTAATTTATTTATCTGCGCTGCAATTTCTTTCTTGCAAATCTGCATGATAAACAATAATGTCACCCTGCATGAAAACTGAAACTTTTAGGGTAGCCACAAAACTGAAACCCGAAACTAAATTAAAATCAATACAAGATAAAATTCACCGCCACAACATTCAAAAATATAAAACAACTCAAAATTTAATCACAAACAGAATAAGAAAACTACAACTACAACTAAACTAAAACGTCTCGTTGGATGATCGGGAATCCCTAGGATGATGTAACCCATGTGTTGCTAACGAGATTTCCCACGGTCTAAATGAAAGTGTGGAACTCATTCAGTTGAGTTTAGCAAATTCATTTGGACTTAGTGAATCCGATGAAAATAACGGTGCCGGGATGACGGAACCGTGGGATTAAAGTACTAAGCCACTTCAAATTTCAATTTTTCTAAACCAAAACACTTCTCTCATCTCTTAATTGCCACTTTCTAAAACCTAACCTCGGTAACAACAAGGAGCTTGGAGCACAGTAGGCAGCACGGCCATCTTCATCAGCAAAACTTGTGTCTACTTCAGCAAAACCTTTCTTAGAATTATATAACAAGCCATAGGATTGTGAGGTAGTTTGCTTAGTGCAACATAAATCCTTCACTCTTCATTAGGCATTTACATAATCATATTATGAAAATTAAGCCCTAACCGGTCTTAGGACTCCGAGGTAGTCGTTTAGTACGACATAAACCCTCACATTTTCGAGGCTATTTGTATGATTGTGTCATACAAATATAAGTCCTAACTAACTAAAATTGGCAAGATTGAAATATTAAATAATTCTCTTAAATTGAAGCCAAATCATAGGATAGTTTGGAAAGTTGCCAAAATTCCTCTTGGATCCTCAGCTTCTCCTACTTCTCTTCCTTTGGACTCTCAAAATAACTGTTCCAAATTTGATCCATTCCCTATTGAAATTTCCAAAATCCAATTGTTTGAAAACTTTAAACTTTGAAATTCTTGAGAGAAAAACCACTGATCATTGTCGAGAGTTTTCTTAAATGATTCCCGTCATTTAAGATGTAATTAACTATAGGGCTTCGCCCTTATAGGGAACTTTAAGAACCTGTGTAATATAAACCCTGCTTAATTTCTTTATTTTAAGCAGGGGAACTTGTTGGCTTATAAAATTGGTTCGCAGACCAAACGGATGTCACAAATCTTCTAGTTTATTTAATAGAGCCCCATCATTAAACAGTGTGTCTATTCCTCAGGATAGATATATGGTTTGTGATGCGGTGCTCGTTTATATAAACTATTTGGGATGTGAGATCGGTTTGATTTCATATCTTAAAATTTTCAAACTCAAAAAATTATTTCTCAAAAGTTAAATGCTACATTTTCAAATTATATATTTAAATTAAATTTAAAATCTAAAATTTGCTGACAACTTCTGTAGGTGACCCCCCTTTCTAAAATACAATACATAACCTAAAAATATGCCGACAATTTAGTGCAGCAAGTACTCTACGATAAGCAAGCACTAATATCTAAGCACTCATTAAAAGTAAACACATCCCAATCCAAGTTCAAATTGCAAAGCAAGTACTACTCAAACTAAACATAACTATAGCAAATCAAACACACAAAATAATAGTAGAATCATCCAAATTACTCCAGATCAGTATTAGAACTCTCCTCTCCTCTAATGTCTCTAATTGATTGCTGATGCACAAAAAAGTTATAGAATGGACGAAATGGAAATTCGTCAGATGATTCTTCAGCAATCATTGCGTTCTTCTTCATCAGATTGATTAATCCCATCTCAATTCGATCAGTATGATCAAATTTCTCTTTCATTCTCCAATCTAAATGATCGAACAAATCAGAAATGTTGTTGATCGCGTTCATAATATTTCGTACCTCTTTCTCCAATCGCTTGATCCTCTGCAATATAATTCTGGAAACTTTAGGAAAGTATAGTTGAATTGGCTGAGAAGTCTCCGTTGGTTGATCAGTAAGCAGATTCATATCATCCCAACTGTCTGGTACTCGTATAGATTGGTTGGATCAATATGTCTCCATGGAAGAATAACCTTTTCCCAACTTTCATATGGTACCTGTGACTGACTACATTACAGGAATATGGCGGACGGGTGTCCAAGCCCATATTTTGATCCATGTACAATTAAACCATATACAGATTTCACAATAAGATTGCCAATGTCAACCAGCCTTCCAGTTTTAATGAAGAAATTCAAAATGGCGCTTTCCTTTGTCACCTTACTTATCTTCAATGTAGGAAGCAATTTTGCCAAAATGAAGTAGTACCACTGCTTCGATACTGGATTGAGAGATGCAGATGGAAAACTTATATATCCATTCTCCCTGATTTCCCATTCCTCACTCTCATCCATCAGATACCGATATACGTCATTCATATTATCTCGAGTGGCATTGAAATTTGAATAGTGGCAAATAGGAACATTTTCAATCATGAAGAGATCGTTGATTTGTGAAGGAGTAAATTGCACGAATCTACCACGCACGAACACAAACGGTGGCGATAGTGAAACAAAGGACTTCCCAACATCTCTCCTTAATAATTTCTTCAGTTCTAGTTGAAGGATTGTTCATACCTCGATTAATGAAGCCCCGTTCCTTGATAATTCGACTTTTCACCATCACTTTGTTGAACTAACGCTGGGCTTCAAAACTGATGAACTTCCTCTTATTGCAAACGCGAGATCGAGAGGTTTCAATAGCATAGGAATCCATAGGAACCGAATGGGTATTGATGGTTTTCATTTTTCTGAAGTTTAGAAGTCAAAAATGGATTTTTGGGAGTTTTAAGGATGAAAATCCCGCCAAAAACCTCCAAAACTCGCATTTTGAAACTTAAAAACCGTCAGGCAGATTTTGGGCAGCGGTGGCGCTTGATAGGGCACCGACGATGCTCAAACAGTCAAGTTCAGTTGGGTATAAACGATAGGGCGCCGATGGCACCGGTGGCGCCAGTGGTCAGAAATTACACCGAACTTCGTTTGATCCAAAATGTTCCAACATCTCGATTCGATCCATCATTTATCAAATTTTTAAGTATTTAGGAGTAATTAGGATTAGGAAACAATTATCTAAAAAGCACAACTACAATAAACAAGCAAACACACCACAAAGATACATATGAGTATCCTCCCATAAAGTGCTTGGTTTAACGTCGTCAGCTAAACAAACCATTTAGTTAATCGAGATGACTCAGCATTAAAACCTCTTTGAAATCAGGTTGAAACCCGTCAAAGTAAGGCTTTAATCGATGCCCATTAACCTTGAAAAACTTTCCAGTATTAGGATCTTTAATATCAACAGCTCCAAAAGAATGAAATTTTACAACTGTAAAAGGTCCTAACCATTTAAACTTGAGCTTTTCAGGAAATAACTTCAATCTTGTGCTGTATAATAAAAATTTTTGTCCAATTTCCAAGTTCTTTTTCAATATCTTCCGATCAAGCCATAACTTCCTTTTCTCTTTAGAAATCCTATCATTGTGATAAGATGCATTTCTAATCTCTTCCAATTCATTTAATTACATAAATCTTTTCTCTCCAGCATTTTTCAAATTAAAATTTAACTCTTTTATCGCCCAATATGCTTTTTGCTCCAATTCAACTGGTAAATGGCAAGTCTTACCAAACACTAGTCTATAAGGAGACATTCCTATAAAGGTTCTAAAAGCAGTTCTATAAGCCCATAAAGCAGTATCTAATCGAGCAGACCAATCTAATTTATGAGTATCCACAGTTTTCTCCAAGATTCTTTTAATTTCACGATTAGATACTTCTGCTAAACCATTAGTCTGGGGATGATAAGCAGTAGAGATTCTATAAAAAATATTATATTTCTCAATTAATCTCTTAATTTGATTATTCCTGAAATGGAATCCACCATCAGTTATGATCACTCTCGGCATTCCATATCTTGTAAATATCTTTTTCTTTAAAAATTTTGAAACACTCCGAGCATCACATCTTGGTAAAGCAATAACTTCAATCCATTTCGAGACATAATCAATAGCGACCAATGTATATATATATTTCCAAATGAAGGAGTAAATGGTCCCATAGAATCTAATCCCCATACATTAAAAATTTCAACTTCCAAATTATAATTTAGAGGCATTTCATTTCTTCTAGATATATTACTTACTCTCTGACATCAATCACATGATTTAATATATCTATAAACATCTTTAAATAGAGTAGGCCAATAAAATCCAGATTGTAAAATTTTGAAAGCAGTTTTATCAACACCAAAATGACCTCCAAATTCATAATAATGACATTGTTGAATAATCAAATTTGTTTCTTCTTGTGGCACACATTTCCTAATAATCAGATCCTTACACTGTTTATATGGATAAGGCTCATCCCAAAAATAGAATTTTGCATCATATTTAAAATTTTTGAGTTGTTTCCTTGTTAAATCAGGTGGTACAATATCGCTTACAATATAATTCACAATATCAGCATACCAAGGCAAATTTCATTCCATAATAATATAAATTTTCTCATCAGGGAAAATTTCTATAACTTCTTTTTCAAATTCAGATAATTTATCATTTTCTATTCTAGACAAAAGATCAGCTATTTGGTTATCAGTTCCCTTCCTATCAACTATCATAAAATCAAATTCTTGTAGAAGAAGTATCCATCTAATGATTCTAGGTTTTGCATCCTTCTTTTGCATTAAATATTTGATAGCTGAATGGTCTGTATGCACAATAATTTTAGTTCCAATTAAATAAGGTCTAAATTTTTCAAAAGCAAATACTATAGCAAATAATTCTCTTTCGACTGTGGTATAATTAATTTGAGCCTCATTAAGAGTTTTACTAAGCATAGTAAATAACTTTGAAAAATTTATCATACATTTGCCCCAATGCTACTTCGATTGCATAATCACTAGCATCACACATCAGTTCAAATAGTTTCTCCCAGTCGGGTGAAACAATTATAGGTGCAGTGATTAACTTTTCTTTTAATAATTCAAAAGGTTTCAAGCATTCATCATTAAAATCAAACTTTTTATCATTTTCTAAAAGTTGGCACAAAGGCTTAGTAATTTTAGAGAAATCTTTAATATATCGCCTGTAAAATCTAGCGTGTCCTAAGAAATTCCTCACCTCCCTCACAGTAGTGGGTGGCGGTAATCTCTCAATCAATCTAATTTTAGCAGGATCGACCTCCATATCATGTTCAGAAATTTTATGCCCAAGCACAATTCCTCCTGCAACCATAAATTGACATTTCTCCCAATTCAGAACTAGATTTGTTCTCTCACAAAGCTCCAAAACTTTTGCTAAGTTCACCAGAAAAAGTTCAAATGAAGTCCCAAATACAGAGAAATCATCCATAAAAACTTCTATTCCATTACATATCATACTACTGAAGATAGACATCATACATCTTTGAAATGTTGCATGCGCATTCCATAGTCCAAAAGGCATTCTTCTAAAAGCAAAAGTTCCATAGGGGCTAGTAAATGTTGTCTTTTCTTGATCCTCAGGAGCAAAAGACATTTGGTGGTAACTAGTATATCCATCCATAAAACAGTATACTTGTGCCCAGCAAGTCTATCTAGCATTTGATCGAGAAAAGGAAGATGAAAGTGATCTTTTCTGGTGGCGGCATTTAATTTTCTATAGTCCATAAAAATTTGCCATCCATTAATTTGTCTTGTGGTTATTATTTCATTATTTTCATTCACTTCAACAGTCACTCCTCCCTTTTTCGGTACACAATGTAATGAACTTACCCAAGCACTATCCGAAATAGGATAAATAATTCCAGCATCCAACCATTTTAAAATCTCTTTCTTAACTACTTTCATTATAGGGTTCAGTCTCCTTTGCAGATCAACTCTAGGTTTATGTTCATCATCTAATAAAATTCTGTGCATACAAATCGAAGGACTAACTCCGTTAATATCTGCTAAAGTCCATCCAAAAGCTTTCTTGTATCTTTTTAAAGTTTCTAATATTTTTTGTTCTTAATAATCATTTAACTCCGAAGATACTATAACTGGCAAGGTAGAAGATTCTCCTAAAAACATATACTTTAAATGATTAGGGAGAATTTTCATCTCAATTTCAGGAGGTTTTATTATAGTTGGAATTAAGATTTTATTTCCACCTTCCATAGTGTCTAATATTTCGAATCTCTCCTGAACATACTCCAATTCTTCATTCTTTTCATTATCTGAATTTTCATCATCTTTAATTTCTTCTTCAAATATTTTTTTTATATTTTTCTTCTTTTTCAAATAAATTCTTGAAATGATCGTTTCTCAGACAATCACAGACCTCCATCCTAAAACATTCATTATCTTTTTCCATTGAGGGATACTTCATAGATTTTAAAATATTAAAGGTCACCTCTTAATCTCATAATTAATTCTCCTTTTTGAACATCAATTACCGCTCTTCCAGTAGCAAGGAATGGTCTTCCCAAAATGATTGGAATTTCTTTATCTTCCTCCATATCAAGTACAATAAAGTCCACAGGAAAGATAAATTTATCCACTTTTACTAACACATCTTCCACCACTCCTTTAGGGTAAGTAATGGAACGATCAGCCAATTGAAGAGTCACAGATGTAGGAGAGATTTCTCAAATTCCCAACCTTTTGAAAGTTGATAATGGCATAAGATTAATACTCGCTCCCATATCACATCAAGCCTTTCCGAAAAATTTTTCACCTATAGCACACGGAATAGTGAAACTACCGGGATCTTTAAGTTTTTCAGGAAGCTTCCTCTGAATTATTGCACTACACTCTCCGCTAAGTGCAATAGTTTCATGATCTGTAAACTTTCTTTTCTTTCTCAAAATATCCTTCATAAACTTGGGATAGTCAGGCATCTATTCTAATGCTTCAACAAAAGGAATATTTATCGTTAATTTCTTAAGGATCTTCAAAAATTTTCCAAATTTGTTATCCCTATTTTGTTTCTTTAATCTTTGAGGAAATGGAGGAGGTGGTTTTTCAACAGTTATCTTCATTGGCTTAAGAGGATAATCCAAGTCTGGATAAATCTTGTTTCAACCTTTTTCAATTTCCACCTTATCCTTTTCTACTTCAACTTCTTTTTGCACTCTAATTTCCAATTCTTTTCCACTCCTTAATTGAATAGCCTTAAGTTGTTCCTTGTTTTAATCTTTTGGATTGATCTCCACATTGCTCGGAAGTGTTCCAGAAGGTCTATTATTAAGTGCAGTGAAAATATGTCCTAATTGATTTTCAATATTTTTCATAGCAACACCTTGAGCTTGTAATTGATATCCCATATTCAGAATCATTTCTTCAGTAGAAAACTTCTTATCCTTAAATTGTGGGTTACTATAGAATCCAGGGGGATAATATGGTCTAAAATTAGGATTTCCTTGATTGTTCGAATTTCCAATTGGATTCATAGAATTGTTAGGCCAATACGGGTTAACATTAGCATTGCTATTATTCCAATTAAAATTTGGGTGATTCTTCCAACCAGGATTATAATAATTCGAATAAGGATTGTTAGGTCTATTAATTGCATTTAAAGTCTCATAAGGCGTTTGAGATTCTGTTATCTGTCCAAATGAATTTTCCTCCAACACTTGAGGTGGTTGAGAATAATTCATTCCATATTGATCTTTTTTTTAGAAAGGGCTGCAATTTGAGAAACTACCATAGTCATCATATCTGAATCATGAACACTAGCTACTCTCTTAGGATTTATCCATTCAGAGGGCCATTGAAAATTATTAGTAGCCATTTCTTCAATTAATGTGTATACTTCATCAAAAGGTTTTGACATTAATGATCCACCAGCAGCAGCATCTATAATAATCTTAATGATCCCACTAATCCATTATAAAATGTTTGAATTATTAACCAATCTGGTAAAGCATGATGTGGGCACTTCTTAAGAAGATCTTTAAATCTCTCCCAAGCTTCATATTTTGACTCTCCTTCAAAGTGACAAAGAGATGTAATATCATTTCTTAGCTTAGATGTCTTTGATGGAGGAAAATATTTTGATAGAAACTTTTGAGATAATTCTCCCCAAGTTCTAATAGATCCAGGTGCTAACGAGTTTAACCACGCCTTAGCTTTATCCCTTAATGAGAAAGGAAAAAGTTTAAGTCTGATAGCGTCACTAGACACTCCATCATATTTAAAAGTAGCACATAGTTCTAGAAAACTAGCGAGATGTAAATTTGGATCCTCATTAAGTGTTCCAGTGAATTGATTATTTGTACCATTTGGATAATATCAGGTTTAAGTTCAAATGAATTAGCAGCAACATCAGGATTTTGTATAGTTATATGAATTTCATCTACTGTTGGGTTAGCATAATCACTTAAAGGTCTTGGCAAATTTCCAATATCATTTCTCTGATTATCTTAAATATTCGCCATTTTGCAATAATTTTTTATTTGTTTTTGTAGTTTTCTATTTTTTTTGACATTACACTCTAACTCTGAATCGTAAGGCACTAAACCTATAGATCCACTACTACGCATATAAAATCACACACACTTTTTTTTTACTTTGACTTCGTTACCACCCCGGCAACGGTGCCAAAAACTTGATGCGATTAGTTTGAATTCAAGAATTTGGCACCACTACTAGGAGATATAATTCCTTAGCAACATCGCCAAAAACTTAATGCAACCAGACTTTACTTCTATATTTTTAAATGCAAGATTTTTTTAGCTTCAAGTTTATATATTTATAATGATTTTGTAAAGTCTAAGCATTCAACGCAAGTATACGTATCGTATCAAGTAATACATGGCTCTAGTGAAGTCCTGGTTATCGATCCCACAGGGAGGTTTTAAGTTGAAGCAAAGTGAAAGTTTAAACAAGTTAGCATAAAGCACTAGAACTTTCTTCTAACACTACTACTACTATGCAGAAAACAGTAACAACCAAGTAAACTACTATTACTTCTAATAACTGAAAATAGAATTAACTAACAGACACACTAAACTAAGTATTTGAAAGGTTTTTGATATATGAGAAAAGTATCTTTCTTCTTGCAATGAGAATATGATGTATGGATTGATATGGATTAATTATCTAATTTATTGTGCCAAATAGGAGCATAGATGATTCTTTACCTTTAGAAGAGTATCCCCTCCTCTAAATAAGAAAAGAACATCAACACATTCTAAGTTTAGTTACTAATTCTAGGGCTAGGCTGGGAGGATACCGGCTCTCACTTCAAAGCTCCCGCTCACCATTCACCCGAAGGCTAACCTTTGATATTAGTTACTAATCTTAGAACCAATCTGGGGATTTCAGTCTGTCACCCTGAAATCTCCACATTGAATCCTTCAGAACATATTTCCCTATTTATTTGCACGCAATTCCCATGAACTCCGCAATTCATCCATGGAAATTGAATGGATTTTTCATTATTGTTGTAGGACATTAAATCCTTTCAAACTTAATGTTCAACAACATATTTTAACATTTCAATTGGCCAGATCGAAAGTAAATTAAGTTATAAATGAAAAACCATCACAATTTCTTCATCACATTAAAAACACATCAAATCCACTTCAAACCATCATCACATCTCTAAGAAAGAAGAAAGACAAAGAAGTCTACTCAGAATTCATGGAGAAGATACAATAAAACATGGATTTTATATATAAAAGAAAAGTCATACAAACCACAAAAGGAAATACAACTTATCTCTTTCTCTTCCCCAATGCAAACTCCTTGAATTTTGTTTGAATCCTCTTCTCTTCTTTACAACACTTGATTCTCTCTTTAGAATGGAAAGGAATAAGCAATCTCTCACTTTACTCTTTCTCTTTCACTCCTTAGAGAAGAATCCCTCTCTTCTACACTAAACCCTAACACTAAAAACTAAGAGAAAGTAATGGAATGTAAGAGAGCACACTCTAAAACTCTCTAGAACTCCCTTAGAACTCACTTCCTTCATCAAAATTTAGTTATTTAAGAGTTAGGGACGAAACCCCAAAAGTTTCCATAGGAATCCCATCAAAATTTAGCCAAAACCTTCAAAATTTAAAGTCCACAGACCTTGGGCGACGGCTGCGCCAGATAGGGCGCCGGCGGCGTTCTATTGTCCATAATGTTTTTTGAGCTCTCTGGATTTGGGTGTCGGCGGTGCCAGAATACCTTTTCCACCATTTTGCTCCTTTTAACTCCTTTTCGCTCTGAATTCGTTCCTTTTTTATTTTTTTCTCTCCAATCACCTAAAATCATCATACGTGCAACAAATCATGAAAATTATCTTTCTTTAAAGTGTAATATCACCAAAAATAAGTAAAATTAGACATCATAAACCATATATATTTTTGGTAAATCATCCATGCATTTTGACTAATAATAGAGCCAATATTAATTTGTTTCATTTGTTGAATGCATAAATTTAAGATAGCTCTCTCTCTAGCTACTTTACTATGATGATTAGTAGGAAGAAGTCTTGCAGAAATAAAATAACAGCATGCCTTAGATGTTGCATTCAACAAAGAAATAAAGATGTTTAACTTATGATTTTTCTTTACTTTCCAAACTCCCTTTTTAATCTGTTAAATAAGCAATGAATTCTTCCAAAGCAGAATTAGTGGCACTAAATGATGAAAATTCACAAATATATGCATCCCTTAAGTGATATAAGGCATTGATTCATTCATGAGTAAAATCCACCATTTTATCACGAACTAGAACTTGATCTTCCGTGGTTTCCTTAAGATTAACATAAAACTCTCTCACAATGTTAACCACTGTTACTGATGTGAAGTAGCAGAAGGTTTCCCATCGACGAGCAACAAATAACCTTTCTTTAAAACCTCCTGGTTTTTCAAAAGCTCATTCCTGAATTAACTTTTTCGTCCGGAGTTGGGTGTTAAAATGATATTGAGCCCTCACATTTATAAATTTCCTCTCATCAAAATCCAATTTTCTCTTCCCTTTACTCATTTTTGGAGCCATGAGAATTTCTATAAAATTGAAAATAAATCCAAATAAATGCCTTATAACAATGTAGTAAACTCTAAAAATCAATCTTAAAAGTAAGAAACTTAACACCATTGGCTCTCTCAAAATTTTCTCTAAAAACTTCAAATTTTTTTATCTCAATAATTTAGAAGAAATACATGGTGAAAATAAAAAAAATTTAGTTTAAAGTAGAGCTCTTACCAAGAGAAGATGAAATCCAAGCCTTTCTAGCCTTAAAATCACCTTAAATCTGAATCTATGCAAGCCCAAGTTGAAGTTTTGGCCTTGGCTAGAGGAAAAAGATGACCAAAAATAGTAAAAATAGGTTTTACTATGTGGTTTTCATGAAATTATAAGGACCTATAAATTTTCGGACATCTGGCACCGTCGGCGCCATGCCAAAGTTTTTCAGCAATCAAATTTTTTTGCCATTACAGCCTTTTCTAAGTTACACCATCATCTAATTAGCCTAACCCAACATTAATTTTTATAATTAAGTGATCTACTAACAAAAATATTTACAAACAACACAGAACTTGACATATATATATATATATATATATATATATATATATATATATATATATATATATATATATATATAATCCAATACTTACATCAAAAATATTAATCCACACTTTCTCAAAAGTAATACAAACCACACAACATCTGTTTCAGCGTCAAATTCACACCTCAACACACTAATGCTGAAAACGAAATATCTAACATAAATGTAAAATAGTAAAAGTCTTAAAATCCTAATTTATGCAAATTCAACACAATCACACATAAGTTCATATACTAAAGTGTACATATTTTTGAGTCACTACTCCTCATCATCATTCAATCTATCATCTCCTTTGATGTCTCCAATAGGTTGGTCGTGAAAATACAAGTTATAGAAAGGATGATACAGAAATTCACCTGTTGAATCTGAACCGACCCCGCGCTTTAATCCAATTCGAAATTCACTTTAGTAACAATAAAATATTTTAATCTTTTAATCACGGAGTTACTTTCAAACGCAAGTATACGTATCGTTCAAGTAATACAGGGCTCTAATGGAGTCTTGGATATCAATCCCACAGGGAGAGTATTAAAGCCTATGGACTTAGAATTTATAAAAATCAATTCACAATTACAACTAAATCGAAATGCTTATCTGTCACTAATATGCAATCGATGATAATACGAAACTTATATTAAAAACTTGTTTTACTAATAACTTACTAATTCTACTATAGTTAAGTTCAAATATAGATAATAGCAAGAATCTTTCTCCTTAGTTAAGATATTTAAGTGAAATGATAATTATAATTAGTTTTAATGTGTTGTACCAAATATGAGCATTCCTATTCTTTACCCTTTGGTTCAGGCATAAAGAACATTGACTAATCCTATGCTTGGGTTACTGATTCTGCGGCTAGACTGGGAGGATACCGGCTCTCACTTCGGAGCTCCCATGTTCCCCTCACCTGAGGGCTAACAATCTACACGTCAGCACCCAAACGATAGGACCGAATTGAGGATTTTAGTCTGTCACTCTAAAATCTTCAATTCTACGCCTGATAATATTATTTTCCTATTTATTTGCACTTCTCCCTACAAGGATTTACTCATCTGCCTTGCAAAGAGAATTGTGATACATACAAGTTAAAAATCTTTAGCCTACGGTCAGGACTTAAGAATTCTTCACGGATTTTAACAATAAAAATGGCCAATTCGTATAGTAAATTAAGTTTAGGTATAGTACCATCAAAACTTCTTTTATAATTTATTTAATATACTAATTATATAATCATTTCACAAAAACATCGAAACCGGGAGAAAGATAGAACAACTACTCGAATTCATGAAGAGGATGAAATAAAACATAGATTTCATATAATAAAATAAAGTTCTACACACTAAAAGCAAATAAACACTACTTATCTCAAATTCCTCCCTAAGCAAAATCCTTGAAGTTCCTCTGGATCTTTTCCTTGGATTTCTCCTTTGAAACATAAATGTGGAAGAGTACTCTCACTTCCCTTCCACTCTTGCAATTCCTCGAAGAATTCCTTACAATTTCTCTATTTGAACTCACACCTCACTAAATTAAACTCACTAATTGACTCTCTTTACACTATGGACTCACTTACAATCACTTTAGAGACCAGAAGAAGAGCCCTTTTTCGACCAAAATTTGTTCCTTTTATAGTTGTAGAAGAGTCTCTAAGGGTTGCAAAGGCACCCTTCGAAAATCATCCACATTCGACTTATTTCTGGAACAATCCGCCGTCGGCGGCGTTGAGGCGTCGTCGGCAGCCTTCTAGAAACTCTACATTTAAACTGACTCTACCGTCGGCGGCCTCGATCCGCGCCGTTGGCGGCCTCCCTTATAATTAATTCTAAACTCTCGGGAAAATCACGCTGTCGGCGGCCTCAACCTCGTCGTCGGTGACCTAGGTCAAATTTGCATAATTTTGTCCTTTTTACTCCAAATCCGCTCATTTTTCCATATTTTTGTTCCTTTATCCTTAATTCTTTATACCTGCAGAAAACACCAAAAATACCTTTCTTTAAAGTGCAATATCATCAAAATGAGTGAAAAATAAGCATGAAAATCTTGACCTTTTTCTTTTAGGTCAAAATCCCCCAAACGTTAACCATTACTTGTCTTCAAGTAATCTTTAATACTAAATAAAAATTATGATTTATTGTGATAAAATTTTAATTTAGAAATACTATAATTTTGATTTAAATAAATATTATAATAAGAATTCTCAGAAGATTTTTAAATAATTAGATTAATTCTACAGATATAAGACTATTTAGTCATCAAGTTTAAGAGTTCTAGTTTTCTATTTATTTCAAGAATGACTATATGTTGCAATATTAATTCACTTAGAGTATTCAGAAGATAGGAAATTCATGAAGAAACTATAAGTAAGAAACCAATCATAAATATAAGTTCAGAAATGTTCTTAGTTTTCCTTTTAGGTTAATCCAAGTGAAGCCAATTTTTGATAAGGCATATCCTCAAGCTTCTCCTCACTTATTTTCTTTTCTTTTCAGGGATTGATTTCAATCTTTTTTCTTTTTCTTTCCTTTTCAGGGATTGATTTCAATCCTTTTTCTTTTTGTTTTCTTTTTCAAGTGAGGGATGGATAACCTGTTAATAATTTTGAATTTCACTCTTCTAAAATTTCAACATTTTTTTACCTTATATGTATTTCATAGATTTTACTTAATTGAATCTCAATCTTTTCTTTCTCAACTAAGTTCCTAAGATTCTTAATATTTCAAAATATAGTTTTCCTTACTTTAAATAATTAACTATAGTCTTATCCTCTTATACTAAATATCTTAATTTACAAAATTAATTTTCATTATCAAAAATATTTCTTTGAATCTTTTACAATATTTAGATAAAATATAAACATAGTATTTACAATTAAATTTTATCTCATAAATCATATTAATAATTTTTTAATATATGTTATTTAAGAACATATAATAGTTAAGATTTTTCTTCCCTCCCCCAAACTTAAAATTTTCTATAAATTGAAATAATACATGGGTGAAAGAAAAATGCTAAATATAAAATTCATACATTTGCATTTTAACTATTTTTGTCTTTTTGAAATTTGCAGGTTCTTTTCAAAATTTCTAACTTCAACTGTCATGTAATATTAAAATCCTTTCTACACACATACAGTTTAGAAAATTTGCTAGGGTAATAAAAATTTTAAAACAACTATATAAAACTAAACATTAAACAAAAACATCTAACTACACTATACTAGACATATGCATTTCACAACACAGAACAAACAGTTTACTAATTTAAACTAAATAGTTGATAATTACACTTACTATTACAAATATTACATGAAAATGTAAATTACCAAACTAAACACATATTATAGAAAATAATGCATAGTCAACAACACAACACAATACAAATCAATGTTCATCCAACACAACTAAAATCAAACAAATAAACAAATACATCACATCAAATCAAATTAGATCAGACATTAAAATCCCATGCAATGTCTTCATCACCCTGCTCATCAGGAGGATTGGCCTGATACTGAGTATATCAGGGGCACTCTGAAAAAGTCACATCTGGCTCTCCTCGGTAATATCTAGCTTGAGCATCGTAATAAGCCATCTCAAAATCTGAATGCCTCCGAAGATACTCACTATCATGATCATGTCTTCTTTCTAGCCCTTCAATCTTGTGATCAATACTTTCTAATCTTTCATCTAATTTCTAAAAACTTTTTCTCTGCAGGGTCATAGCATTCATCAGATCATACAAGGTAGGGGAACTGGAGGCAGGAGGGTCATAACTAGTAGAAGGGATATCTCTACTAGTAGATGGTTCTTTACTCCTACTCTCTGATTTCCATTCCTCATGGGATGTATAAGTCTTTATATTTCCTCTAGTAATGGGATTAATAGGATAAACCCATTCCTCATCATCCCTAGCCTCAACTCCAGACAATTGACAAAGAGCATAAATAAGGCTAGGTTGCCCTAAAGATCCACTTGTCTCACTCTTCGTAGTAGTCATAATATTCTTATAGATTATCTTCCCCACATTAATTCTTCTATTGTTCTGAATACGGAAATTCAGAACAGCTCTCTCTCTCTTGAGACTTCACTATGATGGTATGTTGGTGGTAGAGTTGAACAAATGAAATAATGCCATGCCTTAGCAGTGGCATTCATCATCGACAATGGAAAGTTAATTCGTTCACGATTTTTAATTTTCCAAACTCCTTTCCCATCAGTGAGAAAGTCAATAACATCATCCAACAGACCTTCCATTATTCCAAAAGTTTCAAACTCGCTAGTATAATAGTCTTGAAGCTCGTAAAAAGTATTAATTCTATTAGCACTAAATTCGACAGAGAAACCCCTTACTTGGACAGGCTCGTCCTCAATTTGAGTCAGATTTCAGTAAAATTCTCTAACAACTTTGACAACAGTTTTGTTGGTTGTATAACAGAAATTCTCCCATCCTCTCTCCTTGATTACTTTTTCCACCTCTCCTCCAGGATTATTAAAAACTTTATCTTGAATACACTTCTTACTTTGGAAAAGTGAAGTGTACGTCGATTGGGCTTTTGCGTTAATGAATCGAGTTTCGTCAAAATCAAGTCTTCTCTTTTGTCTTAGAGCCATCGTTCGATATATCAAATCACAAAAATTCCAACCAATCTCTAAAATAATACCACAATGGCTTCTAAATGGGGTTTAAAAAAATCTAAATCAATTTCCATGAGTTCCTTCCAAGTCTTTTCTCCACATTTTCAAATTTCCCAAAATTTCTCAACGTGGAAGAAAGTCATGGTGAAAATCAAAAATTTTTACATAGGAGTGAAGTTTTTACCAAGGGAAGATGAAATCCGGTGTTGAAATTGGTTGAAATCGCTCCAAATCCAAGATCTCTCAAGCCCTAGGTCAGTTTTTTGGGTAAAAAGGGAAAGAAGAAGATGAATAGTGGCTTTTGACCAGTCAAAATCGCGATAAATAGGTTTTTTTGCGACCGCGCCGTCGGCGGGCTAGTTCGCGCCGTCGGCGGCTGATCCATGAAAGAAATACCTGTTTTTATGCCTTGATTTTTATCAAAATTTTAAGGATATTATGCTTTAATGAAAGGTATTTTATGTTTTTGGATGTATGTGATGCAAAAATGTTCAAAAAAGAAAAAAAGATGAAAAAGGACGAAAAAGGAGCAAAAAGGAGCAAAAATGGAGCCAAAATGCAAAATTGCCAAAATAATGAGCCTGGCGCCTAGGCGCTAGAATCCGGCGCCTAAGCGCCAGCTCGATACCAAATCTGTGACGGTTTTTGTAACTACTTTAAGCGGTTATTTTGACGGTTAGAGCGGTTATTGGACCATCTAGAAGATTAGCAGTTATTCCTGGATTATAGGACATGTGATACATTGTATCTAGATGCTTGGAAATGGTTTGGATCGCAAAGAGGTGAGATCCAAAGTGAAGAGGTGCGAAGAACTGGATGCGGAGTCTGGCGCCTAGGCGCCAGATTCCGGAACCTAGGCACCAGACAAACTTTCTAGAAGATTCATTGAACTTGGACACATTTTAAAGAGGTGCCTTAGGTAACCCTTGAAGCCTATAAATAGGAGGCTATTCTTACAGAGAAAAACGCCCACCCCAAGTAGCCCAATAAGAAATCCAAAAATTAGAGAGATAATTTTAATGGCCATACTTTTAGTTTACTTTCCTTCATAAATTAGTTAGTTTATTTTATTTAGAGTTTATATTGAGAGTTTGGAAGAGTTGATGCTTTTGAAGTCTATTTCGCTTTGGAGTCAGTAGGAACCAGAGGTTCAGTTGGGGAAACACTTGAGATAAGTATTTGTAATTTTATTCAAAGTTTTATTTATATGTTTATTTATTTAGATTCAATGTTTTCTGAGTAGTTACTTTACTTTCTCCTTTCAATTATGAAAAGATAAATAAGATAATCTAAAATTCATTGGAGAATTAGAAACTAAAATATGTTTTAAATATTGTGATGATATTAATACCGGATCTTAATTTACTATTTAAATTAGCCATTTAAATTGTAAAAATCGTTGAAGAGTTTTGAGACCTAGAAGGAGATGAACTCTTAACTAGTAGATATCACATGAATCCTTGGGTAGTCGAAGGCCTTGTACGGGGTATTCAAGGTTAAGTGCAAATAAATATGAAAATATTATTCAATGGGCGTATAATTGATAAGTTTTTAGAGTGACAGACTAAATTCTTGTAATTTGGTTTATAGAAAGGGAACGGGTCACTAGTAGGGCCGACCATAGCCACCTCTGGACATCTAGTAGTGTGAACCTAGATTAACCCATTCTACTAACAATACATCCAGACCTGATCTATAGATTAGCCAATGTTCTTTATACTATTGAGCGAAGGTAAAGAATAGGATCGCTTCTATTTGGCACAATACCATAAATTTATATTCTCCACGAATATTATATTATCTAAAAAGTCTTGGATTAATTGAAAGGAAGAAAGTTGTTTCGCTTATTATTATTTACATCACTTATTATTTTAGTATCGTTTAATTCCGCTTTTAGTAAATTAAATATTAAATTTAAATCTTTAAAAGAAATACATAAAAATAAAATTTAAATATTTAAAAATCTATAAACCTCCTCGTGGGATCGATACTGGGGTCTTTATTTAAAGCCCTATATTACTTGAAACGATACGTATACTTGCGTAGTATTTCTAGTGTGTAAAATATTTTCCATAAAATTGTATTTATATACACTAGCCGCTATTATTATTTGGGTCAAAGTATTGACTATAAAATATTTTTGAGAGCATAAATTACTACGTTGTTCACGGATTGAGGTCAAGTTTTTAGCGCCGTTGCCGGGGAGGGCAAATTTTTAGATTTTAAATATTTATTTTATTTTATTTATTTCTTTTATTGTCAAAATACAAAAATATATAGTACAAAAACATTTATAAAAATAAAAGTAAAAAAAAAGTAAGTAGAGATTTTATTTCTTGTTATTTTATTTTACTTTTTATGTGTAGTTCTGGTTCTGAAGGATTATTACCTTTAGATTCTGAATTAGAAAGAACTGTTAGAAGAATTAAAAAAGGAAAACAAATTCAAAATTATCAAGAGATTGCTAATTTACAAAACAATTTACAAAATCCATTTGAAATTAATGAACAAAATGTTTACAAACCATTAATGGATTATGCTAACCCTACAGTTGATGAACTTCATAATAGTATTCAAATACTTACTGTAGATGCTAATTCTTTTGAGCTTAAACAGTCTATTATTCAAATGGTTCAAAATAATCAATTTGGGGGAACTCCAAATGAGGATCCAAATTTACACCTTGCTAGTTTTTTAGAACTTTGTGCTACCTTTAAATATAACAATGTTTCGATGATGCTATTAGACTTAGACTCTTTCCTTTCTCTTTAAGAGATAAAGCAAAGATGTGGTTGAACTCATTAGCAACAGTGTTCTATTAAAATATGGGTCGAAATGACACAAACATTCCTTGCTAAATATTTTCCTCCTTCTAAAACTGCTAAATTAAGAAATGACATTACTTCATTTAGTCAATTTGACTGGGGAGACAATTTATGAAACTTGGGAAAGATTTAAAGAACTATTAAGAAAATGTCCTCATCATGCTTTACCCGATTGGTTAATTATTCAAACATTTTATAACGGACTTATTGGATCACCGAAATCAATTATCGATGTTGTTACCTGGAGGTTCTTTAATGGCTAAATCATTTGAAGAAGCTTATACTTTAATTGAAGAAATGGCTAACAATAATTTTCAATGGCCTTCTGAAAGGATTAATCCTAAAATAATGGCAAGTATTCATGATAACGAAGCCTTTTCTATCTTAGATTCACAAGTAGCTGCAATATCTAAGAAATTAGATAATTTTGCTATCAATGTATCACATAACAATTCTGCTAATATGGAAGATTCTCAAACTATTGAAACTTTACAAGCTATTGCTTATAAAAATAATCCTTATTCAAATTATTATAATCCTGGATGGAAAAATCACCCTAATTTTAAATGGAAAAATTCACAACAACAATGGGGTAATAATCAATCTCATCCAACTGGAAATTGGAACAATCAAGTAAATTCAAACTATAAACCTCCTGAATTTAATAATCAACAAAAGAAGTTATCTATAGAAGAATTAATTTTACAACTGAATAATCAATTACAAAATCAAAACACTGCTATTCGTAATATTGAGAATCAAATGGGACAAATCACTAATTTAATTAATTACGGACCTCCAAGAACACTTCCTAGTAATGTTGAAATCAATCCAAAAGAAACTGGAAAAGAACATGAACATGTTAAAGTCAGTACAACTTAGAAGTGGAAAGGAATTAAAAGAAAGAATTCAGAATGAAATTAAAAATGAGATTGAGGTTGAAGAGATTGAAAAACCTAAAGAAACTCCTTCTCCTAGTAAAGATCAGACTGTTATTCCTATTAATGTGGAAGTTGAAAAACAACCACCACCTTTTCCTCAAAGATTAAAACAGCAGAAGCTTGATCATCAATTTTCTAAGTTCTTTGAATTTTTTCAGAAACTTACCATTAACATACCTTTTCCTGAAGCTTTAGAACAGATGCCAACTTATGCAAAATTTATGAAGGATATTTTAAGTAAGAAACAAATATTTGAAGCTTTTGAAACTGTTGCATTAAGTGAAGAATGTAGTGCAATAATTCAAAAGAAATTACCTCGAAACTTAAAGATCCTGGAAGTTTCACTATACCTTGTGCTATTGGAGAAAAATTTTGTGGAAAAGCTTTATGTGATTTAGGAGCAAGTATTAATCTCATGCCATTTTCTATTTTTCGAAGGTTGAATTTAGGAGAGATTACTCCCACCACCGTAACCCTTCGCTAACTGATAGATCTATCACTTACCCTAAAGGAGTTATAGAGGATGTTCTTGTTAAAGTGGATAAATTTATTTTTCCCGTGGATTTCATTGTGCTTGATATGGAAGAAGATAAAGAAATACCTATTATTTAAGGGAGACCTTTTCTAGCTACCAGACGGGCTACGATTGATGTACAAGAAGGAGAATTAACCATGAGAGTTAATGATCAAGAGATTAAATTCAATGTCCTTAAATCAATGTAGTACCCTGATAATGAAAAATGCTATCAAATGGATATTATTGATTATATATTCGAAAAACATTATCAAGAAAAATGTTAAGTCGTTTCTAAAAAAAATTGAATTATTAACTGACAAAAATGAAGAACTAAAAGAAGAAGAATTATTTAAAGAAACTCATTATACTAAAGATAACTGAGAAATTTTAGACATAACTCAAAATGATATACTTTTACCCTCAATTAAAAAAGCCCCTGAATTGGAATTAAAAATGTTACCTACACATTTAAAGTATGTTTTTCTTGGAAATTCATTAACTTTACCTATTATTATTTCTTCTAAACTAAGCTTAGATCAAGAAGAAAAATTAATAGGAGTGTTAAAGAATTATAAGAAAGCTTTTGGTTGGACTATTTCTGATATAAGAGGAATAAGCCCTTCCATCTGTATGCATAGGATTTTAATGGAAGAAGATTTTAAACCTACTATTGAACCTCAAAGAAGATTAAATCCTATTATGAAAGAGGTTGTTAAAAAAGAAATTTTAAAATGGTTAGATGCTGGAATTATTTATCCTATTTCGGATAGTCAATGGGTGAGTCCTATTCATTGTGTTCCGAAGAAAGGAGGAGTAACTGTCATTGTCAATGATAAAAATGAACTAATTCCTACAAGACAAGTTACTGGATGGCGAATTTGCATTGATTATCGGAAATTAAATAATGCCACTAGAAATGATCATTTTCCTTTACCTTTCTTGGATCAAATGCTTCATAAATTAGCTGGACACTCATATTTCTGTTTTCTGGATGGATATTCTGGTTATCATCAATTACTTGTCGCTCTCGAGGACCAAGAGAAAACAACATTTACAAGTCCTTATGGAACATTTGCGTTTAGAAGAATGTCTTTCGGTTTATGTAATGCACCTGCAACTTTTCAAAGATATATGATGTCAATATTTTGTGATTTGATTGACAAAGGAATTGAAATATTTATGGATAATTTTTCAGTTTTTGGAACATCTTTTGAATCTTGTTTGGAAAATATATCCAAAGTTCTGAAAAGATGTGAAGAAACAAACTTAGTTCTTAACTAGGAAAAATGTCAATTTATGGTCACAGAAGGCATTGTACTTGGTCATAAAATTTCACAAAAAGGGATGGAGGTTGATCGAAGCAAAAGTGAAAATTATTGCTGAACCGCAACCACCTACTACCGTTATCGATGTGAGAAGTTTCTGGGACATGCTGGATTTTATAGAAGATATATAAAGGATTTTTCTAAAATTGCTAAACCTCTTAGTCATTTATTGGAAAAAGAAGCTAAATTTGAATTTAATGAAGATTGTGTTAATGCTTTCAATATTTTAAAAGAAAAATTAATAACTGCACCTATAATTATTGCACCTAATTGGAATAAACCTTTTGAATTAATGTGCGATGCAAGTGATTTTGTAATTGGAGATGTATTGGGACAAAAATATGAGAAAATTTTCAAAGTTATATATTATGCTAGTAAAACTCTTACTGAAACTCAAAGAAATTCCACTACTACTGAAAAAGAGCTTTTAGCTATAGTTTATGTCTTTGATAAATTTAGGCCTTATCTTCTTGGTACCAAATGCATAGTTCATACTGATCATTCCGCTATTAAATATTTAATGTCAAAAAAAGATGCTAAACCTAGACTGATAAGATGGGATTTACTTCTACAAGAATTTGATTTTCAAATAGTGGATAGAAAAGGAACTAACAACCAAATTACTGATCATTTATCTAGAATTAAGAATGATATTTTTATTGAAGAAAATATAAATGAGAAATTTCCTGATAAACAGTTATATGTTATTCAAGGATGCCCAACATCTTGATATGCGGATATAGTTAACTATTTAGTTAGCAATATTCTACCTTATGGATTGAATAACAAATATATTAAGAAATTTAAAAATGATGCTAAATCTTATATTTGGGAAGATCCTCGTTTATTTAAATTGGGAAGAGATTCTGTAATTCGAAGATGTGTACCTTATGAAGAAACTTTTGCTATTATTAAAAAATGTCATGATTCCGAATTTGGAGGACACTTTGGAGTAGATAAAACTGCATTTAAAATTTTAAATTCAGGATTTTATTGGCCTACGTTGTTCAAAGATGTGATACATTATGTTAAAACATGTGATCGATGTCAAAGGATAAGAAATATATCTAGGAAAGATGAAATGCCTTTAAACTATATATTGGAAGTTGAAATTTTTGATATATGGGGTTTAGACTTTATGAGACCATTTGTACCATCATCTGGAAAGATTTATATTTTATTAGCAGTTGATTATGTTTCAAAGTGGACTGAAGTTGTAGCTTTACCTAACTGTGATTCCAAAAGTGTTTCGAAATTTTTAAAGAAAATAATCTTTTCTAGATTTGGAATGCTTAAAGTAATTATCACAGATGGTGGAAGTTATTTCAGAAACATAATAATTCAATCATTACTGGAAAAATTTGGAATCAAACATAGAATTGCAACTACTTATCACCCAAAAACAAGTGGAATGGTTGAAGTATCAAACAGAGAAATTAAAAGAATTTTAGAGAAGAATGTTAATCCTAAAAGAACCGATTGGGTCGATAGACTTCGATTCTGCATTATGGGCTTATAGAATAGCTTATAAGACACCAATCGGAATGTCACATTACCGATTAGTTTATGGTAAACATTGTCACTTACCTCGTTGAACTTGAACATAAAGCTTATCGGGCGATAAAGGAGTTTAATTTTGATTTGAATACCGCAGGAGAAAAACGATTATTACAATTAAATGAGATGGATGAAATAAGAAATGAGTAATATGAAAATGCAAAGATTTATAAAGAGAAAATGAAGATATTACATGATAAAAAGATTTTAGGAAAAATATTCGAGCCTGGACAAGAAGTATTATTATTTAATACTCGTTATAAAATTAAGATCTAAATGGATGGGACCATATATAATTGAGAAAGTATATCAATATGGAGCTATGGATATTAAAGACCGCAAAATGGGAAAAATATTTAAAGTTAACGGATTAAGACCGAAGCCTTATTTGGGAGAAATAAAAATGATTTATAAAGGTGTTGAGTCTACCTGATTAAAGACTTAATGAGGTTGGGCTGACGACGTTAAACCCAGCGCTTCGCGGGAGGCAACCCATAGTTATTTTTGTGTGTTTTTACATTTTTAATGTAAGGTTATGTCTCGGTCTTGACTAATTTTATATAACTTTAGAAAATTGGATGCTAACAAGTCTTTAGTGACTTAAGCTAAAGATTATCTTGAAGTATATAAAATTTGGACTTTGGATCACTCCATTTTGTATGTGAGTGAAAAGGAGATCAAGTTAACCTTCATTGTTTAAATTACTGAGTTTATATTGATCTTACCATTCTAATTTACCTATTTTTGAGATCGAAACTTTGAAATTTGATGTTAGGCGAAACGGAGTCGAACATGGTTCTGGCGCCTAGGCGCCAAAATCCGGTGCGTAAGCGCCAGAGTAAACTATGTGTTGATGGGTCCGGCGCCTAAGCGCCACTACTCGGGTCGTGTAAAAACCGAAAATTTTCAGCTTTTTCACACGATTTTCTCCTATAAACTACCCCATCTTCGTCCCCAATCCCTAAGCAACCATAGTTACGACCTTTACACTTCATACTCGAGGAGATAAGAGAAGATTTTGAAGAAATGGAGAGAAGAAATCATGGAAGAAGAGGCTAGAGATAAGTATTCTAAGGATCCTCAACCTTACTTCAATGGTTTCATTGTCGTTAGTTTGGAGAAGTTTTCGAGTCATCTAGATAAGTTCGATGCGGAATTCAAAAGCATTGGAGATCGCCTCCATGAGATGTATCATCAAATCGAGCATCTGGAATGGCAGGCAAAGCTTCAATTCGATCATCTAGCGGCCTATCAAGATGCTCAAGTGGAGATGTATGCAAAGAATAAATGGATCGACGAGAAAATGGCTTCGGATTTTCTAAGGGCATTAGTGTTCTTCCCTAGTAGGACAAGTAATCTTCATTGCTATGAAAATGGAAATTTCTAATTTGAAGATTGGATAGTAAATGTGGTTAGATCGAGACTTTATCTAGTGTGTCGTTGTATCGATTTGGTAAATCGACTGTGTTGTTTTTGTGTTTGTTTTATTGTTAATTGTGTGTTGTATTTTCTATGAAATTGTTTTGTTTGATTATTAGTAAGACTTGAATCTTATTATTGTACATATCTGTATTGTATTGAGCCCGAAATTGAAGATTATGAATGAAATTAGAAGAGTTTAACTTAAACTTGTATTTAATTGATGGATTTAATTTTTAATTTTTAAAATTTTTGGAAAATATTTTGGAAGTTAGAAACTGAAGCAATACTCTTATGTGAGTAATTAGAAGTTGAATTTGTGAGTTTTGGTGGAAAATTAATTTTTTTTTAAAAAATGATTTTTGTGAAAGGCGAGTCTGGCGCCTAGGCGCCTAGGAGCCAGAATTCGGCGCCTAAGTGCCGGTTCGGCCTGCTACCCTAAAATCTGGAGTTAAACCCCCAAAAGCCATGGACGACGCCTAAGCTTCATCCCCTTCCTCATTTTCGCGAAAACACCCCTTAGATCCATCTTGAGGTCAAAATGTCACGTATTTGAGCCCGAAATCACTCGATTTCTTCATCTTAAGGTCAGATCTACCTTCTAAACTTTTTATTTTTTATTTCTACCATGGATTTTCCTATTTTTGCTCAAAACCAAATTTTGGAGAAAATTTTTTATTTTTAGAAATTCTCCATGGATTTTCTTAACTCATTTTAAGTTTCTCAGATCTACCTTCTAACTATCTTTCATTCCTTTATTTATTTGTGTTTTCTTTCACATTTAGGTGGCACCTAAATCTAAGCGCGGAAAAGCACGAGAAAATTTCGACAGCAGCAAGTTCGCTACTACGGCAGCACACTTTCGTTATCACGAATTTGCATCATCAAGGAAATTTATCTCGGAGCGCAGTTTTTACAATCCTAGAGAGATGATCGTGAACATGATCGTTGCACACAACTGGCAGTGATTCTGTTATTTCACTACCGTTGCTGTTATTCCTGTTGTACGAGAGTTTTATGCCAACTTTATGGATGCGGAAGACTACGAAGTCTTCGTTAGAGGTGTCGAAGTGGGATTCACTCCGGAACGGATCAATATTTTCTACGGCCTACCACCTACCATCGTGTGCTAGTATTCTGTTCTATCTCCATCTGAAGGAGATTTGGAGATGATTATTGCATATCTGACTGATGGCACTGGAGCTTGGAAGATTCGGAACGACAAACGGGTAAACATTAAATCTTCTAAGTTGAATGGTATTTCAAAGGCCTGACACTATTTTATTTCTGCTAGACTACTTCCTTCTAACCACCCGAGTGAATTTTCCAGAGATAGAGCTATTCTGAACTACTGCATTCAGGAGAGGAAGCCGATAGATGTTGGCAGCATTATCTATGATTCTGTGGAGTCTATTGCAAGATCCAGCACTTCTGTGGGATTAGGATTCCCATCCTTGATATATTCTTTATGTATGAGCAATGGATTTATTGCTGATATTTAAGAGAAGAAGCTGAGACTACAAAGCCTATTGGGCAGGAGAGTGTTAGTATTTATGATCATCTTCGCGGGAAGAAATCTATCGCTCCTTCTACTTTTGTACCTACTCCAGGTAGAGCTTCTACTTCTAGACCTTCTACTTCTACTACTGAGCCACCATCTAGTTTCTGGGAATCAATGCATGATCAATTTCCGGAGCGACAGAATGAGTTATTTCTAACTCACTCGCAGGGTAGATACTATAGACAAGAAGATTGATCATCTATCCGAATATACCCAAAGGAAAAGTAATTATGATGCCGAGTATTCGAGTCTTTAGTTAGATTCTCGAAGGGTGAGCATGATGTTCGGCTCCTTACCCGTCCTAGATTTTCACCGTATGTTGATCCAAAGGATGTGGAATTTTCTTTTGGTGATGACGATGACGAGGCTACAAATAGTGATTAGTAGCTTGATTTACCTCTGGAGATGAGTTGATTCTTTTTTTAGTTTATTTCTTGTTTGTTAGTATTGATTAGTTTGTTGTTAGTTAGTGTCGATTTGTTTAAGTAACTTTGTGTGGATTTTTTTAATGTTGAGACTGTTTTTAGAGTATCTAGTTTGATATGTGTTTAAGACTGAAATATGGATGAATTTTTTTTTCATTTTCTATGATAAATGTTTATTTTTGTTTTCAGCTTACTAATTAGTATTCTTATATAGTTATTGATGTTGTTTTGTTTCTGTTATTGTGATTAGTTTAGTCATTTAATTTTGCTAATGATATAAAAATTGAGCCTGCTTACTTTTATATATGCTTCATTATTTCAGTAATATTCATAAAAAGCATGTGTAGAAGTAAATTTTTCTTTGTAGACTGTTTTTACATACTTATAAAAAAATTCCTTTTAAAAATATGCCTTTCTTTCTCTCATACTTTAAAATCAAAACTTAATTTTGGGGGAAGGGAAAATACATGCAAATATAAATTTTATTTGTCCTTAAAGTGTTAATATTTTCTAAAAAAAAAATATATTAACATAACATAAGGAATGAAAAATCTATTTAAGATCACTTAAATTTTTGAAATTATAAATAATTTAGTAAACTTAACCAAAAATTTTAATAACTTTGATTGATTTTAAGAAAATAATTATTCAAATTAAAGAAGAGTAAGATTAAAAATGTTTTATATTCATGATAGAGAAAATTGAATTTTAGAAGTATTAAGAAATCAAGAATTATAACTTGAGAAAGAAAAAGATTGAAAGTCTTCTTGAAAACTATTCATGTTATAACAATTAAGTGAAAATGTATAAGTTTGAAAATATAAGTTAAGGATAGTGAAGTTCGAAACCATTAACAGGCTATCCAGATACAGTAATCCTCACTGTGAAAAAAAAAGAGAAGAAGAAGTGAGGAGATGCCTAATCAAAAATTGGCTTCACTTGAATTATCTTATAAAAAGAAAACTAATTACATATTTTACTTAATTTTTATGCATGTATCTTTATTAGAAAAGATTTTCATGAAGATCTTTTTCTTGTAAATAATTTATGTGATCTTAATATAATAAACTACAATTATTTTCGAAACGAATGAAAATTTTTTGAAGTCTTACAATTTGGTAGTTAAATATTCTTTAAATTCTTAAAATTAAACTTAGTTAGTGAAATTTGGTTAATGATTTACTAAAGCCTTTATAAAATCAAAAATTACAAATAATCTTAAATATTTACCTTTATTCCAAATGTTATACATTTTATATAGTAAAAAAAGTTACTTGAGGATAAGTAACGTTTAAGTTGGGGGGATTTTGATCCATGAAAAAAATACCTATTTTTATGCCTTGATTTTTATCAAATTTTTAAGGATATTATGCTTTAATGAAAGGTATTTTATGTTTTTGGATGTAGGTGATGCAAAAATGTTCTAAAAGGAAAAAAAGATGAAAAAGGATGAAAAAGGAGCAAAAAGGAGCAAAAATGGAGCCAAAATACAAAACTGCTAAAATAATGAGCCTGGCGCCTAGGTGCCAAAATCCGGCGCCTAAGCGCCAGCTCGATACCAAATCTGTGACTGTTTTTGTAACTACTTTGGGCGGTTATTTTGACGGTTAGAGCGGTTATTGGACCATCTAGAAGATTGGCAGTTATTCCTAGATTATAGGACATGTGATAAATTGTATTTAGACGCTTGGAAACGGTTTGAATCGCGAAGAGGTGCGATCCAAAGTGAAGAGTGCGAAGAACTGGACGCGGAGTCTGGCGCCTAGGCGCCAGATTCCGGCTCCTAGGCACCAAAATAACTTTCTAGAAGATTCATTGAACTTGGACACATTTTGAAGAGGTGCCTTAGGCAACCCTTGAAGCCTATAAATAGGAGGCTATTCCTACAGAGAAAAACGCCCACCCCAAGTAGCCCAATAAGAAATCAAAAAATTAGAGAGATATTTTTAAGGTCCATACTTTTAGTTTACTTTCCTTTATAAATTAGTGAGCTTATTTTATTTAGAGTTTGTATTGAGAATTTGGAAGAGTTGGTGCTTTTTAAGACTATTTCGCTTTGGAGTCAGTAGGAACTAGAGGTTCAGTTGGAGAAATACTTGAGATAAGTATTTGTAATTTTATTCAAAGTTTTATTTATATGTTTTTTTATTTTGATTCAATGTGTTATGAGTAGTTACTTTACTTTCTCCTTTCAATTATGAAAAGATAAATAAGATAATCTAAAATTCGTTGGAGAATTAGAAACTAAAATATGTTTTAAATATTGTGATGATATTAATACCGGATTTTAATTTACTATTTAAATTGGTCATTTAAATTGTAAAAATCTGTTGAAGAGTTTTGAGACCTAGAAGGAGATGAACTCTTAACTAGTAGATATCAGATGAATCCTTGGGTAGTTGAAGGCCTTGTGTGGGGTATTCAATGTGAAGTGCAAATAAATAGGAAAATATTATTCAATGGGCGTAGAATTGATAAGTTTTTAAAGTGACAGACTAAATTCTTGTAATTTGGTTTATAGAAAGGGAACGGGTCACTAGTAGGGCCGACCATAGCCACCCTTGGACATCTAGTAGTGTAAGCCTAGATTAACTGATTCTACTAACAATACATCCAGACCTGATCTATAGATTAGCCAATGTTCTTTATACTATCGAGCGAAGGTAAAAAATAGGACTACTTCTATTTGGCACAATACGATAAATTTATATTCTCCACGAATATTATCTTATCTAAAAAGTCTTGGATTAATTGAAAGGAAGAAAGTTGTTTGCTTGTTATTATTTACATCACTCATTATTTTAGTACTACTTTAATTCTGCTTTTAGTAAATTAAATATTAAATTTAAAACTTTAAAAGAAATACATAAAAATAAAATTTAAATATTTAAAAATCTATAAACCTCCTCGTGGGATCGATACCGGGGTCTTTATTTAAAGCCCTATATTACTTGAAACGATACGTATACTTGCGTAGTACCTCTAGTGTGTAAAATATTTTCCATAAAATTATATTTATATACACTAGCCACTATTATTATTTGGGTCAAAGTATTGACTATAACATATTTTTTAGAGCATAAATTACTACGTTGTTCGCGGATTGAGGTCAGCGGCCTCGAGGGCACCATCGGCGAGATTCCTTAAAATTGAATATTTTGTGATTTTTCTCAATTTTAAGCCTCGTCGTCATCCGTTTGATCCTTTTTACAGTATATTTTAATTAATTTAGTGATGTGTTAATACAAATAAACTTACACACAACAAACTTCACATTTATTTATATGAAATCCAAGTTTTTGCATTACAATACATAACACACATAAGTAGGTATTCTTTCAACCTCAATCCTCAATTAGCATCGCAATCCAAGTCACATCACTCAAAACGCTGAAAACAAACATTTCAATCATAATCTCATCTATACTGAGATTAAAAGCTAACTAATCAAACACATAAACGTACAAACATTGATTAAATCAAACACAATATACTGAAAACAAACTAATTAAGTCTACTACCCTTCTGAACTAGTACTGGTTTCTCCTTTGATATCTCCCATCGTTTGAACATGGACAAACAAGTTGTAAAATGGTCGGAATGGGAATTTTTCAGTAGAATTTTCATTGATCCATCCCATCTTTATCATCAATCGCACCAAACTTGCTTCAAATTGTCCAGTATGGTCAAAATGCTCTTTCATTCTCCAATCGATGTGATCGAAGAATTCAAACACATTGTTAACTGTGCTCATTAAGTTCTGTACCTGATTCTGTAGACTTTTGATTTTATGCATGAGTATTGGTGTATTGTCTACTACTAAAGGTTGAACTGGAACAGAATTATGCGAAGCTTGATCCAGGATCAAACTTACATCACTCTCTCCATCAATGGTTGGGAACATCTGAGTTGGATCTAAGGGTTTCCAAGGTAGCAATATCTTCTCCCAAACCTCGTACGAAACTTGAAACAAACTGTAAATCGAGAAAATTGTGGAAGAAACAGATTTCACAGTAATCGATCCAATATCTATGGGTCATCCCGTCTAACTGCAGTAGTTTAAGATTTCACTTTCTTTCGTAACCTTGCCAATTTTTATCATTGGCAACAATTTCGCTTAGATGAAAAAGTGTCAGTGTTTCGAAATAGGATTTAAGAGAGTAGCAGAAAAACTAACATACCCGTTATCTCTAACTTCCCTTTCATTGGTTTTATCCATAAAAAATTGAGATATCTCATTCATCTTTTCTTTCGTCGGCACGAATTTGAAAAGTAATAGACTAGATCATTCTCAAGCATATATAACTCATTAATTCTTTCGGAATTAAATGTAATCCACCTACCTCGCACATAAACACTTCCTTGGTTGATTCCATGTAAATTTGCGTAGAATTCTTTAACCACTGGAATGACTACTGCAGCAGTAGTGTAGCAGAACACTTCTCATCTTTTTCGCACAATAATTTCTTTAATTGGTGATAAAGAATCACTTTGTCCTCTATTGACAAATCCTCTTTCTTTAATCAATCTTTTCTTCGAGATTACCTTGTTGAAGAGTCGCTGCACTTCCGCACTGATGAACTTTCTCCAGTTGTAAACTCAATATTTTGGGTTGTCAATCGAATTTGATGTCATTTGAGAAGAATTGAAGAGAGAATCCATTTGTTTTTGGGAGTTTGGAATGTTTAGGAACCGTCCATAGGAGTTTATAAAGGACAAATTCGCTAAAAACCGCCAAAAATCATCGTTTTGAACACGAAAAACTACCCACTCGCCGATCCTTCTGTCGGCGGCCTCAAAGGCGCCATTGGCAAGCCTTATGCAATTAAATACTAGAGCTCTTGGAAAAAACCCACCATCGGTGGCGTCGAGCGTGTCGTCGGCGCCTTAGGCAAAAATTTGCATAAAAATGTCGTAGTCCAATATGTTCTAAATTTTCTCTATGGATTCAAATTCTATGATAATCAAAGGGTAAAATATAAGTACTAGGACTCAATATTACTACAAACTAACAATAGTTTCAAACAAACACACAACTATTAAAAATAACTATGGGTTGCCTCCTATAAAGCGCTTGGTTTAACGTCGTCAGCCCGACCTATTCAAGTGTTATTCAGGTTGACTGATCATTAAAACCTCTTTATAATTTGGTCTTTTACCTTCAAAATATGATTTTAATCTATGTCCATTTACTTTAAATCTATTCCCAGTCTTAGGATCTTCAATTCCAACAGCTTCATAAGTAAAAACCTGAGTTACAGTAAATGGTCCTAACCAACGAGACTTCAACTTCCCAGGAAATAATTTCAACCTTGTATTGTAAAGCAAAACTTCTTGTCCTGGTTCAAAGTTCTTTCGGTTAATCTTCCGATCATGTCTTAACTTCAGTTTTTCCTTATAAATTTTATTGTTATTGTAAGATTAATTTATTAACTCTTCTAATTCATTCAATTGCAGCTTTCTCTTCTCACCAGCATTTTTCAAATTATAATTAAATTCTTTAATTGCCCAAAAAGCTTTATGCTCCAATTCTACTGGTAAGTGACAAGTTTTTCCATATATAAGCCTGTAAGGAGTCATACCAATAGGAGTTTTATAAGCAGTCCTGTATGCCCATAATGCAGTATCTAGTCTTGCAGATCAATCTACTCTATTAGGGTTTACAGTCTTTTCTAGAATTTGTTTAATCTCTCTATTAGAAACTTCAGCTAAACCACTGGTTTGAGTATGATAGGCAGTTGAAAATTTATGAACAATACTAAACTTTTCTGCCAATCTTTGAATGTATTTATTCCTAAAATGGGATCCTCCGTCAGTGATAATCACTCTCGGCATACTGAATCTTGTGAAAATGTTTTTCATCTAGAATCTAGAGACACTTTTAGCATCACACTGAGGTAAAGCTTGTGCTTCTATCCACTTTGACACATAATCAACAACAATTAAAATATATAAGTTCTCAAATGAAGGAATAAATTGTCCCATGAAATCTAATCCCCAAACATCAAAAATCTCAACTTCTAATATGAAATTTAGAGGCATTTCGTTTCTCCTAGATATATTACCTACTCGTTGGCATCTATCACAGGTTTTGATATATCTGTAAACATCTTTAAAAGAGTAGGCCAATAAAATCCAGCTTGAAAAATTTTATATGCAGTTTTATCAATTCCAAAATGTCCTCCAAAATCAGAATCATGACATTTTTTAATAATCTGTTCAGTTTCTTCATACGGCACACGTCTCCTAATAATAAGATCATTACATTGTTTATATAAATATGGTTCATCCCAAAAATATGATTTTGAATCATGAACAAATTTTTTCTGTTGTTGCAATGTTACATAGGTAGAAAAATATCACTTACTAAATAATTTACTATATCTACATACCAAGGTATTTTCCACTCATTTATATTATAAAGTTTTTCATCAAGAAAATTGTCTATTATCTCTTTGTCGGTATCAGAAAATACATTATATTCTAGTCTCGACAAATGATCAGCAATTTGATTTTCAGTTCCTTTTATATCAATCACCACAAAATCGAATTCTTGCATTAAAAGTACCCATCTAATTAATCTTGGTTTAGTATCCATCTTCTGCATCAGATATTTAATAGCAGAATGATCAGTATGCACAATACATTTTGTTCCAATTAAATATGATCTAAATTTATCAAAATCATATACAATAACCAGTAACTCTTTTTCAGTAACCGTATAGTTAATTTGAGCATCATTAAGAGTTCTACTAGCGTAGTATATAACCTTAAAAATTTTGTCATATCTTTGACCAAGAATGTACGTAATAAGCATAATCACTAGCATCACAAATTAGTTCGAACGGTTTCTCCCAATCAGGTGAAACTATTACATGTGATGTGATTAGTTTTTCCTTTAATAATTCAAAGGCATTCAAGCAAGTCTTCTCAGAATTCAAATTTCTTATCTTTTTCTAAAAGTCGGCATAGAGGCTTTGTAATTTTTAAAAATCTTTAATATAACGCCCGTAGAAACCAAAGATGTCCAAGAAAACTTCTTACCCCTCTCACCGTAAGTAGGAGGTGGAAATTTAGCTATTACTTGAATTTTTCTAGGGTCTACTTCCATACCATTTTCTGTAATTTTATTCCCTAATACAATTCCTCCTGCAACCATAAATTGGCATTTCTCCCAATTTAGAACTAAGTTAGTTTTTTCGTAAGCTCCAAAACTTTTTCAAGATGATTTAAGCATGCGTCAAATGATGTTCCAAACACAGAGAAATCATTCATAAATACTTTAATTCCATTGTCTATTAATTTACTAAAAATTGACATCATACAACTTTGGATTGTTGCAGGTGCATTACATAGTCCAAAAGGCATCCTTCTGAAAGCAAAAGTTCCGTAAGGACTAGTAAAGGTTGTTTTCTCTTGATCCTCAGGAGCAATAGGTATCTAATGGTAACCAGTATATCCATCCAGAAAGCAATAGTACTTATGTCCAGCAAGTATATCCAACATTTGGTCTAAGAAAGGAAAAGGAAAATGATCTTTTCGGGCGGCTGCATTTAATTTTCGATAATCTATACAAATATGCCATTCAGAAATTTGTCTGATATGAATTAATTCTTTATTTTCATTTTCTTCAACAGTTATTCCTCCTTTCTTGGGAACACAATGAATTGAACTTACCCAAGTACTATCTGAAATAGGATATATAATTCCAGCATCTAACCATTTTAAAATTTCTTTTTTAACTACTTCTTTCATATAGGGTTTAATCTCCTTTAAGGGTCAATTCTTGATTTATATTCTTCATCTAATAAAATTTTGTGCATACAAATCGAAGGACTAATTCTTTTAATATCAGCTAAAGTCCAACCAAAAGCTCTTTTGTATTTTTTTAATGTGTCCATTAATTTTTGTTCTTGAAATTCATTTAAGTCTGAGGATAAAATTACTGGTAATGTTGAAAACTCTCCTAAAAATATATACTTCAAATGATTTGGAAGATTTTTTAATTCAAGTTCATGGGTTTTACAATAGATGGAATTAATATTTGATTTTCTAGTGATGTTAAATCCAGCTTTTCATATTTTTCTTGAATATAATCAGCATCTTCAGTTTCTATTTCTTCATAATTATCTTCTTCTATATCTTCTTTTTCTTCATAAGTTTCATAAAAATATTCTCTTTTCAAATGATCACATATATCCATTTTGAAACATTCATCATCTTTTTCTATTGATGAATTATTCATTGACTTTGAGATGTTAAAGGTTACTTCTTGATCATTTACTCTTATTGTCAATTCTCCTTTTTAAACGTCTATCATAGCTCTTCCTGTAGCTAGGAATGGTCTTCCTAAAATGTTTGGAATTTCTTTATCTTCTTCCATATCTAGAATGATAAAGTTTACAGGAAAAATAAACTTATCAACCTTGACCAAAACATCTTCTACAATTCCCTTAGGATGTGTAATAGATCGATCAGCTAACTGTAAAATTACTGAAGTTGGTGCAATCTCTCCAATTTCTAACCTTTTAAAATTTGATAAAGGCATCACATTTATGCTAGCTCCCAAATTACATAATGCTTGGCCATAAAATTTTTCACCAATAGCACACGGAATAGTGAAACTACCAGGATCTTTATGTTTTTCAGGAAGTTTTCTTTGAATTATAACACTACACTCTTCACTGAGTGCAACAGTCTCATGATCTAATAACTTCCTCTTTTTGTTGAGTATATCCTTCATAAATTTAACATAATCAGGCATTTGTTCTAAAGCTTCAACAAAAGGAATATTTATTGACAATTTTTTTCAAAATGACTAAAAATTTAACAAATCTTTTTCCTTTAACTTGTTGCTTTAGTCTTTGAGGAAATGGTGGAGTTGGTTTTTCAATAGTAATTTTCATAGGTTTCAGAGGAAAATCAGGATATAAACTTTTGTTTTCTCCTTCAGTTTCATTTTGAACTCTTGTTTCCAACTCTTTTCCACTCCTTAATTGAATAGCTTTGATTTGTTCTTTTCCTTGATCTTTAACATTTACTTCAACATTGGTAGGTAAAGTTCCAATAGGTCTATAGCTTAATGCAGAAGCAATTTACCCTAATTGGTTTTCTATGTTTTTAATAGCATTTCCTTAATTTTGTAATTGGTTACCCATATTCAAAACTATTTCTTCCATAGACAACTTCTTTTCGTTGAATTGAGAATTATTATAAAAACCTGGTGGACTAGAAGGTCTATAATTGGAATTTCCTGGATTATTTATATTTTTTAATGGGTTTATAGGATTGTTCCCCCACTGAGGATTATTATTATTATTTTGGTTATTCCAATTAAAATTTGGATGATTCTTCCAACCTGGATTTATTAGTTTGAATAAGGATTATTTTGTCTATTATTTATTGCATTTATTGTTTCATATGAAGATTGAGCATCTATGATTTGTCCTAATGAATTTTCTTCTAACACTTGAGGTGTTTGAGAACGATTCATTCCATATTGATCTATTTTCTTCGAAAGAGCAACAATTTGAGAAACTATCATGGTTAAAGCATCAAAATCATGAATATTGGTTACTTTCTTAGGATTTACCCTTTCAACAGGCCATTGAAAATTATTGGTAGTCATTTCATCTATTAACACATAAGCTTCTTCAAAAGGATTAGACATTAGTGATCCACCAACAGCAGCGTCTATTAGAGATCTAAGAGATCTTACTAATCCATTATAAAATGTTTGAATAATTAACCAATCTGGGAAAGCATAATGTTGACATTTCCTAAGAAGTTCTTTAAATCTTTCCCAAGATTCATATATCGATTCTCCCTCATACTGACTGAAAGATGTGATATTGTTTCTATAACAAATCAATTTTTCCCTGGAAACGGCGCCAAAAACTTGAGCCGACCCCGCGCTTTAATCCAATTCAAAATTCACTTTAGTAACAATAAAATATTTTAATATATTAATCGCGGATTTACTTTCAAACGCAAGTATACGTATCATTCAAGTAATACAGGGCTCTAATGGAGTCTTGGATATCGATCCCACAGGGAGAGTATTAAAGCCTACAGACTTAGGATTTATAAAAATCAATTCAGAATTACAACTAAATCAAAATGCTTATCTATCACTAATATGCAATCGATGATAATACGAAACTTATATTAAAAACTAGTTTTACTAACAACTTACTAATTCTACTAGAGTTAAGTTCAAATATAGATAATAGCAATAATCTTTCTCCTTTGTTAAGATATTTAAGTGAAATGATAATCATAATTAGTTTTAATGTGTTGTGCCAAATAGAAGCATACCTATTCTTTATCCTTTGGTCCAGGCATAAAGAACATTGACTAATCCTATGCTTGGGTTACTGATTCTGTGGCTAGGCTGGGAGGATACTGGCTCTCATTTCGGAGCTCCCACGTTCCCCTCACCTGAGGGCTAACAATCAACACATTAGCACCCAAACGATAGGACCGAATTGAGGATTTTAGCCTGTCACTCTAAAATCTTCAATTCTACGCCCGATAATATTATTTCCCTATTTATTTGCACTTCTCCCTACAAGGATTTACTAGTTTACCTTACAAAGAGAATTGTGATACATACAAGTTAAAAATCCTTAGCCCACGGTCAGGTCTTAAGAATTCTTCATGGATTTTAACAATACAAATGGCCAATTCGTATAGTAAATTAAGTTTAGGTATAGTACCATCACAACTTCTTTTATAATTTATTTAATTTACTAATTATATAATCATTTCACTAAAACATCAAAACCAGGAGAAAGATAGAACAACTACTCAGAATTCATGAAGAGGATGCAATAAAACTTAGATTTCATATAATAAAATAAAGTTCTACACATTAAAAACAAATAAACACTACTTATCTCAAATTCCTCCCCAAGCAAACTCCTCGAAGTTCCTCTGGATCTTTTCCTTGGATTTCTACTTTGAAACGTCAATGTGGAAGAGTACTCTCACTTCCCTTCCACTCTTCCAATTCCTCAAAGAATTCCTTACAATTTCTCTATTTGAACTCACAACTCACTAAATTAAACTCACTAATTGACTCTCTTTACAATATGGACTCACTTACAATCACTTTAGAGACCAAAAGAAGAGCCATTTTTCGGCCAAAATTTGTTCCTTTTAAAGTTTTAGAAGAGTCTCTAAGGGTTGCGAAGGCACCCCTTCGAAAATCATCCACATTCAACGTATTTTTGGAACAATCTGTATCCCCGCCGTAGGCGGCCTCGAGGCGCCGTCGGCAACCTTCTAGAAACTCCGCATTTGAACTGACTCTGCCATCTGCTGCCTCGATCCGCGACGTCGGCGGCCTCCCTTGTAATTAATTCTGAACTCTCGGTAAAATCACGCCGTCGGCGGCCTAGGTCAAATTTGCATAATTTTTTCCTTTTTGCTCCAAATCCGCTCATTTTTGCATATTTTCATTCCTTTATCCTTAATTCTTCATACCTATAGAAAAACACCAAAAATATCTTTCTTTAAAATGAAATATCATCAAAATCAGTGAAAAATATGCATGAAAATGTTGACCTTTTTCTCTTGGGTCAGAATCTTCTTCAATCCAATCATTTTTTTAAAATATGCTTATCATACCTTCTTTAATGTGCAGAGTATGATCGAAGTATTCATTTATCCTCTAATCCAGATGATCAAAGAATTCAGAAATATTGTTAATTGCACTCATAACATTTTGTACCTCTTAGTCTAATTCTTATTCCTTTCTAGAATAACATGAGAACTATTAAGAAAAAGAGGCATATGAGATGAGCTTTGTGATGATTGATCCATAAAAACATTCATATCATTAACCACTCCATTATCTATGCAGTCACAATTCATCACTAAATTCATGGGCTTCCAGGGAAGAATGACTTTATCCCAACTTTCATAAGGTATCTGTGACTGACTACAGAGCAGAAACTTGGTAGATGGATGTCCTAACCCATAAGTAGATCCATTTGTAATCAAACCCAGAACTGATTTAATATTTATTGCACCAACATCAATAGGTCTTCCCATTTGAATACAATAATTCAAGATAACGCTTTCCTTTGTAATTACTGATTTTCATTGTCAGAAGTAATTTCGCAGAAATAAAGAAGTGCCATTGCATCGACTCAGAACTTAATAATGAAAATGGAAACTTAGATATCCATTGTCTTGAATCTCCCAATTTTCATCTTCATTAGTTAGGAATCGATACACATCATTCATGTTGTCTCTTGTGGGGACGAAATTAGTGTAATAGTAAATTGGAATGCTTTTAATCATAATCAAATCATTTATTCTTGAAGGAGTTAATGGTACCCACCTGTGTCGAATATAGATGACTCTTTGGTTGATCCCATGAGGATTTGCATAAAATTCTTTCACCACATACATGGTTACTGCAGCGGTAGTGTAGCACAACACTTCCCAACTTCTTTGCACAATGATCTCCTCCACTTAAGTACTAGGAGTGTTTAGCCCTTAATTCACAAAACCTCTTTCTTTGATTAATCTTTTCTTCACAAGAAGTCTACCATAAAGTTTCTGCGCATCGACACTAATGAATTTTTTTCTATTGAAAACCACATATCTTGAAGTTCCTTTGAAGTTGGAAGCCATGGGATTCAGAATTGGTGAATGTCTTTTTGTTCTACTGACTTAAATGACTTTAAAAAAAAAGTTCAAGGGGTTATAATGATGAAAAATCTGTCCAAAACTGCCAAAAATCGAACTTAGAAGCTTCCAAACCATTAGCATAACTGTGGCGCTGTGAATGTTGATGTGGCACAGTCAGTGCCAATGTTCTATAAGTTGTCGTTGTCGGCGCCAATTTCGGCATCGTCGACTCCAGAGCATAATTTCACACCCTTTCATTCTTGGTCTAAATAATTCCTAAATCTTCCATAAAATCCAATGATTACCATAAGTTATGACATTTATGAATGTCTAGGACTCTATATTATAATATTAATAAATCTATATTAACATAAACATATAAAATCAAATCAATTAACAAAGATAACTATGGGTTGCCTCTCACAAAGCGCTTTGTTTAATGTCATTAGCCAAACATACCTAGTTTTTATTCTAGATAACCCAACATTAAAACCTCTTTAAAATTTGGTCTAAGCCCCTCAAAATAAGGTTTTAACCTATATCCATTAACTTTAAATATTTTCCCAGTTTTTAGATCCATAATATCTACAGTTCCATATGTATAAACTTTAATAACAGTATATGGTCCCAACCATCTAGACTTTATTTTTCTAGTAAATAATTTTAATTTTGTGTTCCACAACAAAACTTCTCATCCAGGATCAAACTCCTTTCTTATTATCTTCTGATCATGCCATTTTTTTCATTTTTTTTATAAATGTTGGAATTATCATAACATTAATTTTTTATTTCTTCAAGTTCATTCAAATGTAACAATCAATTCTCACCAACATCCTTTAAATTGAAATTCAATTCCTTAATAGTTCAAAATGCTTTATGTTCCAGTTCTACTGGTAAGTGACAAGCTTTTCAAAAAATAAGTCTATATGAGACATTCCTATAGGAGTTTTATAAGTTGTCTTATAAGCCCATAAAGAAGTATCTAATCTTGTAGACCACTCCAAATTGTTAGGATTTACAGTTTTTTCAAAAATTCCTTTAATCTCACGATTAGAAACTTCTGCAAGACCACTAGTCTGGGGATGATAAGCAGTAGAAATCCTATGCGCTATGTTATATTTTATAACCATTTTCTCAATTTTTTTATTCCTAAAATGAGATCCTCCATCAGCTATACCTACCACATGTTTTAATTAAAAATTTTGAAACACTCCGAGCATCACATCTAGGTAAAGCTATAGCTTCAATCCTTTTTGATGCATAATCTACTACAATCAATATATATAAATTTCTATATGAAGGTATAAATAATCCATAAACATCAAAAAATTCAACTTCTATTGTAAAATTCAGGGGCATTTCATTTCTTTTTAAAATATTTCCTACTCGCTAATACCTATCACATGTTTTAATATAAGTATTAATATCACTAAAAAAATAGGACAAGGAAATCCAGATTTTAATATTTTATGTGCAATTCTATCAATTCCAAAATGACCACCAAATTCAGAATCATGACATTTTTGGATGATTTCTTCAGTTTGTTCATAAGGTATACATCTTTGAATAACTAGATCATTACATTTCTTATACAAATATGGGTCATTACAAAAATAGAATTTTGCATCATGAATTAATTTTCTTTGTTGTTGTTTTGGCAGTTCATTTAGTAAAATATCACTTACAACAAAGTTCATGATATCTACATACCATGAGACAGGAAATTCATTAATAATTTATAGTTGTTCATCAGGGAAGGATTCACTAATTTCACTTTCAAAATCAGTTGATTCTTCTTGTTTAAATCAACATAAATGATCAGTTATTTGATTATCAGTTCCTTTCTTATCTACCTTAGCAAAATCAAATTCTTGCACCAAAGGTACTCATCTAATCAATCTTGGCTTCACATCCGTATACTGCATTAAGTATTTGATAGCAGAATGGTTTGAAAGCACAATACATTTAGTCCTAATTAGATATGATCTAAACTTATCAAAGGATAAATAATTACTAATAACTCTTTTTCAGTGGTGGCTGATATACCTAAAATATATAGTATTTTAAAGCACATTTTATACCTATTTTGGATGATATTGCACTTTAATGGAAGGTTTTTTTTTTCTTGCAGGTACAATTAAAATGAGTGATTATGATGAAAGGAGTAAAAGATGATCAAATTTTGAGCAAAAATTGAAAGATGTGCAAAATTAGCCTCTGGCGCTTAAGCGTCGGATGGCTGGCGCATAGGCACCACAGTTAAAGTGACGAATTTATTTAAATTTGGCGCGCAATTGCAGGAGTTTTTGAAGCATCCTTTGGTTTAAACTTCACTAAATTCCCATCAGCACCAAAACTCATTTAAAATTTGAACAGATGGATGCATTATTGGTGGATACATTGAATCTAGACATATTTTGAAGAGACTTCAAGGCACCTTTTGGAAAATTTTAACAAGAAGACTTGAAGATCAGGAAAATGGTTGTTGTTGGAGGGTGTGATTAGTGTTAAGAGTCAAGTTTATGTTAGAGAGTTAGAGAGAGTACAGATTTCCACTTCACCACTTTTATTATCAATTGTATCTAGTTTTTTGTTAACCTCATTTTTATGACAGGTCAACCTATGACCTAAAAAGCCAACTTTGGTCAAAATGGTCAATCCTGACCCAATGACCAACCATATTAACCCAATAGGTCAACCTATGACCTAAAAAGACAACTTTGGTCAAAATGGTCAATCCTGACTAAACAACCAACCCTGTTGACCCAATAGGTCAACCCATGACCTAAAAAGTCAACTTTGGTCAAAATGGTCAATCCTAACCCAATGACCAACCCTGTTGACCCAATAGGTCAACCTTTTGACCTAAAAAGTCAACTTTGGTCAAAATGGTCAATCTTGACCCAGTGACCAACCTTACTGACCCAACAAGTCAACCTTTGACTCAAAAGGTCAAATTTGATCAAAATGATCAGCCCATGACCCCAATGATTGACCCAATGATCAATCATTGACTACCAAATCAATTAAGACACTAAAATGATCAAATATGACCTATTTGACCATTTAAAGACATTAAGACATTACATGACCATTAAAGACAACTTTGGTCAACCCTTGACCTAAAAGTCAACTTTGCTCAAAATGGTCAATCCTGACCCAATGACCAACCCTGTTACAAAATCAACTTAATGTCAATCAAAGTAACCTAAAAGTTAATCCAAGCATCACCACATTGACCATTGGGATAACCTAAACCCCAAATTTGGTTAAAATAACCAAATTAAACCCCAAATTGACAAAATCATCAATTTTGTGACCAAATCAACCACGAAAAAGTTGAAGATGTCACATTTGATACTTTTAGACTCAAATTGATTATCCCAAGTCAACTTGGGTCAACCAGGGTCAACCATAGTCAACCTTTATCAAATTTAGCTAAAATACCTAATTTTGAACAAAAATGATAAATATTATAAAAATTAATCAAATAATTAATTTTAAATCATTTTGATTAATTACTTTATTAAAAAAATAATATATGAAATTTTAATTAATTTTTGAATTAATTAAAATAAAAATATGATTAAAAGGTTTAACATGTGACAAATTTTTAACCTTTAACCTATAAATGACAAATATTAATCAAATAATTAATCTCAAATCATTTTTGATTAATTAATTGATTAATAAAATGAATATTTAAAAAATTAAAAATTTTAAATAATTTTTAATTAATTAAAATATTAAAGGTTTAAAAATGTGATAAATTTAAACCTTTAACTTAAAAAGACATAAAATTAATCAAATAATTAATTAAAATTTATTTTAATTAATAAATTGATTAATGAAATAATTTTCAACAATTTTAATTAATGACATAATTAATTAAAATGGAAATTAAATCAAAAAGGACATAAAATGACATTTTGACATATGACATCATATGTGACATAAAACCCCCCTAATGAGTCACTCATGACTCATTGAGACCCATTATGACATAAAATAACAATGGGACAAATCAATTAACCATCATGGTTAAACTTAGGTTAAGAGTCATCATTACACAAAAATGAGGTGTCATTCTCCCCCCATTTTAAAGTTTGACTCATCATCTCCTTGAAGATGAGGTGGCCGGCCACCTTTAGAATGATTTTCCATGCCTTATGAACCATCCAATAGGAAGAATTGAGCTTATGTCATCACCACATCATGACATGAGATCATTATTACCAAGTTTTAGAAAATTAGAGAAAAGGGGGTTTATGTGTCATGCTCCTATTAAATCATAAATGATATGTTGGATGAAGGATGGGTTGCTCTCTTTGAGTCATCACAAATCTTTCCTCCATCCAATAGACAAATACCATCTCAATTTTACTAAAGGATGAGCCCATCATGAACATTGGAAAGCCATCATGACTAAATCATGAAAAAGATGATAAGGCAAGCCTATGTGTCATTCCCTCTTAAGATTATTAAATAGACTTATAAGTTATATGGGGGAGGTGAATCAAGCAAGCTTTAAACAGCCTTATCCATTCCATTCCTTCTCTGATAGGAATGAGACATGATTTTTCCTCCCATGTGCAAAATCAATGAACTAAACTTGGGGAGGTTGAATGTAATCATTCCCCAGCCCAATGCTTATCTTCTAAACACTCTAGATCTTCCTTGAGCTGTTTGCTACCTTCCCCAAATGGATTTGAAGCAACCTAAGCTTATCCTAGCCATTCCCATGGCTATAAATAAGCCCTACCCAAAACCATGCAGAAGAGAGAAAAAAATTTTATAGAGGTTATAGGCTGCCCAAACTCTCTTTTTCCCAAGACCAAAAATCTTCCTTAGAGCCTAGACAATAAGCCTCAGCCAAGACTTGACCCAATTAGCCACCCTATCGAGCTAATTTGGTCAAACCAAGCCAAAATTACAAATCAGCCACCTTTAGTCTTGCACCTATATAGACCCGATTCGAGTCTAAAATGAAGTGGGAATGAACTTCCCCAGGACTACAAGAGGCTGACCAACAAATCCAATCAAGCTCAAGTTTATTGTGGCTAAGGTATGGATTTATTTTGTCCAAAATAATGCATATAATCAAAAAATCATGGGTTAAACTAGCCCAGAAATGTATCATCACTGTATAGATATAATTTATATGTCCATATAATTCTATAGGTTCAAAAATCACTCAATTTCATTGAGCAATGTGTAAGATATTGAGCTTTGAAGTTGGACGGTTCGAATATTTTTAAATTTCTGGAGGATTTATCTCGATCGCCCGCTCCCGTGTTTTAGAACGGACAACGCTGATCTAAAGATCCCGTGTCCACTGTTCTGAGCCGCGCACCAGATCTTCCCGCTCTTCGATAGATCCGAGGACATGTGGCGCGCTATCGAAATTCTGGGCTAGGTTAATTCTGATTAACCTTAAAATCTTCAAAAATGCATATCTTTTTAACGAGAGCTCCTAAAAATAAAATAAAAATACCTCTGGAAAGCACCTGAAGAGAAAAAAATTATGAAACTAAAATCATGATTATATTCTCATTATTTAATTTTTAATTAATTAAATACTCCCTGGAGTATTTTAATTATTAAAAATTATTTATAAGTCAGAAAATTATGAAATTTGAGGGATTAATTTCTAAGTCTTTGAAAACAATCTCTGATTTTTCCAGAGACAGAAAAATTCTTTAAAGTGACATTTCCTAATTTTCATGAGATTTAGTAATTATTTTTAATAATAATTCTAAAAAATAAGAAACTAAGAAAATAAAAAATGTTTAAATTGGAAATTAGTTATAAATTCAGGGTATAATGTTAAACCCTAAATAAACAAATTATAACCACTTAAAAATTTAAAATGACATTTTAAATCCTTAAGGGTAAATAAATATAAACTTATATTTAATTAACCCTAAAAAACCTTTTAAATCTTAATTAGGTCTAATCACTTTAGACTTAGTTAAACATTTAAACCCTAATCATATTGGGTTTAAAACAAAACAAATTTTAATTAGGTTTAAGTAACCCTTAAACTTAATTAATCATAATTAAATTTTAAAGACATTAGGTTTAATAATAAATAAATATTAATTAGGTTTAAAATGTCCTTAAACTTAATTAATCATAATTAAACCTTAAAGATATTAGGTTTAATAATAAACAAATATTAATTAAGTTTAAAACATCCTTAAACTTAATTAATCATAATTAAACCTTAAAGACATTAGGTTTAATAATAAACAAATATTAATTAGGTTTAAAACATCCTTAAACTTAATTAATCATAATTAAACCTTAAAGATATTAGGTTTAATAATAAACAAAGATCAATTAGGTTTAAAACATCCTTAAACTTAATTAATCATAATTAAACATTAAAGACATTAGGTATAATAATGAACAAAGATCAATTAGGTTTAAAACATTCTTAAACTTAATTAATCATAATTAAACCTTAAAGACATTAGGTTTAATAATAAACAAATATTAATTAGGTTTAAAACATCCTTAAACATAATTCATCATAATTAAACCTTAAAGACATTAGGTTTAATAATAAACAAATATTAATTAGGTTTAAAACATCCTTAAACTTAATTAATCATAATTAAACCTTAAAGACATTAGGTTTAATAATAAATAAATATCAATTAGGTTTAAAACATCCTTAAACTTAATTAATCATAATTAAACCTTAAAGACATCTGGTTTAATAATAAACAAATATTAATTAAGTTTAAAACATCCTTAAACTTAATTAATCATAATTAAACCTTAAAGACATTAGGTTTAATAATAAACAAATTTTAATTAAGTTTAAAATATCCTTAAACTTAATTAATCATAATTAAACCTTAAAGACATTAGGTTTAATAATAAACAAATTTTAATTAAGTTTAAAATACCTTTAAACTTAACTAATCATAATTAAACTTTAAAGACATTAAGTTTAATAATAAACAAACCCTAATTAGGTTTAATCCACATTAAACCTAGTTAATTAACTTAAACCTTACTTACATTAGGTTTAAGTAACCTTTAAACCCTAATTAGGTTTAATCCACATTAAACCTAGTTAATCAACTTAAATCTTACTTACATTAGGTTTAAATAAACCTTAAACCCTAATTAGGTTTAATCCATATTAAACCTAGTTAATCGACCTTAAACCCTAAATTAGACTTAATCAAACTTAAACCCTAATTAGGTCTAACCCATTAGACCTAATTTAACCATTAAGTCTTAACTAAATTAGACTTAATCAAACTTAAACCCAAATTAGGTCTAACCCATTAGATCTAATTAAACCATTAAGTCTTAACTAAATTAGACTTAATCAAACTTAAACTCTAATTAGGTCTAACCCATTAGTCCTAATTAAACCATTAAGTCTTAACTAAATTTGACTTAATCAAACTTAAACCCTAGTTAGGTCTATCCCATTATACCTAATTAAACCATTAATTCTTACTAAATTACACTTAATCAAACCTAAACCCTAATTAGGTCTTACCTATTAGACCTAATTAAACCATTAAGTCTTAACTAAATTAGACTTAATCAAACTTAAACTCTAATTAGGTCTAACCCATTAGACTTAATTAAACTATTAAACCTTAATCAACTAAGGTTTAATCAAACTTAAAACTTTAATTAAGTCTACCACATTAGACTTAATTAAACTATTAAACCTTAACCAATTAAGGTTTAATCAAACTTGAACCCAAGATTTAACCTTTAACTTAGGTTCAACCTAACTTAAACCCAAGTTCAACCTTTAACTTAGGTTCAACCCAACTTGAACCCAAGTTCAACCTTACCTTTAAATTAGGTTCAACCCAACTTGAACCCAAGTTCAACCTTTAACATAGGTTCAACCCAATTTGAACCCAAGTTCATCCTTTAATTCAGATTCAACACAATATGAACCCAAATGTAAAACCCAAACTTGAGTTCAACCCATACTGAACTTAAGTCAACCTTAAGTCTATGTTCAATCTAACTTGAACCTAACTTAATTCAAACCTAAATCAAACTTAAGTTCAACTGATATTGAACTTAAGTTAACCTTAAGTCTAGGTTCAACCTAACTTGAACCTAACTTAACTCAAATTTAAACCATAATTAAGTCTATCACATTAGAATTAATTAAACCATTAAACCTTAACTAACTAAGGTTTAATTCAACTTAAACCATAATTAAATCTATCACATTAGACATAATTAAATCATTAAACCTTAACTAACTAAGGTTTAATCCGACTTAAACTATAATTAAGTCTACCACATTAGACTTAATTAAACCAATAAACCTTAACTAACTAAGATTTAATCCGACATAAACCATAATTAAGTCTATCACATTAGACATAATTAAACCATTAAACCTTAACTAACTAAAGTTTAATCCAACTTAAACCATAATTAAGTCTATCACATTAGACATAATTAAACCATTAAACCTTAACTACTAATGTTTAATCCAACTTAAATCATAATTAAGTCTATTACATTAGACTTAAATAAATCATTAAACCTTAACTAACTAAGGTTTAATCTGACTTAAATTATAATTAAGTCTACCACATTAGAATTAATTAAACCATTAAACCTTAACTAACTAAGGTTTAATCCGACATAAACCATAATTAAGTCTATCACATTAGACTTAATTAAACCAATAAACCTTAACTAACTAAGGTTTAATCCGACATAAACCATAATTAAGTCTATCACATTAGACTTAATTAAATCATTAAACCTTAACTAACTAAGGTTTAATCCAACTTAAACCATAATTAAGTCTATCACATTATACTTAATTAAACCATTAAATCTTAACTAACTAAGGTCTAATCCAACTTAAACCATAATTAAGTCTATCACATTAGACTTAATTAAACTATTAAACCTTAACTAAGTAAGGTTTAATTAAACCTAACTTAAGTCTAACCCACATTAGACTTAAGTCAAATCATACTTAGATTCAATCTGACATAAACCTAAGTCTAACCTAAACCTAACTTAAGTCTAACCCATAGTAGACTTAAGTCAAGCCATACTTAGGTTCAACCTGACATGAATCTAAGTCTAACCCAAACCCAACTTAAGTCTAACTCATATTAGACTTAAGTCAAACCATACTTAGATTCAACTTGACATGAACCTAAGTCTAACCCAAACCCAACTTAAGTCTAACTCATATTAGACTTAAGTCAAATCATACTTAGATTCAATCTGACATAAACCTAAGTCTAACCTATATTAGACTTAAGTCAAATCATACTTAGGTTTAACATGACATGAACCTAAGTCCAACTTAAGTTCAACTGACAATGAACTTAACCCTACTCAACTTGATATAAATTTTAGGTTCAACTGACAATGAATCTAACCAAACTCAGATCGACATAGAACCTAAAACCAAACTCAAATCAAGATTAAACCCTAAAACTAAATTAAACCTAAATCAACATAAACTTTAGGTTCAACCCAAATTGAACCTAAATCAATAAAATTGAACTCAAATCAACATAAACGTCATAAATTTTACATATCAAACATAAATCGACATAAATTTGAAATTTCAAGCATAAATCGACATAAACGACATAAATTTGACATTTCAAACACAAATTGACATAATCGACATAAATTTGACATTTCAAACATAAATCAATACAATCGACATAAATTTGACATTTCAAACATAAATGGACATAAACAACATAAATTTGACATTGCAAAAATAAATAGACATAACCGACATAAATCTAACATTTCAAACAAAAATCAACATAACTGACAAAAATTCGACATTTCAAACGAAACTTAAGAAAATTCGAGATTAATCAACATTCCGAACATAATCGAACATAAACCAACATTAATCGACATTTCAAACCAAATTCAACAAACACCGACATTAAATGACATTAATCGACATTTCAAACCAAATTCAACAAACATCGACATTAAATAACATCAATCGACATTTTAAACCAAACTCAACATAAATCGACATGATTTAACATAAACCGACCCTTTTTAACATAATTTGACATAAATCGACACTTTTGACATAAATCAATGTAAACTAACATTTCCAACCCAATTCGACTTTTTCAAACATAAATAGACATAAAACCTAAAATCAAATCTAAATCAACTCCAAATTGACATAAAATCCAAAATCCAACCCAAATCGACATTTAAGATAAATAAAAAATTAAATATATATTGACATAAATCTAAATTAACATTCAACACAAATTGGATATAAAATTAAACACAAATTAACCTAAATGTAAAATGATATCTCAACCACATTCAGACATCCGATAACTCTGAATCAATAGACATTTTGACCAGGTGAGCTAAATATCTTGATATGACATTATTTCTAACTTTGCTTTCCTTGCAGGATGAAGACATGAAGTTTCGTTTAGATTTTCTTTGCATGTTGTAGGGTGTGCTAACTCTATTTTGCAGGAAATTGACGATGGAACATTGACGACAAAACCAGGACTTTAGGATAGCCACAAAACCTAAACTTTCTACAAACAACAAAACAAAAATGACATGACAACAAAGATAACTGGAATTTTAGGTTAGCCACGAAATCTGAAATAAAACAAGAAAATCATTAATGTTGACATCGACATAACATCAACATTAACAAAAACATACCACAATAAAATGATGACATGACACTAAACCAAAACAAGTACATGAAAAAATGACATGACAAAATAAAATTGAGATGACCACAAAACCAAAACTTAAAAAAATGGAAATCATAAACAAAATAACAAAAATAAATAAATAATGATATCTTCTTGACATCATAGAAAGTATCTCATGACATAATAATGACATCTTCTTATAGGAGATAAAATATCTCATGACAAATCGAGATATTAATCACGACATCTTATGACATTACGACATCACATTAAGACATGACATAAAATGAAATGACATTATGATTCACATTAAGACATGACATAAAATGACATGACATTACGACATCACATTATGACATGACACGACATACAAACTATGACATCCCGACATAACACATGACATGATATGATACTAAACCAAAACAAACAAAAAACCGACACTAGATATGACACGACAAAATCATTGTCATTGACATCGACATGATATCTAACATAAAACAGACACTTCCGAAACAAATGACAAATCAAAATAGAAACAGCCAGACAAAACAATGATAAATCAAACAAAATGACATAAAATATAACGACGACAAAATGACCTTAACAAACACAAAACAATGATGAAATTAAAACAAAGAAAACAAACATAAAATCAAGACAATATCATCATGAAAATATAACAGCTTGACAAAACGACACCACGACATCATGACATAACAAAATGCAAAATAATATTACAACAATAAAAATGACATTAAAGAACATGACATACAAACTACGACATCCCGACATGACATATGACATGACATACAAAATAACAAAATGACATTACAACAACAAAACAAAACACAACAAAGCAATGACATACACCCAACATAAACAAAACTTTCTGGTAGTATTGATTCTTCAGAAACGCACTGCCTTAACAACACTTACACTTTTTCGAGGATAAATGTTAACCTTAATCGGGAGTTTTCCTAGGCAGTATTAATTGCTCAAGATGTAATTAACTATAGGAGCTTGCTCCTAAAGGAGATTAAAGAACTCGGGATAGGTACTTTACCTATAAAACCTCTCTGGTTACCCAAGATCTTCATATGATTTTCTCATATGAAGAACTTCAGTAATTACACAATCTGAAGACTTGTTCTATGATATTATCATTTAATCTTATTTTATCTCAATCTTTATCATGATAGAGAAAGAGAGTGGTGATAATAAGTCTATGTAGGATAAGAATTAGGGCGATAGATAGAGAAAGAGAGTGGCGACTCCTCGACATTAACATGATATTAGAATTGATAGCGATGCAAGTCGACAAAAAAAAATTCGCCGCCATCATTTTTATTAAGAGTAGAATAGAGATTTGGAGTCAACAGAGTTGGGCGCTAACCTCTATTGTGTCTTGTAAGGGGAAAGCAAAGTTTCAAAGGAACTTCAAGAGTCTTATGGAGAGAATTTTCAGATAAGTATTTAACTATAATTTACATTTGATTTTTAAGTAAAACTTGTTGTTTTTTCACTATGATTTCTACTTTCAAATCAAGTTGTGATTGTGTTTTCTCCATGGATTCTGAGTAGTTTTCTTTATATTTTTCCTTTTAAATGATGAAGTAATTAAATTATGGAAGGAAGTTGTGTGAAGTGTATGATTTCAATGTTGAAAGAGGTTGTGATGATTCACTACCTTGCACTTCATTTACTTCTTAATTTGGCCAATTAAGATGTTAAAATTTGTTGTGAGATTATGTAAGATCCATTGTGTAATGTCTCAATCAACAATTAGAAAGAATCACATGAAATTATATGGATGAGAATTGTAGTCCATATGATTAGGTGTAAATAAATAGAAAGATATGCTTATAATGGGAAGTAAAATTAAAGGACTTTAGAGTGACATGCTAAAGCCCACTAATTTGGTTTGATGTGAAGAATTTTGTTATTATGTTAGCCCCCAAGTAGAGGGAATCGAGGGAACTCTAGAGTGAGAGCTAGTATCTTTCCTGCCTAACCCATCTACAAGATTTCAAATCATCAAATTAACCAATGTTCTTTATAGAAGCAAGTAAGGTTAAAGAATATAATTGCTTCTATTTGCCCCAACACATTTTAGATACTTCCACAACGAAATTCCATAATTATTAATGATTCATTGAAAGAGGAAAAAGATATTTTATTCTCATTTGCTTTCATACTACTTTAAATTTGTGTTAACTTTAGTTTTTTGCTTTACTTTTTATTCAAAAAATACAAAAAACAAATTTGAAAAACTTTATATCTTAAAACATACTTTACAAAATTATTTTTAAAAGTAAAAAAGTTATTTTTTTTATTTCTTTAAATTTTTAGACATTTTCCTGTGGGTTCGATATCTCAGGGGTTAATTGAAAAGTCCTATATTACTTGATAAACGATAAGAAATCTTGATAATCAATTGGGACATATTGCCAATTCATTAAGTAATAGATCCCAAGGAACACTTCCTAGTAATATAGAAGTAAATCCAAGAGACAAAACTAAAGAGCAAGTACAAGCTATTCAGTTGAGAAGTGAAAGAGAGTTGGAAGGTAGAGTTCAAAAAGAGACTGAAGTAGAGAAAGAAGAAATTGAAAAACCAAAAGTGGACACTCCGAAAAGTTTGGAAAAACCTCTTTCTCCACCTAAAGTTGACTTAGAAATGCCACCACCTTCATTTTCTCAGAGACTTCGATAACAAAAATTGGATAAGCAATTTTTAAAATTCTTAAAGATATTTAAGAAGCTTACAATCAACACTCCATTTGCTGAAGCCTTAAAACAAATGCCAAGCTATGTGAAATTTATGAAGGATATTCTCAACAGAAAGAGGAAGTTTGAAGATAATGAGACTGTTGCTCTTACTGAAGAGTGCAGTGCAAATAAATTAAAAAAAGCTTCTTGAAAAGCTTAAAGATCCTGGAAGTTTTACAATTCCATGTGCAATTGGAGACAGATTTTTTGGGAAAGCTTTATGTGATTTAGGTGCAGGCATTAACCTTATGCCATTATCAATATTCAAAAGACTGGGATTATAAAAAATAACCCCTACCACTGTAACTTTGCAATTAGTTGATCGTTTGATCGCATATCATAAGGGAGTTATAGAGGATGTTTCGATGAAAGCGGATCAATTTATTTTTCCAGTTGATTTTATTTTGTTAGATGTGGAGGAAGATAAAGAGATACCCATAATTTTAGGTAGGCCTTTCCTAGCCATAGGTAGAGCGATGATAGATGGGCAAAAAGGAGAATTAATGATGTGAGTTAATAATCAAACTGTTACATTCAATATTTTAAAATCAATGAAATATCCTGCAAGAGGTAAAGATGATGAATGTTATAGGATGGATGTTGTCAAATATTTGAGTGAATGTCATTTCAAGTCAATGTATGAAAAGAAATCTGAAAGTAAAGAATTGGAACACAAGCAAGAAGAGGAATTACAAGATTCTGAAGAGTTTCATGAGGAAGATTTAAATTATGTTCATGAAAATTTTGAAATTTTAGACATGAATAAAAAAGTTGAATCTTTTATTTCATAAATTGAAATACCTCGTGAACTTGATTTAAAGATGCTTCCTAATCATTTGAAGTATGCTTTTTTAGGTGATTCCTCAACTTTGCCAGTTATAATTTCCTCTCAATTGACTGAAAGAGAAAAAGAGAGTTTGCTTGAAATTTTAAAGAAATATAAGAAAGCCTTTGGATGGACAATAACTTATATTAAAGGAATCAGTCCTTCAATTTGTATGCATAGAATCCTTATGGAGGATAACTGCAAACCTCGAGCTGATCCTCAAAGGAGATTAAATCCTATCATGAAAGAAGTTGTTAAGAAAGAAATTTTAAAGTGGTTGGATGTTGGAATTATCTACCCTATTTCAGATAGTGCATGGGTTAGTCCTATTCACTGTGTTTCTAAGAAAGGAGGAGTTATTGTGACTGTTAATGAAAATTATGAAATAATACCAGTAAGACAAGTTACATGATGGCTCATATGCATTGATTATAGAAAATTAAACCTTGCCACCAGGAAAAATCATTTTGTACTTCCTTTTCTAGATCAGATGTTGGATAGACTAGCTGGGCATCAATACTTTTATTTTCTGGATGGATATACTACTTACCAACAAATTCAAATTGCTCCTGAGGATCAAAAGAAAACAACGTTTACCAGTCCTTATGCTACATTGCTTTTAGAAGAATGCCCTTCGGTTTATGTAATGCCCCTGCTATATTTCAGAGATGTATGATGGCAATTTTCTGTGATTTAATAAAAAAAAGAATTGAAGTTTTTATGGATGACTTTTCATTGTTTGGAATTTCATTTGAATCATGTTTAGAACATCTATCTAAAGTTCGAAAACTCTGTGAAGAAACTAATTTCTTTCTTAACTGGGAGAAATGTCAATTTATGATAGCAGGAGGAATAGTTTTGGGACATCGTTTATCAGAAAAATGTATGGACGTAGATCCTATAAAAAATTCAAGTGATCTCTAATTTACCTTGCCCAACTAATGTAAGGGGAATTAGAAGTTTTTTGGGACATGCTGGATTTTACAGGCGTTATATTAAAGACTTTTCAAAAATTTCGAAGCATTTATGTCGTTTACTAGAAAAAGATGTAATTTTTAATTTTGATGATGATTGCATAAAAGCTTTTGAAACATTAAAAGAAAAATTAATCACTGCACCTGTTATAGTTTTACCAAACTGGGAAAAGCCTTTTGAATTAATGTGTGATGCTAGTGATTATGCTATTAGAGTTGTTTTAGGTCAGAAATATGATAAAATTTTCAAAGTGATTTACTATGCTAGTAAAATTCTTAGTGAAGCTCAAATTAATTATACCACTATTGAGAAAGAGTTATTAGGTATAGTATTTGCCTTTAATAAATTTAGATCATATTTAATTGGAACTAAATGTGTGGTGCATATTGATCATTCTGCTATTAAGTATTTAGTGGAGCAAAAGGATGTGAAACCAAGATTGATTAGATGGATTCTTCTTTCGTGAGAATTTGATTTCGAGAAAGTAGATAGGAAGGGTGCTGATAATCAAATTGCTGATCATCTGTCCAGGCTTGAAACTGAAAAATTTATCTGTAATGCTGAATAAATTAATGAAAATTCTCCTGATGAAAAATTGTTCACTGTTAATGAGTGGCGTGCTCCGTGGTATGCCGACATTGTAAACTTTATTGTCAGTGATATTTTACCCTATGGTTTGACATACCAGGAGAGGAAGAAATTTATATCTGAAGCCAGAATTTATTTTTGTGATGACCCGTTTATATATAAACATGGAAAGGATTTTATTATTCGAAGATGTGTTCCTTTAGAAGAAACTTATGAAATTATTTAAAAATGTCATAATTCTAATTATGGGGACATTTTGGAGTTGATAAAACTGCATATAAAATCTTACAATCTGGATTTTATTGGTCTATATTTTTAAGGATGTTAATGTTTATATTAAAAATTATGATTGATGTCAATGTGTAGGCAATATTTCTAGAAGAAATGATATGCTCCTAAATTATATGTTGGAAGTTGAAATATTTGACGTTTGGGGATTAGATTTCATGAGAACATTTATACCATCTTTCGGAAATACTACAATTTGATAGCAGTTGACTATGTATCCAAATGGATAGAAGTTGTTGCTTTACCTCGATGTGATGCTCAAAGTGTTGCAAAGTTTTTAAGTAAGAATATATTTTGCAGATTTGGAATACCAAGGGTAATCATAACTGACGGGAAGTCATTTTAGAAATGCTATTATAGAAAAGTTAGTAAAGAAATATCATATTAACCATCGCATTGCTACTGCTTATCATCCGCAAACAAGTGGTTTGGTTGAATTATCCAATCATGAAATTAAAAGAATATTGGAAAAGACTATTAATCCAAATAGAAAGGATTGGTCAATCAAACTGGATTATGCTTTGTGGGCCTATAGAACTGCCTACAGAACTCCTATAGTGTCCCCATATAGGCTAATTTTTTGAAAAGCTTATCATTTACCAGTTGAACATGAGCATAAAGCATATTGGGCTATTAAAGAGTTCAATTATAATTCAAAAGATGCTGGAGAAAAGAGATTATTGCAATTAAATGAGCTTGAAGAGATAAGGAATGAATCTGATGAAAATGCTAAGATTTATAAGAAAAGATGAAGTTGTGACATGATCAGAAGATTGTTACTAAAAATTTTGAGCCAGGGAAAAAATTTTTGCTATATAATGTTAGATTGAGAAATTTTGCTGGAAAACTTAAGTCCAAGTGGACTGGCCCATTTATTGTGATGAAAGTTTATTCATATGGAGTTGTGGATATTCAAGATCCTAAGACTGGAAAAATATTTAAAGTGAACGGTCATAGACTTAAACCTTAATTTTCAGTCGATCAATCTAAACTTGATGTGAATCTGATGTTGGGTCACTCAGAATAAGCTCTGGGTATGTCAGGCTGATGACGTAAAACCAAGGGCTTTATGAGGGTTAACCCATATTTATCGGTGTGCTTTGTTTTATATTTGCTTTGTGTGCTTTTATTTGGTTTGATTTGAGAAATGTGGTAGCATTTTGTAGTTTTTTATGTTATAGTGGTGTTTATTTGACATTATTTATCGACTTAAAGCAATCAGAATGAAGATTTTGACATTTGGCAGAACTGTGCAAAAATGTGCACTAGCGGCTAAGCGCCGGCTGGTTGGCGCATAGGCGCTACAATTATAAAAAACGCGAAAAATGAGGTTCTAGAAGCCAAAATCATGTGTGAGTAGTTTTTGGAGTTATTAAGGAGTTTTAACGCGTATAGGGTCAGTTTTGTACCTACCTAAGTCTATAAAAAGTCCCTGAATTTATGAAATACTTGCCCCAGTTCTTATTTTCATTCCTGAGACTTCTAAAAGAGTATTTGGAGTGCAAAAATGTCTCCTTGGGAGAGCGAAGTTAAGAAGAAAGAGGAAGCCAAGAAGAAGAAGTTTATTTGTCATGATGCGCAAGAGTTATATAATGGATTTCTGGCTGTGAATATCCAAGAAATAGTAGAAAGGATTAAGAAGATCGAGGCCGATGTGGAGTCTATTAATGCAAAGGTAAATGAAATTAATGCTCATTTAGCGCACATAGGATGGAAACTCAAAATGCAATTCAGTCATACAAGTCATGTGGAAGAAGCGGATAGAGTGATGTATCTGAAGAACAAATGGATAGAAGCAGAAGATGTAAGAGTTTTTAATCATCGTCCGTTTTATCATATTTACATTCCAGATGGTTCAAATGGAACTAATGGTGGTTCTGGATATATGCCACCTAATGGAGATTGGAATTAAATTATGTGTGGTCTTGTGGTTTGATTATATGTATTTAGTGTTTTAAGTGTGCTTTTAATTATTGTTTGTATTTGCTGCACTTGACATATGTTTGATACATCTTAATGATGTATGTTAATGTTTAATTACTTGTGTTTGAACTTATGTATTTGGAGAATTTTATCCAAAGTGTTTGGATAGAAATTTATAGTTTGTATTAAGTGTGTTTTAAGTTTAATGAAATATAAGTTTGTGTTTGTGTGAAATTTGTGTGGCATCATTGGAAATAAATGTGTAGTTTTGGAGTATTAGAAGATTTTATGGGGAGAAATAATTATTTGAAGTGATTAAAGGTTATAAACTCGAATTTTTGATGGAATTAACTTAATTGTCAAAATTTGGGTACTGGCACCTAAGCGCCATACAGACGGAGCATAAGCGCCAGATTTCATGACTAAGCGCCATATGCTCGTGCATAGGTGCCAGTTTGCAAAAATCAATTTTCGGCAGCTAAAAACCCGAAATTTGCCATTTTTAATATCACCATCACCTTCAACCTCCCGGTTTCACAAAATAGGAGCCTAGGGCATCAATATTTGGATCATTTTAGAATTGATTTCAACAAAATTTGTTGTATTTGAGTTCCTTAAGGTATGATCACTACTCCTAAGTAAAAATTTTTTATTTTCACCATGTATTTTGAGTACATTATTGAAAAATTTAAAAATCACTATTCATGGTGAAAATTTGAGAAGAGCATGAGAAATTGCTTGGATTTAGTGGAGTTTACCTTTAGAAGTTGAGTTAACAAGTTTAGTTTAAATTTGGAATTTATGATGAATTTTTTGTGAACTGTGAGAGATGGCTCCAAAGTCTAAAAGATCGGAAGGAAAAGAAAAAATTGATTCCGATAAATTTTTCAGTTCTAAAGCAGAGAATCGTTACGTTGATGCACTTACATCACAAAAATTGATTCCAAAGAGAGATTTTAGTAAGCCAGGAGGAGAAATTGAAGAGATGATTAATAGAAGGAATTGGGAAAGATATTGTTGCTTCTCTGCTGTTGCAATTGTTTCTGTGGTGAGAGAGTTCTATGCTAACTTGCCTGCAGCAGAAGACAATTTGGTGATGGTTAGGAGGCAACAAATGGATTTTTCATCTACAGTAATTAATAATTTTTACTAATTACCTCTTGCGATGTTTTGTTTTTATGCGAATTTTCATCTTTCTGAGGGAGAGTTAGATGAGATTATGGTCTTTCTTACTGATGGAAGAGGTTTGTGGAAGACTAAAAATGACAGAAGAGTGAATTTTTAAGCCTTTAAGTTGAATGCCACTTTAAATGCATGGCTTTATTTTATGTCATCTAAGCTTCTAGATTCAAGTCATGTCAGTGAAGTTACAAGGAAGAGAGCTGTTTTGAACCATTGTATTCAGCAGGGAAATTCTTTAGTTATTGGGGCTATTATTTTTTATTATATTTTGAACTGTGCCAAAGCTACTACTACTACAGGTATGGGATTTACATCCTTTATTTATTCACTTTGTGAGCAGTCTAGTGTTAAGACTGATACATGGGAAGAGGTTCTTCAGCCATTTAGACCTATTACCAGTGTAAATGTGAACACTTACACTGTACATTCAGCATTTGGCTGGAAAGGAGGATCTGTTAGAGCTTCCAGTGCTTCTACTTCTACTGCTTCTACTTCTCGTGCTTCTACTGCACATGCATCATCTTCCAGAGATTCACAAACTGGATTATTACAGAAGAATTTAAAGAAGGTGAGTCTTACTAGAGAGCATGTTAGAGATATGGATGATAAAATAGAAAATATTGAAAAGTATTTTGTAAAACATGATGAATATGAGGAGAATTATCAGTATTGCATGGACAGAGTGATTAAAGGAGATCACAGTGCTAAGATGCCCCCTAATCTTCTTTATATACCTTATGTGCCATCCAGAGACTGGAATGAAGATGCTGATGATGAGGATGATGATTAGGATTGTTGTGTTGAGTTTGTGATGTTGTGTTGCGATTTTCTTATGTTTTGTGATGTTTTATTTTGATATTTTCATAAATGATGTGTTGTATTTTGCTGTGAACTTTGATGTTGTGTAGATTATAGTTGGAATGTTTCAATTATGCACATTCAAATGTTTATGTGTTGGATTAAGGTTTTATGATGTAATATGTGATATGTTTATTGTAGTAAATGTTTTTATGTGTTTCTAGTGTTTAAGTTTTTAGTAGTGTTTAATTTAATTTCTATAAATATTAGAAAAATTTAGAACACTGTTAGAAACCACTATTTATATAACATGTTTAAACTTTTCAAAATTTGCTACCATTTAATGTCTAGTATGTTATGATTTGTGGTATGTATTTGCATTGAAAACCTCCACTATTATAGCAGTCCTTTGAAATTTTGAAACTTCTATTTTATGAAAAACTGAAAAACTTAATTTGCTTTCTTTTTACTCCTTTTTTTTAAACTGTTATACTTGCATATTTAGAATATTAAGATTCTGATGCACCAAAAATATATACAATTTTTACTATATGATTTTACTCATTTTTGGTGATATTACACTTTAAAAGGAAGGTATTTTATATGTTTTTTGGTTTTAGGTACGATAAATGGTGATTGGAGCAAAAAGAAACAAAAACGGTGTAATTTGGAGCAAAAATGAACAAGAAATAAAATTTTGCCCTAACACCTTTCGATATGTCTTTCGATGCTTAATCTCTACTACACTTCTTGCATATTTTTGAATGACATTACACTTTAAATAAAGGTTGTTTTTATGCTTATTTTGTAGGGCTATCTGTTAATAATGCAATGCAACTGAAACGGGGTGAAACGGAGCTAAAACGGAGCCAAACGGTGGAGCTGCGCAGTCTGCTCGCCAACGGCGCCCAGACCGGCGCCGACGGTGAGATTTACCCGAGAAGACCGAAAAATGACACAAAAAAACTCACCGATGGCACCCTCGAGCCCGCCGACGGCGCCCGAGACAGTTTGGACGCGTTTTTGGACCATTATGGCCAAAATTCAATGTATTTGGACGCTTTTTAGAAGGGGTGCTTAAGGGAACTCTTAGAAATTCATCCATAATCTTTAAATTAGTGATTTTAGGTTAGAAAAGAAGAGGGAGATGTTAGGAAAAATGTGGAGAATGTTGAGAGATTTTAGAATAGAGAAATGTAGATTTCTACCTTTTTGGAGAGATTGGTGAGGGGATTTTGAGAGAATCTGTAAGGGAATGTTTTAGCAATGCATGGATTAGTGGGAGACTTTTTGGGAGAGATTTTCATCTTTCTTTTAAGGGGAAAAAGCTAAGTATTGTGTTCTTCATTATCTTATGATTTTGTAAACACTTATTTTGTGGATTTGCTTTGAAAAGAAGTTTTCCGTTGTGTTTTCTTCGTGCTTTGTGATGTCTTTCTCTTACTCTTTCTTCTTGTTTGGAAATAGTGGCATAAGAAAATTTTGTCATTGTTTTCATTCTACCTTTCTTTTGCAATAAGTAGGACTCATGTTTAGGATATTAGGATGCTTGCTAAAAGAAGTTTTAATTATAAATGTGATGGTTTTTACTTGCACTTCATTTACATTACAAAAAGGGCCCGTTGTATTGTTAAAATTCATTGTAATTGCATTATCCCGAAAGAGCAGAGTAATTCTCAACAAAGTGGAACCACATTCAATGTCCGTGAATGAATTGCGTAGTACATGAGGATTGAGTTCAAATAAATAGGGAAATATAGTTTCGTGGGCGTCGAATTGGAGGATTCAGTGTGACAGGCTGAGATCCCCAATTTGGTCCTAAAGTTTGGTAACTAAAAATAGGGTTAGCCTTCAGGTGAAGGGAAGTGGGAGCTCTAAAGTGAGAGCCAGTATCCTCCCAGCCTAACCATGGATTTAGGGACTAAGCCTACGATTTACCAATGTTCTTTATAGCCCTCTGAAGAGGGGGTACTCGGAAGAGGGCAAAGAATAGGATTGCTCCTATTTGGCACATACAATATTTAATGCATCTCATTCCTATACATTATCCAATTCGTTACATGAGAATAGTAGTTTTTATTATCTCAAAATTCACCAAACCAATTTCCCAAAAAGGGTTATCTTTAGTATTAATATTTGCATTAGGGAGTAGTTATTATTCTTACATATAATCATCTGCTTTTAGGTGTACTTGTTAGAAAAACCACTTATATCGACCTTCTAATCTAAAGTCTAATAATTGTATACTATAATTTGACTAAGAACCACTTACCCCGCTTCCCTGTGGGATCGATAAACGGGACTCCATTAGAGCCTTGTATTACTTGATACGATACGTATACTTGCGTTGGATCATTGTGACTTTATAAAAATTATTATCCATCTATTGTTCATAAATCCTTGCATATAAAAAAAATTAGCATCAGATTCCTGCAAGCATGTTATTCTAGTTTTTAATTCTTACCCATGTATCATTTCTTATACTTAAATGTTTTATCCTACTAAAAAATTAAAGTTTGGGGGGAATTTAAAAACAAATTTTCAAAAACTAAAATTTTATTTATTCTCAATAATACTTAAATAAAATTTGATTTTTGATTGAAAATAATTATGTATATGAAGTTATATTAGGGAAGCAAAATTTTGAATATAGAAATGAGTAAGAGAATTTAGTTAAAATTTATAGTAATGATGAAAAATTTAAAGTTAAAATTTTCTTAGTAAAGAAATGTTAAATATAGTTATACTATCTTTAGTAAGAAGTATTCTATTTTTGGATAAATAGAAGATTTGAATTTTACTTTTCAAAACATAAATTTCTTTTATTGAGAAATAATTTTCAACACTATTATTATGATTTTTAAGTGAAAGATATATATTAGACCTTTATTGTAAATGAAAGGGTGGAATTCAAAATCATTAAAGGCCTATCCAGATATAATAGTTCTTGTTTTATAAAAAAAGAAAAAGAAAAAAAGAAAAAGAAAATAGAAGAGAAAAATAGTATGTAAAAAGGAAAGAGAAGCTTGAGGATTTAAGGGCCTAATCAAAAATTGGTTCCATACCTAAAGTTTAAAATATAAGTTTTGAGAAAATCTAAAGCTTAAGGTTATAATATAGTAAGTAAAATTATTTCCAAATAAAAATTATTAAGTCTGAAAGATAAAATGTTTAAATCCTATATTTTGAAAAATCTACAAGTATTTCTAAATTAGATTGGAACTTATATTTTTCATTATCCTTTACTTAAGAACCTTATAAACTTTAAGTTGGTTTCATTTACTAAATTTTTTCTAAATTGAATTATTTTTATTTCTAGAACAAAATTTTGAAACCTTCCTAAAGAAAATTATTTACATAATTTTCATGTTAAGATTTTCTAAGTGAATAAGTGTCACTTAAGAACAAGTAACATTTTAAGTTTGAAGTATTTTGATATATTTAAAATATATAGTGTTTTTAAGCACATTTTTATACCTATTTTTTATGATATTGCACTTTAATAGAAGGTATTTTTTTATTTTTCTTGCAGGTATGATTAAAATGAGTGATTATGATGAAAGGAGCAAAAGAGGATCAAATTTAGAGCAAAAATTGAAAGATGTGCAAAATTGGCCTCTAGCGCATAAGCGCCACAGTTAAAGTGACGAATTTATTTAAATTTGGCATAAATTTGAAGGGGTTTTTGAAGCATCCTTTAGTTTAAACTTCACTAACTGCCCATCAGCGCCAATACTCATTTAAAATTTGAACGGATGGACGCATTCTTGGTGTATACATTGAATCTGGACATATTTTGAAGAGACACCAAGGCACCTTTTCGAAAATTTTAAAAAAAAAAACTTGAAGATCAGAATAATGGTTGTTATTGGAGAGTGTGATTAGTGTTAAGAGTCAAGTTTATGTTAGAGAGTTAGAGAGAGTACACCTTTTCACTTCACCGCTTTTATTATCAATTGTATCTTGTTTTTATTAAGAGTAGAATTGAGATTTGGCGTCAACAGAGTTGGGCGCCAACCTCTATTGTGTCTTGTATGGGAAAAAAAATGTTTCAAAGGAACCAAGAGTCTTGTGGAGAGGATTTTTAGATAATTGTTTAACTTTTACATTTTCTTTTTAGGTAGAACTTGTTGTGTTTTCACTATGATTTCTACTTTCAAATTAAGTTGTGATTGTGTTTTCTCCATGGATTCTAAGTAGTAGTTTTCTTTATCTTTTTCCTTTTAAATGATGAAGTAATTAAATTATGGAAGGAAATTGTGTGAAGTATAGGATTTCAATGTTGGAAGAAGTTGTGATGATTCACTGCCTTGCACTTCATTTACTTCTTCATTTGGCCAATTAAGATGTTAAAATTTGTTGTGAGATTATGTAAGATTAATTGCGGTATTGTCTCAATCAACAATTGGAAAGAATCACATGCAATTATATGGATGAGAATTGTAGTTCATATAATTGGGTGCAAATAAATATGAAGATATGCTTATAATGGGAAGTAAAATTAGAGGACTTTAGAGTGACAGACTAAAGCCCCCTAATTTGGTTTGATGTGAAAAATTTTGTTATGAGATGTTAGCCCCCAGGTGGAGGGAATCGAGGGAACTCTAGAGTGAGAGCTAGTATCTTTCCTGCCTAACCCATCTACAAGATTTCAAATCATCAAATTAATCAATGTTCTTTATAGAACCAAGTAAGGGTAAAGAATATAATTGCTTCTTTTTGGCACAACACATTTTAGATACTTCCACAACAAAATTTCATAATTATTACTAATTCATTGAAAGAGGAAAAAGATATTTTATTCTCATTTGCTTTCATACTATTTTAAAGTTGTGTTAACTTTAGTTGTTTGCTTTACTTTTTATTCAGAAAATATAAAGAAAAAATTTGAAAAATTTTATATCTTAAAACATACTTTACAAAATCATTTTAAAAAGTAAAAAGTTATTTTTCTTATTTCTTTAAATTTTTAGACATTTCCCTGTGGGTTCGATATCTCGGGGCATAATTAAAAAGTCTTATATTATTTGATAAATGATACGTATACTTGCGTAGTGTCCCATTTTATAAATAATTAAAGTATAATTTCCTATCTAAATCATAAGCATAAAAATTTGGTGGAGTCAAGTTTTTGGCATCGTTGCAAAGAAAGATATAATATAAAGTGAAAATCGTAAGCATAAATATTTGGGGATCAGTGGTGTAACTAATTTGAGCTTCATTTAGAGTTTTATTAACATAATATATAATTTGAAAAACTTTGACATGTCTTTATCCTAAAGTTGCTCCAATAGCATAATCACTAGAATCACATATTAATTCAAATGATTTCCCCCAATCATGAGAACCAATTATAGGTGCAGTGATTAATTTTTTATTAAATAATTCAAAGACATTAAGACACTTTTTATTAAAATCAAAATTTGCATCTTTTTCTAAAAGTTGGCATAGAGGCTTAGTAATTTTGTAAAAATCTTTTATATATCTCATATAAAAACCAGTATGTTCTAAAAAAAATTTAACTTCTTTTACTGTGTTATGAGGTGGTAATTTCGTAATAACTTGAATTTTTATCGGGTCTACTTCCATGCTATTTTCAAAAATTTTATGCCTAACTATAATTCCTCCTGCAACCATAAACTGAATTTGTTCTCAATTTAGAACTAAGTTTTTCTTTTCACAACATTCTAGAACTTTCTCTACATGATTTAGACATGATTCAAATGAAGTTTCGAACATGAAAAGTCATCTATAAAAAAGTCAATACCTTTTCAATTAAATCACAGAAAATTTACCTCATAAATCGTTAAAATGTTGTAGGTGCGTTATATGATACAAAGGGCATTCATCTAAAAGCAAATGTTCCATACTGACTGGTAAATGTTGACTTCTCTTGATCCTCAAGAGCAATTGGATTTGATGATATCCAGTATATCCATCCGAAAAACAAAAAATCTTTGTGTCTGAATAACCAATCTAGCATTTGATTAAGAAAAGGTAAAGGAAAATGATCTTCCTTGTGGCAAAATTCAATTTTCTATAGTCGATATAGATTCAGCAACCAGTTACTTGTCTTGTTGGTATTAATTCATTTTCTCATTCACTTCTACAGTCACATTCCCTTTCTTTGGAACATAATGAATTGGACTTACCCAAGCACTATCTTAAATATGATATATTATTCCAGCATCTAAATATTTTAATATTTCTTTCTTAACAACTTCTTTCATTGTTGGATTTAATTTCCTTTGAGGCTCAGCCTTAGGTTCAAGATCTTCATCCAATAAAATTCTATGCATACAGATTGAAGAATTGATTCCTTTAATATCAGCTAATGTCCATCCATAGCCTTTCTTGTATTTTCTCAAAGTTTCCAATATCCTTTGCTCTTGTGATTCATTTAATTCTGAGGATACAATAACAGTTAATGTAGATAAATCTCCCAAAAAAACATATTTTAAATGTGTCGGAAGTATTTTCATTTCAACTTCAGCAGTTTTATAATTGATGGAATGAGGCTTTTATTATTATTTTCTGTAATATTCAATATTTCAAATCTTTCCTTGAACATATTCTAACCTTTCATTATCTATTTCAATAGAATTTTCTTGTATTTCATCCTCATTTTCAAATTCAAATTCTTCTTGATCTAGTTTCTCTTTAAATTTTTTTTTTAAAATGCTCATTACTTAAATAATCACAAATTTTCATTCTATAGCATTCATCATATTTTCCTTTTGCATGATATTTTATAGATTTTTTATATATTAAATGAAACCTCTTGATCATTGACTCTCATGGTTAATTTTCATTTTTGAACACCTATCATGGCTCTCCCAGTTCAAGGAATGGTTTTCTAAGAATAATAGGAATTTCTTTATCTTCTTTATATCTCAAATAAAGAAATCTACAGGGAAAATAAACTTATCAACGTTAACTAACATGACTTCTACAACTCCTTTGGGATAAGTAATTAAACGACCAGCTAACTGAAGAGTTAAAGTAGTTGGAGAAATTTCTCCTAAACCCAACCTTCTAAAGATTAAAAGCGGCATAAGATTAATACTAGCTCCCAAGTCACATAAAGCTCATCCGAGGAATCTTTCACCAATAATAGAAGGAATAGTAAAACTTCCAGGATCCTTAAGCTTTTCAAAAAGCTTTTTCTGAATAATTGTGCTACACTCTTCACTAACCGCAACGGTCTCATTATTAGTAAACTTCTTTTTTCTTGTTAAGTATATCCTTCTTAAATTTTACATAACTTGGTATTTTCTCTAAGGCTTCAACAAAAGGAATATTTAAAATTAATTTCTTAAGCATTTCCATAAATTTTGTAAATTGTTTTTCTCTCTTTTGTTGTTTCAATCTTTAAGGAAATGGAGGTGGAGGTTTATCTACAATAATTTTCATTGGTTTAAGATGATACACTTAAGTCTTATTAAGTATCTATGTCAGACTTTTCAATTTCCACCCCTTCTTTTTCAAATTCAATTTCTTTTTAAAATTTTATTTCTAATTATCTTCTACTTCTTAGTTTAATAACCCTAATTTTGCTCTTTATTCTGACCTTTCAAATTAATTTCGACATTACTAGGAAGAGTTCTCGAGAGTCTAATGCTAAGTGCAATAACAATTTGTCTCAATAGTTTTTTGATGTTTCTAATTGCATCCCCTTGACTTTGTAATTGTGCTCCTTGGCTTTGTAATTTTGCTCCTTGACTTTGCAATTGATTACCTAACAATAATATAACTTCTTCCATAGAAAATTTCTTCCCCTTAAATTGTAAGTTGCTATTAAAACCTGGAGGATAAGAATGCCTATAGTTACTATCACCCTGATTGTTTACATTCCCCATTGGGTTCACCCCATTAGCGTTATTATTATTCCAACTTAAGTTAGGGTGGTTTTTCCAACTACAATTATAATAATTATAATAAGGATTATTAGGTTGATTGTTTATTGCATTCAAAGTCTCATATGATGATTTTTATGAATCTATCAATTGTCCTAATGAATTTTCCTCAATTACTGGAGGTGTTTGAAAATAATTCATTCCACTTTATACTTCTGCAATTTGAGCAGCCAACATATATATTGCATCAGAATCATGAATACTAGATACTCTTTTTAGATTTACCCTTTCAGCTGGCCATTGAAAATTGTTAGTATCCATCTTTTCTATTAAAGAATTATTTCATCGAATGGTTTAGACATCAATGATCCATTAAAAACTATGTCAATAATCAATCTAAGAGATCCCACTAATCTATTATAAAAAGTTTGTATTATTAACCAATCTGGTAATGCATGATGTGGACACTTCCTAAGGAGTTCATTAAATCATCCCCAAGCTTCGTACATGGATTCCCATTCAAACTGACAAAACGATGTGATATCATTTCTAAGCTTAGCAGTTTTAGATGGTGGAAAGTATTTTGCGAAGAATTTATGAGATAAATCTGCTTATGTTCTAATAGATACAGGTGCTAATGAATTTAACCACATCTTAGATTTGTCCCTTAATGAAAAAGAAAAAAGTCTAAGTCTAACAGCATCTTCTAACACCTCTATATTTAAATGTAGCACACGGTTCTAGAAAATTAGCAAGATGTAAATTAAGTTCTTCGGCTGGTGATCCCCAAAGTGGTTATTTTGTACCATTTGAGTAATAGCAGATTTAAGCTCAAATGAATTAGCAACTACAGTAGGGTTTTGCATACTCAAATGAATTTCATCTACTGTAGGATTAGCATAATCTATTAAAGGTCTTTGATGATGATCATTTTAAATCCTTTGAATATCTAAGTTGTTCGCCATTTCGATCAAATTTTAATATTTTTTTATTTTCAAAATTTTCTAGTAGTATGATAGAACTCAGAATCGTAAGGTACTAAACCTTTGGATCCTAAACTACGCATACATAAAACAAACACAACAAATCTACAAAACTACTCCCTAATAAAAGTTTTAAAGTTCAAACAAGGTCTTTTAATTACTACCTTAATTTACTGTTGTCTCCCTGACAACGGCGCCAAAAACTTGATGCAGATATTTTATGTATGCTATAAATGTCTTTTAACACTACAACGCACAAGGAAACTAATTTAGAAAGTATTAATTATCAATTATAATCAATTTACTTCTATTAATCAGTTTTATCTTAAAGCTGCCACCCCTAGTGATCTAATGAGTTATTATGATTATTATATGGTGTAACGAGGTTGCAAACACAAGCATACGTATCACTTAAGTAATAAAGGGTTCTAATTGAGTCCTAAGTATTGATCCCACAAGGAGGATATGAATTTACAATAGTAGCATAACACACAATATTCAAACTATTTAAAACTTAAGTAAGAAATACAATTGGATAATGTTTAATGTTCCTAAAAACACTAAGCTTACTAAACTAATTTCTAAATTTTAAAGTAAAATTTAATAATTCTAAACAAATTTTTTGTAACGAAAGGTTCAAATTGGAGAAAGTATCCTTCCCCTTACAATGAGGTTATGGTTAGTGAATGATTCAGATTGTTCAGAATTGTATTGTGCCAAATAGGAGCATTTCTATTCTTTACCCTCTCCCGAGTGCATAAAGAACATTGGCTAATCCAAGGTTTGGTCCCTAAATCTGTGGTTAGGCTAGGAGGATACTAGCTCTCACTCCAAAGCTCCCACTTCCCCTCACCTGAGGGATAACATCTCGCTTTAGTTTCTAAACACTTGGACCAAATTAGGGATTTTAGTCTGTCACCCTAAAATCTCCAATTTTATGCCCATCAAAGTATATTTCCCTATTTATTTGCACTCAAACCCATGGACTACATTCTCATCCATGACATTGAATGTGACTCTCACTTTATTATTAAACTCATAATCTTTTCGGATCGTATGTTTAACAAAAAATTTTAATATTTAAAATGGCCAGATTGAAAAGTAAATGAAGATTCAAGTTTGAATCATCACAATTTTTATCATTTTATTATTGAATAATGATTCGCCTTAAAATTTCTTAGAATTTTATCTCAAATTTTTATTAATATTTTAAGGATATTATGCTTTAATGAAAGGTATTTCTTATATTTTGGTTGCAGGTACAATAAAATGAGTTTATGAAGAAAAAGAGTTTAAAAAGAAGCAAAAATGAGCCAAAAAGTGCAAAAAGGCTGACTATGACACCTAGGCGCCAAATCTGGCGCCTAGGCGCCAGACTCAGCAGATTAATTCTAGAGATTTCTTGACGGTTATTAGATGTTTATTGATGCTTTCAAACCAATGTAAAAGCCTCTGGACATTTTCCCACATGTTATAAACCAAACGCAATGAATATAGACACGGGAGAGTAGTTATTAAACAAAGAGGTGCAACTTAAATGTGAAAGGGTGCGTCCATTCGTGCAGTGATCCTGGCGCCTAGGCGCCACCGTTAAATTCTAAAACATTCAATGAATGTGGAAGAATTTTGAAGATGTGTCTTAAACAACTCTTGGTCGTTTCTGGAGATCTATAAATAGAGGACCATTTCTACAGCAAGGGGTGTGTAAGGTGTCCTAGAGTGAGCAAGTAGTGTGTGTAGTAGAGATTTAATTAAGAGTGTTAAGTGTCTTCTTCTTTATTTTAGTGAGTGTTTAGTGTGAATTCAAGAGTCAAAGTCCTGTTAAAGTCTGTGGAGTCAGAGAAACTTCAAAGGATTGCTTGGATTACATTTCAGATAAGTATTTATATCTTGTTTCTTAAGTTTAGTGCTTTGGATTTAAGTTATATGAATATGATTTCTGGTGTAATTTCTATGCTTTCTGTGTAGTCTTCTTTTCTTTCTCCCTATGAATATGAATTGAACTAATAACATATTTAAATCAGATTTGAGAACTTAATTTCTTATTTTCTAAAAAATTTGTGATGATACTGTACCAAATCTTAATTTACTTTACAAATTGGCCACTTGTATTGTTAAAAACTGTGGAGAAATCTTAAGATCTGATCGTGGGCTAAGCAATTCTTAACTTCTATGTATCATATTTCTCTTAAAGTGGAGGTTCCAATAAATAGGAAGATAATCTTTAATGGGCATAGAATTGATTTATGTTTTTAGTGTGACAGGCTAAATTCAATCAATTTGGTTTTACAAAAGAGGTGGCAGGTCACTAGTAGGCCAGACCATAGGCAACCATTCGGGGGGAAACCTAGAAGTGAGAGTCTAGAAATTTGTCCCTTTCTACTAATAATACATCCTAATCCAATTTTTAAAAACTAGCTAATGTTCTTTATGACCTGGACCAAAGGGTAAAGGATATATATGCTCCTATTTGTCATAAAACCACATTTTTTAAGTTCTCAACTAATTTTATCTGCTTATTAATCATGGAATATTTTATATGGGAAAGAATCTTTGTTTATTGTTTCGTTACTTGCTAATTTTCATATTCTGCATATTTTAATTAGTTTTAAATTAAAAGATTTTAATTATTGCTAGTTTTCTTTCTTTTAACTATATTAATCCTCGTGGGATCGATATCTGAGGTTTTTAAAAAGAAAACTCTACATTACTTGAAATGATACCTATACTTGCTTAGTACCCCTAGTGTACGATTTATATTTAATTATAAAAGATTTAATCTTTAATTATCATACATTAGCCGCTTAATCAGATTTAGGGTCAATTTTGGTCATAATTTAATAAGCTAATTTACTTACATAATTGCGGTTGGGTCACATAACAATTTTGATTCGTCACAATACCATATCTCATTGCAGGGAGAAGGACAAAGAAATCTACTCAGACTTCATGAGGAAGATACAACAAAACATGAATTATATATATAAAAATAAGTTCATACAACACAAAAAGTAAGTAACACACTTTATCTCTAACTTTTACCCATGCAAGTTCCTTAAAGTTCCTTTGACTCCTTTATCTCTTTACAAAACTACACAATTCTCTCTTAGAAAGGTAAGGAAGAAAAAATCTCTCACTTTCTCTCTTCTCTTACACTTTTCACACCAAGAGAACTCACCAAAATACTCACACCTACTCTCCAAACTCTCCCCCTTTTTTCTTTTTCTTTTCAACACCCACCTCTTTTTAAATTAAAATCACTCTCTTATAAGATAAGAACGAATTTTCTCAAGTTGCCTAAAACACCTCTCCAAAAATCATCCCAATTCAATGAATTTTCGGGATAACCATCTTTGGCGTCGGTATATGGGGCCGTCGGTGCCAGTTTTTGTGAAGTCTCTGGATTTTGGCCTCATCGGGGCCCATTTTTACGCTATCGGTGTCAGCACTGTTCCGAATTCTCCATAGTCTCCACATTTTGGTGTCATCGGCGCCAGTACATTTCTCAAAATGCTTTTTTTTACTCCAAATTTATTCATTTTTGCTTTCTTTTTGCTCCTAATGCCTAAAATCAAAATACCTACAAAAAACATCAAAATACTTTCCTTTAAAGTACAATATCACCAAAAATGAGCTTAAAATATATATGAAAAATCAAAAAATTTTAGGTGTATCAAGAGGTCTAGTATTCTTCTCTTAAGAGCTTAGGATCTTGCCATAGGACTTTCTTGTTGACTATACTAGAGGACTAGTGATGGAACCCACATCCCATAGAAATTCAAAACCAATTCTCTGATTTCTCTGGAGTTTCTCATGTATGGTTTTGATCTCTAGAACTTAGAAGCATGAAACCAACATGAGGAAGCTCAAAGAAAGTCCTCATAGGATTGTGAGGTCTTAGGATAACCCTAGGTGGCTTTGTTGACCTCGTTTTTATGATAAGTCAACCCTTAACTCAAAATAATCAACTTTGGTTAAAATAGTCAATCCTGACCTAATGACCAACCCCAGTGACCCAATAGGTCAATCCTTGACTCAAAAAATCAACTTTGCTCAAATTGGTCAATTATTGACCCAATGACCAATTATTAACCCAATGACCAATTATTGACACAATAGGTCAATTTTTGACCCAGAAAATAACTTTGGACAAATTAATCAATTTTGACTCAATGATCAATCATTGATCATCAAATAAACCAAGATGCTAAAATAATCAAACATGACTTATAAAATAACTTTGGTCAATTTTAACATAAATAGGTTAAATTTGGTCATAAATAACTAACACATGCTCCTTAAACTACAAAAGACAAATATTGATATAATTAATTTGATATTGATTAGATTAATCAAAATTAACTCAGAGGTCACCACATTGATCAGACCTAAACCCTAAAATTAATCAACATGACCAAATTAATCCCAAAGTTCAAAATCTTTGAACTTTATGACTATTCCAGACCCTGACAAGGATAAGGAAATCAAAATTAATCATACTTGGACAAGAATAGGTTAATTCAAAATAATCTAGGTCAACCTAGGTCAATACTGATCAACCATAGTCAACATTTATCAAATTTGGTCAAAATACCTAATTTTGAACAAAATAAAATGATAAAGATTATAAAATTAATCAAGTAATTAATTAAATCATTTTTAATTAATTGTTTAGTAAAAAAAATAATTAATATTTTAATTAATTTCCAAATTAATTAAAATATAAAGGTTTAAAGACATGACAAAATTAAACCTTTAAATTAAAAGGACATAAAATAATTAATCAAATCATTTTGGTTAATAAAATGAATATTTAATATTTTAATTAATTTCTAATTAATTAAAATATAAAGGTTTAAAGATATGGCAAAATTAAACCTTTAATACAAAAAGACATAAAATTAATCAAAAATTAATCAAATCATTTTAATATTTTAATTAATTTCTAATTAATTAAAATAAAAAGATTTAAAGACGTGACAAATCTAAATCTTTAACTTAAAAAAGATATTAAATTAATCAAATAATGTTAATTAATTATTTGATTAATGAGACAATTTCCAATAATTTTAAATTAAATCAAAAAGACATAAAATGACATTTAAATCTATGACATAAAAATTCCTAAAAATCATTTTAATTAATTTAAGGATTAATATTATAATTCCATGTATTTCTAATTAATCACATAATTAATTAGAAATGGAGTATATAAAGATAATCCTAAATTGAATTTAAATTTATGACATCACACATAATGTCATAAACCCTTTATTGATTTTTTTTAGAACTTAAATCTAAATTATAGGAAATCACCAATGGGTAGCCTAAAACTCATTAAAACCATCATGACATGGTTAACACATTACTTAACCCATAACTCATTACCTTTAACCAAGGTTAAGAGTTATCATGATGGTTAAGTTAAGAGTTAAGCTTATGTGTCATCCCCTCTCTACATGAGGTGTGACATGGCTCTATAGGTGGCAAGCACCTCTTCCTTAATCCAATGGAAAGAAACCAAGACATAAGGTTAAATTCTACCAAGATTAAGAAGCCATCATGAATAAAAGACATAAATAATGAAGGGAGGAGGATATGTGTCATCTTTCCTTCAATTCACCCATTTGCATGAAATGAGGTGGCCGGCCACCTTAGAGATGATCTTGGTCACCATCCTAAGCACCCAATGAAAAAGGAAATTAGCATGGATTAAACCTTAACCATGGCAAGATTAAATGATGAGGAGATTATGCATGAAGTGAGTCACCCACCTTATTTGTCATACCATGGTGGATGAAGAGAATATGTGTCATCCTCTCCTTTATTCCATTAAATAAACATATGAAGGTTAATCTAACTGATTATAATCAGCTATATCCACCTCATAGGGGAACCAATGAGAACAAGACAAGGTTGGGGTTCAATCCTTACCATGGTTAAAGGTAATGATGGCTAAGCTTGGAAAACCCAAATTCATCATTTCCTTAGCTGAAATCTATCTTCAAAACATTAATGAGAAGGTTGGCAGCATCCTTAGATGAGCCAACCCCCCCCCCCCCCCATGGCTATAAATAAAGCCTAACATAAGCCTAAGCAAGGAGAGAAGAAGAGGTTAATAGTGGCCTAAGATCTATCCAATTCCCCTAACTCCCAACAGCAAACTTGTTCCTTAGGACATTAAGAGTGAATACCAATCAAGATCCAGCCATTAGCTAGCCTCAAAGCTCCATGAAACTAGCTTAAATAGACTAACCTGAGAGCTTAAAACTAGGTGAGGAAGAGGAAATTCTAAATCCCCATATACTACTCAAATCTAGAAACTTTCAACATCAAATTTTCTCTTTAGGACCTAAGCAACTGAACCCCATCAAAATTAGATCCTAAAACCCACTCAATCCTCCCAATTTAGCCAACCCGAGAGAGCCCAAATTAACCTAAACCAGGACATAATAGGTTTTTGAAATCAAACTCCACAAAACTCGAAATTAACATTCCCAAATCCATTTAGGGGTCAGAAGAAGAAGAGCCCAACTGAAATTGAGCCTCCCTATAGTCTCCAGCCTTCTACTCACCATCTCACATTAAACCGAGCTCCTGAAAAATTAAGATCACATATAGACCTAATTTGAGCTCAAATTGAAGTCTCTGGAAGCTTTCTGGGACCAAGACGACCAATCCAATGCAATCAGATCAAAATTTAACACATTGAGGCCAAGGTATGGTTCTTCCCTATCAATGGTGGTCGGGTTTCACACTTTGTGAAAGAAACCATTTTAAAACCCCTACAAAGCCGTATGGATGTCTTCGTCTCCTCAAGACGAAGGTGTAGAATCAAAAATCACTTGATTTCATCAAGAATCAAGCGATAAATTGATTCTGGATCATGAACGGTCTGCGGGATCAGCGGGATGAAGATGATGAACCATAGTCGTCTGTTCCCATGTTTTGGAAATGGATGGTTAAGATTATATCCCGCTATCTCCGCTGTCCGGATCGCCACAGGAGATTAGCCGCATTTTCGATGACTCCGAGGACACGCGGCGCTCCCCGGCTTTTTATATTTAATTTTAGGTTTAATTAATTCAGCTAAACCTTAAATTAATCAAAAAATACATATCTTTTTATATAAAACTCACAAAAATAAATTAAAAATATCCCTGAACTCAGGACAGTGAGCTCTACAATGTGGAATTGAAAATTTTAATTTTTCATTTATATTTAATTTTTAATTAATTAAATACTCCATGGAGTATTTTAATTATTAAAAATTATTTATAAATCAGAAAATTATGAAATTTTAGGGGATTAATTTCTAAGTCTTTAGAAATAATCTTTGATTTTTCCAGAGACAGAAAAATATTTTAAGATGACATTTCCAAATTTTCTTGAGATTTAGCAATTATTTTAATAATAATTCTAAAAAATCAGAAATTAAGAAAATAGACAAAGTTTAAATTGGAAATTGGTTATAAATTCAGGGGAATGATACTAAACCCTAAAATATAAATTTTAACCATTTGAAAATTTAAAATGACATTTTAAAATCCTTAAGGGTTAATAAATATAAACTTATATTTAATTAACCCTATAAAGAACCTTTTAAAACTTAATTAGGTCTAATCATTTTAGACTTAGTTACACATTTAGACCTTAATCATATTGGACTTAAGATAAAACAAATTTGGTCTAAAATATTATTAGGTTTAATAAACAAATATTAATTAGGTTTAAAATATCTTTAAACTTAATTAATCATAATTAAACCTTAAAAGACATTAGGTTTAATAAGCAAATATTAATTACGTTTAAAACATCTTTAAAATTAATTAATCATAATTAAACCTTAAAAGACATTAGGTTTAATAAACAAATATTAATTAGGTTTAAAACATCTTTAAACTTAATTAATCATAATTAAACCTTAAAAGACATTAGGTTTAATAAACAAATATTAATTAGGATTAAAACATCCTTAAACTTAATTAATTATAATTAAACTTTAAAAACTTTAGGTTTAATAATAAACAAATCTTAATTAGGTTTAACCCTTATTAAACCAAATTAATATACTTAAACCTTACTTACATTAAGCTTAAGTAACCTTTAAACCCTAATTAAGTATAACCTAATTAGAATTAGTTAATCCTTAAGCTCTTCTTACATTAGGCTTAAGTAACCTTTAAACCCTAATTAAGTCTAACTTAATTAGACTTAATTAATCCTTAAGCTCTACTTACTTTAGGCTTAAGTAACATTTAAACCCTAATTAAGTCTAACCTAATTAGACTTAATTAATCCTTAAGCTCTACTTACATTAGGCTTAAGTAACCTTTAAACCCTAATTAAGTCTAACCTAATTAGACTTAATTAATCCTTAAGCTCTACTTAGACTTAAGTAACCTTTAAACCCTAATTAAGTCTAACCTAATTAGACTTAATTAATCCTTAAGTTTTATTTACATTAGGCTTAAACAACTTCAAACCCTAGTCAAATTTATCCTTAATTAAACTTAAACTAAAACCTAACTTGAGTTCAACCTAACTTGAACCCAAGTTAACCTAAACATTAGGTTCAACCCATATTGAACCTAACTTAACCAAAACCTAACTTGAGTTCAACCTAACTTGAACCCAAGTTAACCTAAACATTAGGTTCAACCCATATTAAACCTAACTTAACCAAAACCTAACTTGAGTTCAATCTAACTTGAACCCAAGTTAATCTAAACATCAGGTTCAACCCATATTGAACCTAACTTGAGTTCAATCTAACTCTAACCCAAGTTAATCCAAACATTAGGTTCAACCCATATTTAACCTAACTTAACCAAAACCTAACTTGAGTTCAATCTAACTCTAACCAAAGTTAATCCAAACATTAGGTTCAACCCATATTGAACCTAACTTAACCAAAACCTAACTTGAGTTTAATCTAACTTGAACCCAAGTTTACCTAAACATTAGGTTCAAACCATATTGAACCTAACTTAACCAAAACCTAACTTGAGTTCAATCTAACTCGAACCAAAGTTAATCCAAACATTAGGTTCAACCCATATTTAACCTAACTTAACCAAAACCTAACTTGAGTTCAATCTAACTTGAACCCAAGTTAATCTAAACATTAGGTTCAACCCATATTGAACCTAACTTAACCAAAACCTAACTTTAGTTCAATCTAACATGAACCCAAGTTAATCCAAACATTAGGTTCAACCCATATTGAACCTAACTTAACCAAAACCTAACTTGAGTTCAATCTAACTTGAACCCAAGTTAATCCAAACATTAGGTTCAACCCATATTGAACCTAACTTAATTAAAACCTAATTTAAGTTCAACCTAACTTGAACCCAAGTCAACCTAAACATTAGATTCAATCTATATTGAACCTAACTTCATCAAAACTTAACTTGAGTCCAAGTTAATCCAAAACTTATATTTAGACTCAACCCTAAACCTAAATCAAATTTAAATCAAATTTCAGTTCAATCAACACTGAACTTAAATCAATCTTAAATCGAACCTAACTCAAAATATATTTAAGTTCAATTCAAATTGAACCTGAATCAATCTTAAATCAAATAATAAATTTAAATTAAATCAAACTTAATTGAATATTATGTTCAACTTAAATTGAACTTATTTGAACATTATTTTCGACTTAAATCAAACTTATTTTGACATAAATACTAAAATTTGATATAAATCAAGTTTGGCCTAATATTAAATTCAACTTAAATCAAACTTATAAAATTAAGTTTAACACAAATCAAACTTAGTTAAAATTGATATAAATTAATAAATTTAACCAAATCAAATTTATTAAATTTAATATAGATTCAAATGACACTGAATCTAAATTTAACATTTAAATTACAAATAAATCTAATGTTTAAATAAACTTGATATTCTTTTAAATGTTAGATTTCCTTTGCATGTTATAAAATGTGCTAACTCTGTTTTGCAGGATAAATAAAACGACGACATTAACTTCGTTTAGATTTCCTTTGCATGTTATAGGATGTGCTAACTTTGTTTTGCAGGACGACATTGAATCACGACGGAGAATAAAACAAAGCTAAAACCATTAGGATAATCACAAAACCCAAAACAAAAACATAATGACACTGAAATTTTTAGGATAACAACATTGACAAAATAAAAATGACAAACAACAAAACAAAAAAAAGATATGAAATGAAATGACAAGAAAAAATATGAAACTTTTAGGATAGTCAAAAACAACAGAATGATATTTAGGATTGATAGTGGGTACATCTTTCCTTAAAAACAAAATTTTAGAAAACAAGTGATCAACATTAATCAGAAGTTTTCTTAGACAATTAAAAATTATTTAAGATGTAATTAACTATAGAAGCTTGATTCTATAGGAGATTTAAAAGAACCCATGATAGAAATCTCTGGTTATTAAATTTTCATGATTTTCCTCATATAGAAATCCTAGGATATGGTATTCTAGAATTTTTTTCTATAAGGATCATCATAAACATCCTTTTCTACTGTTTCTTATTAGTCCTAAATTTCTCAATTTCTTCCATAAGAATAAGATTAGGACAATATTAAACATAGTTTGGCGACTCCTTGACATAGACATAATCCTTGATGACAACGATCCAATTCGTCGCCACCAGGCTTGTTCTTGGTCTCACACACATTTGAACTCACCTTAATTCCCCACACATCCTAAAACCCCAAATCACTTGCACTTGACCATTTTCCCACCCCTTTGGGAAACTCATGTGGGTAGTCCCAATCCCTTATCCTTTGGTTAGGATGGCGAGGACTAACAAGTGGAGGATCCAAATTGAGCTCTCTTATGGGTCTTATAGCCTTTGGGGGATATTGCATGGTTTGCATGGACACCATGTCTAATTAATTCCAATTCCACCAAAACACCCAACTTTGGCCTTCTACAGCTAAATTTCTCTAAAATTACCAAAATGCCCCAAAAAACCTAAATCCTCAAAATTGCACAAACTCCCAATTCTTCACCAAAAATCATGAAAAACCACTTCAAATTACCTAAATTTCTCAAACTCACCCCAAATTCCTCAAAATTAACAAAATAAACCTACACTACCTAAAATTACCAAAATAAACCTACACCACCCAAAATTACCAAAATGTCCCTAATGTCCAAAAAGTTGCCAAAACTCTGAAATTCACTCAAAACCTCACTAAAACCAATTCTAAGTACATAATGTCCCTAATTACAACTAAAATTCCATTAAGTCCACCAAAATTGGCCAAAATTCCCAAATTAACCCTAAATCCCTAAAGTCTCCAAATCACCCCTAATTTCCACCAAATTCATTTCAAACTTGCCCAATTTCAAATCCAAACCAAATATCATCATATTCAAGCCCAATATAAACCAAACTCAAAGCCAATTACATTAAATTCCAATATAAATTCCAAACCCAAGTCAATTACCTCAAATTGACACCAAAACCAAATTTCACTAAATTGAGTTGTATGATCAAATCAATTCCACAAAATTTATCTCCCAAATTCATCATGAAAATATTTAAGGCCAATTTGAGCCTTCAATTGGTTTAGATCCAAGCCCAAACCTAGATCAAATCCCAATTTTAAGCCTAATTCAAAATCCAACTCAGTTCTTTAGATTAATTAAAAAACCTAATTACCACAGCCATGTCTTAAGCCTCGAGATGCTAATCAAATCACCAAATCAAACCAAATCTTGTGCCATGGACCAATATTCCCTCAAAATGTGGAAACTATCCTAATTTAGTTAAGTGAATCACCCATGTCATCATCTGATTAAACCTCAAAGCTAACACCTTTAAGCCTTCGCCTGACCTCCCTGAGCTAGCTCGCTGCCACACTTAGCCTGACTGGCCGCCCTAATGGACAGAAATCCCAAAACTGAGAAGGTTGGCCAAAATTTCACCCATCTAATGTGGAAACCCCTAAGTGGTCAATTGTATTGTTCTCCTCTCCACCTAGGATAAATGACACCGACCAATGGGAGCCTAGAGTCTTCCCCTTGGCTAGAATTATAAACAGGCCACCTGTACAACCAAAATTAGAGAGATGAAAGAACTAAGGGGAAAATATGCCAAATTGTTCCCACAGCTCCTTGCATCAATATTAAGATCAATCCAACCAATTTGAAGCCCACAAACCTCACATAGAGCCGCAATTTCATCACTAAAATCTAGGGAATTTTTTAGCCTTCGAATTAAACTCCTAAAAACCTCAAATTAATCATCCTATAAGCTTCACAGAACCTTCAACCACTTCATCAATCAAAATTAGCCCTTTCCGAGCCCTCTAACCTAGCCAAAGACCAAGCTCGAGCCATTATATGATTGAAATCATACTAGAACTTACCTCTGTTCAAACTAACACTTGGAGGACATTCGTGGACCCAAAGTAAAGCTCACCTCTTGGGCTAAAGTATAACCCGAAAACTTTGATTTTGTGCTTGATTTGGACCTTTGTGAAAGGAATGCGTATTTCATATGTATTTAACTATATAGTTGTGTTCATCTCACTTAGATTATGGTGTAAAAACAAACCGCACTTAATTTAGTTGAGTATCGAGCAAGATTTTAGGGTTAGAAGTTGAACGGTTCTCTGGTTAGGGCGTGTTTGGGATGATGAAAGGATGTCGTCTATTTTCACATTTATTGAACCGACGAACCAGATCGCATCATACAAGAAAATGAAATGTCAACCACGGGTAGCATGGTAGCTGAGGTGCAAAGCGCGGCAAATCAAATGCCGCCGCGTGTGAGTTTGAAGATCCCGAGGATGACGTGGAAAGGTAGAAAATAAGGTATTTTGAAATTAAATATTTTCATAAACTTTAAAATTTTATATCTTGGTTTTGTAATTCCTTGGGATTCATTGCTTAATAGGTTAGCTAACTGAACAACTTGATTTTTTATAATTCTAAGGGAATCAACTTGGCTTTGTAATTCCTTCCCCAGTTTTATCACTAATTCCTCGAAATACTCATATATTTCAGGGTAATCACTATCCTGGTTATTCCAACTTCCTACAGGATTGACTTGGGTACTCTTCCATTGTTGGTTGTCTACTCTAAGGATATTATTGTTCCAATCAAGGCTTGGGTAGGTTGATCAACTTTGCGTGTAGGTATTGGATTCATTGATAAAATTTCCTACCAATTATTATAATGACTTGTGCAGAGGTATGCACATGGGTGCGCTTGAACTGTCGTTGGAGCTTTACAGTGAGCACAGACATATTGTGAACTGCTCAGGTGCACTAGTGTTAAAGTGGGTACGGTGTTTGCGGCGCTAGCGCGATTGGTCAAAAACCTTTTATTTGTGCTGTGTTATGCTCTTTTCCGCTCAAATTTCACAAGCATAAAATCATGACAAATAAGGTGAAATAAAAGATAAAATGCAGGAATAAAAGTGGATAAAATTATATAAAATTGGCTCATATCTGCATCATGTTTTCTTATAATATTAAAGGATCAAATACTTTTCTAACTTAAGCTAGAAACTTGTATTCATAGAAATGGTAACTGGATTAAGATTACCTAATTAAATAAATAATTTATTTTTGGTTGATATGAATTTTATGTCAGTTAAGCTTCATATATGTGACTCAGGATGAATCTATAAATTTGTATCACTAATTATTAGATTAGGACATTAGATGAAAATTTCAAAATGTCAATCTACAGGAAAATAAATACCTAACCATACTTATACACATTCTCTATTTAATTTAGAGGAACCAAATATTTAACCACTAGCCACCACTACATTTTGCAATATTCTAATTTACATTTTAAAATTACTCGAGGGCAAGTAATTTTTTGGTTTGGGGGAATTAGACATGTTTTGGAAATGTGATTATTTATGATCAATTTTAATCCTTTTTATGTTAATTTTATGCTTTTATAACGTGTTTGTGATGTATATTGCAAGAGTTAGGGAAGCAAATTCATCGAAGCTGAATAATTAAAGAATAATGTTAAGTAGAGGAGCAGCACATAGGCCCGAAGACAGAGCACCTAGGCCCCCAAGGAGCTTAAATTTGGTCCCAAAATACATAAAAGGCATAAAGTATGCATCATGACACCAGTGTCTATGCATCATAGCCTAAGCACCTAGGTGCTAGATACAAGTGCTTGGGCGCCCAATGACCTGGTATCTAGAAAGTATGTGTCAAGATTGCAGTGCCTAAGCACCCGTGACCAACGCCTATGCATCACTTATCAGCGCCTCGACACTAGTTCAAGAATTTTGATGGTGTGAATGGTTCACGAGCGCCAATTTGTGATCCAAGACATAAATTGCTCTTCGACCAAAGGAAAAGGGGTCCTCACGCTAGGCTAGACATATGGAAGTTAAGAGAAAAACTCATAGCATGGGATTCTAAGTGCAAGTAAGTGAAGTGAGGAGAATTTTTGAGAGTTTCAGGGTGTGTAATCTTGCTTGTAGTCTCAGTAATTCATTTAGGGAAGGACAATAGTAAAGTTTGCAAATTTCATAATGTATTCATCAATTTTATTTGTTATACTCTTGACTTTGATATTTTCTTTTAATGAATTAGTGATATTTGTGAGTGGAATAATCTTTCTCCATTGAATTTCCTGATGTATGAATGTTAGGTTTGAATTCTCTTGTGTGATTTTACAAAATTTTATATAAGGTGATGTATTAACCATCAATTCTACGTTTACTTTCAACCAGACTAGTTAGATAGTTAAAAATTGTTGTGATCATTGAGTTTCAGAAGAAACCTTAGAGGACTGACTAGGCTAACATATTAATTTAGGTGAATAGGAATATTGCTTATGCAATCCTTTAAGGAGAAACAAAATCCTTAGCTAATCAATTGATTTAGGGAACTAAACATGTATGATTGCCAAATCTTCTTAAAAGACAGAAAGGGGATAAGGAGGAAAATTGCTCATGATTATCACTTAATAATTGAATCACCAAATCAAACTTATATCATTATTGAACCTATTCAGGGCAATATGTAACCAACATCGGAAAAATCCATTAAAACCCTCTCCATATTTGCTTAGGATTGTTTTATTTTGAAAATTGGGATTGGTGACTTTTCAGAAACATCAAAGTTTTTGTACCTTCATGCAAGATTCAAAACCAACCGACTATAGATGTTCATGTTGAGAGTTCACTCATTTCTTGTGGGATCAATACATGAATTTTGTTTCGTATACTACTTGGGTGACACGTAGACTTGAGTGATTTGTCAGTGCTTATCAGGAACCAGCTACTACAAGTGTATCTGCTTTGGCTTTGACATTGAAATTGAAATATATTTGGTCATTGTTCTTTCATACTGATATTGTGAAGTTTGTTCTTCAACTATAAGACTTCAGAATGATTAAATGATTGAAAACATTGGTTGTTAGTTTGTCATACATTGGTGCAAGTGTCAAGTTCCAAGACATAGGATAGTAGACTAGGAAATATGGTAAAATATAGTGCAACTATTATATTTTGTTCTACAAAATCCACTGCTAAATTGTTCTATTTAGAATAGAGATCCCATCAGCTAAATTATTTGTTGAGTTGGACAGATTATAAAACCTTTCAAATATCATTCAAAGACATTTGCTTGAAAGAGTTTGAAGCAATGTTATCTCCACATCAAGTGATTTTCTGTTGTGAGTTTATTCTGGATGATATTTTTTTATATTGGACATAAAAAAGTTGGGTGATGAGGGAATAAATTAAATTGCAGTTTTAGAAATTTAATCACAGATATTAGTATATGAAACTGCTGAATGTGCCATATCTTTTGTATAAGTAGGGTGAAAATATAGAAAAAATTTATAAAAGCAGATACAATAATATGAGATTATTGTGAGGTTAATTGCTCTAATACCATGTAGAACTAGATGAGACTAGGTGTGAAGTCAGAAAGAAGGAATTCATCTTTTGATATTTTGTATAAGTTGGTAGTGATACATATGCATAGGATTCACGTGATAAACGACAATATGCGAACGCGCGCGCGCGCACACACACACATATATGTATGTATGTATGTATGTATATGAGGTAACAATTGAGTTTGGTAGGATATTACAATGTTTGTTAGGTTGTTACAGATTCACTTAGGTAGTATTTGTGATAAAAATTTTGTTTTGCAATGGTAGCATTTGTAACAATTTGTTTTTACACTGGTAACATTGTAGCTCTTATCATTTAATCATATAATTTCATTTTCATGTAAATTATTTATTAATTCATTCTTTGGAGTTTGAGAAACTAACAGTACATAGCATTAATTGCAATAAAAACTTGGCTAAGCTCAAAAAATTTTCTAAGCTAAAGCTTTTATTTATTTGAAAGTCAATTAAATTGATAAATATCTTAAGAATTATTCTTAAAATCTTGATTATAAATTATACCAATTTATTATTTAACATTTCGTGTTTAATAAATATTCATTTTTACTTCTCAAAGAATATTAATAACATTATTTTAACAACATGGACATCTATTAAATTATTTTAGAGATTTTAACAAAAATAATTAATATATCACTTCTTAAAATTATAAATAAAATCTCATTCTTCATATGAAAAGAATTTGAATCTTGACTTCAAAACAAAGAGAGCTAAACATGTTGAGAAAATACAGAACTTTATCATCAATCACCATAGGCAACCACCATATGTGTGATTTCCAACTTTCAACCACAATTATTCCGTCTTCATTTGAACGCTCTTGCCAAATCATAATCTCTTGATAATTATCACTCAAATGATGCCACACAACCAACAGCGATGTATTTTAGGTTTTTTTCATTTTTTTTTTCTTTTTTTTTTTTTGGTAATTCTACTCATTTATAAGAAGTGATAGCTCTAAATTTTGTGACTACAAGAATTAGGAAACACACACACAATATATATATATATATATATATATATATATATATATATATATATATATATAGTATCTTAAATTTATTAAACTTACTAAAAGATTATGTTTGAAATAAAAAAATGTTATTATATAACTAATATTTCTTATAGCCATTTTCAAACTCTAGAATATCATCGAGCTGAGTGTTGTAAATGATTCGAGCTGACTCATAAACCTGCTTGATTAATAATTAATGAGTTAATCAATTAAATTTAAATTAATTCCGACTCCACTCATTAGCTCATGAGCCAATTCATTCAAAAAGATATTTATACAAAATATAATTACAATATAAAAGATTTAATAACTTTTAAATAAATTATTTAAATTATTTTAAATTTGGGGCATTTAAATACATACCACTTATTCTCTTATATTTACATATCTAACAATTAAATTTTACTTTTTACATTTTTACATCAAAATAAATATTATTTTAACTTGTAAAAGTGAAATACATCTTATTCATGCACAAGGCTATATGTAAAAATTAAAGTCTAGTGATCAGACATTTAAATACATAAGAATTTAGTGCTATGTATGTAAATCTTCCTTAAAATTTTATATTTCACACTCATATATCAAGTAACTTATTATTATTTATGACATACTTGAACTAAAATCACTTTTACTTTCCAAATAAAATGAGCCAACTCAAATAATTTGAATTAAACTCAAACTCAAACGACTAATTAATGAAACTCAGGCGGTAAATCAGGAATAGCTCAAGCTCGGTATGAATCGTTTAAATATTAGTAATACTATATAGTTTCATATAGACTTTTCCACAACAATTTATATGGAGTATACTCCATAAAAGCACTCTTGAATGTATGATTTAGGAGGAATTGAAGTACTCACTCTCAACCTTACATTAAAAGAAAACATAATTTTAAACAAAAAAAAAGAAAACCTCTAATTTTTCATTTTTACCTAACAATGAATGAAATTGCACTAACACCACTCTGAAGAAAAATTTTTCCATCAGGACTCCTCACGTAGCTCTACGTGCGGCGTCCGATCCTCACCACTCATCCGCAATCAGTTTATAGGAGCCGGCCCATTTTAATTTGCATTTGTAAATAATTCCAAAGTCCAGGAAACATTTGCTTATGCCACCCATGGTCTGTGGATTTCAGCCCCTAATTTTCAAAAAATTTTGGATCAGAATATTTTGATCAATTTTTTTATTCGATTGAGGCTTAAATTTTTTTAGCGCTTATTCCATCAAGATACCGAACGCAAGTTTGCGTCAAGTGAGTCTCACAACAATACACTGGTTGTGTAGGTTTTTTAGAGAAGTGGGACCCGCGTCGGTATTCTGATAGAATAATTTTCCAAAATTTTTAATGTACCATCTCAAAATCTAATGGATTTAAAATATGCTCTGATCAAATTTGAGTCAAGTCTAAAAGTTTTTCCAAAATTTTCCTATGTTGAAGCAGCAGTAAAAGGAAAATAATAATTATCCAACAAAACGCAGAAATTTAAAACTCATTTCAGTCCATCTTGCAATGGCAGTCTCTCTTCAAATGCCCTCTCTCTAGCCACCACTGCCTGAAAGATTAACCATAAGAATATGAACCATAAGAATATGAACACCGTTTTAAATCATAAAAATTGCTAAATAACTCATCAAAATGAGCAGATTAACCATGACAATATAAAGTAAGCCGTATTTACACATACCACCCAGTTCCTATGTACTCACATATCTAACACCTAAACTTTATTTTTTAACATTTACGCCACCAAAATCTTTCATATCACTATTTTAGCTTTTCATACACACCTTTTAAGCATGGGTAACATGGCATATGTGTAAAAATTGAAGTTTAGGTGCTAGACATGTAAAAACATAGGGAATTAAATGGTATGTATTTATACTTCCTATAGAGTAATTAACATACCTGTTGTTGCCAATCAGTAAAAGTTGTTATTATTCCAAGAAGAAGGCTCTGAATCACTGCTCCTGATAATATCCCAATCCACAGACCCTTGCCTCCAATGTGAAGTAAAAAGCCTAACAAAACCGCCATTGGTATTCCTACGAGATAGAATGCTCCAAGGTTTACATAAGCTCCTATGTGCTGCCATCCACAACCACGAGCGATCCCTGTGAGTTCATCATAAAATTGTGAGTTGTAAGGCTTCTATTTAGAAGCATCATAACAAATGAGGAATAAAATAAGATTACCAGATAGAACTCCAAGACAGCCATCAGAGATAACTGAGATAGAAACAAGAGGAGTCATCTCCCTAACATAATCCACAACCTCTTCCTCATAGCTATAAGCATAGCCGACGATTCGGCGAAGGCCAAAGAGCATTAAACTCACTGCCACCGCCTCCGTAACCGTGATCGATATCGCCACACGAACTGCCAAATGAGCTTGTTCGGGATTCCCAGACCCTAGTTCGTTTGACACGCGTGTGCTATGAACACAAAAGTCATCACATTTATATTGTTCAAATTTGTAAAAAAATTTCAGGGCATTCACATGAATACCACCCATGTCCTAGGTGTTTACATATCTAACAGCTAAACTCTACTTCTACATTTATATCATCCAAATCTTTCATATCACAATAAATATACAAATTTTTTAAATTCTAAAAAGCAAAATACAAATTTTGATACATAGGTATGTTAGGGTATATGTAAAAATTGAAAGATATGTAACAATATAAGAATTAAGCGGTAATTAAGTAAATCTTCCAATTTTTTCAGTGGCGATTTATGAGAAAATAGGAGATTAGGAATGAGCATACCTTGCAGCACAACCGAGACCATAAGGTATGGTGTAGAGCAGTGAAATGGTTGTGAGACTGCATAAGAACTTATGAGTGTGTGGAGACGAAGTATTAATCTCAACTCTATTGTTGTGAATGAACTTTTTCATACCATATAGAGAGCACAGAGGTTTCAAGCTTCGGATTTGGTAGGAGACCTGAGAGCAAGACGAGCAGCTCGAAGGACCACCATTCAAGGCTTTGCTCAAGTAATTATTATAATTATAAATGCGATAATAAAAATTTAAAAAAAAAAAAGCATTTACAGAGAAAATTTTAAATAATTTATGAAAATAACCATACATAAAGATTCCTCTAAACATACGAGTGCATGAACCTTTGGCAAATTTGCATGTAATTCCAGCCTATAAAATACATATGTAGGCATGAATTGTTTAAAAAAGCTTTCACTTTCTAATTATCTTTTGAAAACTATGGAAAGACTACTAATTTTAAATTTCAAAATCATGCTAATCATAATTTACATGTTATACTGAAGTACCAGTGAGAGATACTTCTTCATTTCTTATTTTATAAAGAAATTTACATACATACCACACAATTCTTATGTATTTACGTATCTTATAACTAAATTTCATATTTACATTTATAACAATTTGGTGTCATAAATCAATGCAAGAAAATGTTTATTTTACTTCTAAAAATTAAGTAATAGTATTTGATGGAAAAGATTTGAGTACTATGTATGTAAATAGAAAGGTTTACCAGTTAGATATATAAATACAATAGAATTGTGTGGTATGTATGGAAATGCCCCGATTTTAAAATGTCAAGAAAAGATTATGATTAAACTCAACTTCAATCAAATAATCCTTTTTTTTTTTTTTGTGTATTTCAAATTGTAGAAAAGATCCATATATCAATGCTACTGCACTTAAATAACTAAATGAAGAGAAAGAAAAGGTAGTAATCAATATTACCATATCATTACTGCGGAGGGAATCGCCAGTCTCAAGAACTCATTAATGCCCCTGAAAGAGTCCATTGATACCGGTGCACGAGTTGCTTTGCAGGAATCTGAATACTTAATATACACTACAAGAATCAACACGTTGATCCAATAAGAAATGCTTATAGAAAGTGCTGCCCCAACGTTCCCCAGCCCTATCTTGAACACCATGGCCCAACACAAAGGAATGTGGATGCAAAAGGTTATAAAGGAGCTCAGAAGCATGGGAAGAATTAAGCTCTGAGATTGAAGAAATTTCATAAGAGGTTGAGCAATGCCAAAGGCGAAGAGGCCGGGGATCATCCAAACCGCGTAATTGCCTGCCTCTTGGGATATTAGAGGGTCCTGTCCGACAAATGTGAGAAGCTTCCCCATGGAGATCCAGATGAGAGAAATAGGGAGGCAGACTATTAATAGTGAAAGGATGGCTCTGTAGGTGTGGATTCCCACCTTCTTGTACTGTTGTGCTCCATATGCTTGACCACAAAGAGTGTCCAAGGCACTAGCCATTCCTTGCTGCCATTATTCAAATATAAATTGAACGGATCTAGAATGTATTGAAATAAAATGCACATATGTCAAATGGCGGAACCAAAACTGAAGAAAAGGGCTGGCAAAATCAAAATAAAAGGGTGACGACTGAAGTTTAAAATTTCACTCTCTTTATATTTTTTATAACTAAGTTTAGTAAAAGTCTAGAAGAGGCGAGCACCCCTCAGTTACACCACTGTGCATCTCCTTCAAATTTTATGAGCTATAAAGCATTTATTAGAATCTCATAATTTTGTCATCATGCAATTAGATAGTGTTCAGCACTAAACCTCGAAGCAACGCTAGAAATTAGAAAGTGTTATTTTGACTCTTAATTAATGAACTAATGAAAAAGGGCACTTTCTTAATTAAGTCAGTTAGAGATGTGGTACCGCTCACCTATCAAATCTCACCTACCGCTCACCTGCCGCTCACCTATCTCTATCTACCACTCTCTTTGCTTTGTATAAATAGAGAGGGTATGAGGCTTAGGAGATCAAAGGGAAAATGTCTTAAGCTACCACAAAGGAGGAGAGAATAGCTAGAGAGCTAGAGAGGAGGAGAGCATCTTGATGCCTTGTATCAAGATGTCGCTTGAGAGAGAGGCTATAGAAGGAAGATGAGGGCTCATATCTATGTATATGCTATGTATTCTCCATCTCTTTTGCCTTAGTGAACTATTTGATTGATTCCCTCCCGTGGACGTAGATCCAGTTGGATCGAACCACGTAAACGATCTGCGTTTGCTTGTGTTCTTTGCGTTTATTTCTATGCCAGGAAGTACATATCTCACAAAAATTGGCGCCGTCTGTGGGAAGATCCATACTTCTTGGCTAGAGGTGTTCGAGTGAAGGTGTTTGTAGCCAGCGACGAAGAAGAGGAGCTCGGAATTCACGAACAGAGGAGCAGACGGATCGGTTTGCAGGCAGCCGAATCGCGACAGATTCGGTGATCAGCGAAAGCTTTGATCGACCGGATTCACACCGCAGGTTGTGCGGTTCGGCGAGATAGAGGAACGGTCCGCGAAGGGGCAGATCTCGCAAAGGAGGAGGATTTCCGCGACAGCTAGCGCACGCCACGACAGAAGCACGCGGAGCGCGCCGCGACATGAATTTTATATTCAGCGAGCAGCAGCTATTCTTGACTAAAGCTGGTGCGGGAATTTTATTTTTCAGACGCAACTCTTGAATAAATTAGAAAGCTGGTGCAGAGGAAAAGCTATTAATCGTGCAACGACAGAGTAATTAATTTGAAAGGGAATCAAGAAATATTTTATTCCTACTAAAGAAATATTCCCAGAAACTTGAAGCAGGCAGCGCAACTTAATTTCTGGAGAAAAATCACTCGTCCGAAAATTTCTCCAGGAGAAAATTAATTTGGAAGGTTAACTCCTACAGGTGGTCAACTCTCGGAATTCGACAGGTGGTCAGCGGAGCGGATTTTAGAAATTAGTGGGATCAAGCCACAATAATGGGATCCACTAAATTTGACATCGAGAAATTCACAGGAAAGAATGATTTCGGCCTGTGAAGAGTCAAGATGAGGGTCTTGCTGGTTCAGCAGGGTGTTGTAGAAGCCATGAAAGGGCTGGCGGCATTGCCAGCCTACATGACAAAGAAAGAGAAGATTGGCATGCTGGACAAAGCTTATAGTTTGATAATCTTGAACTTGGGCAACAAAATTCTGAGGGGGGTGTCGAGGGAGACAACAACTCAAGCACTTTGGGCCAAACTCGAGGTACTCTACCTGACCAAGTCCTTGGCTAATAGGTTTTTTTGAAGCAGCGCATATACTTTTATAAAATGCACGAAGACAAATCAGTCTCGGAGTAGATCGACGAGTTCGATAAGATCATAGATGACCTTGAGAACATCGACGTCAAGATGGATGATGAGGACAAGACACTGCTGTTGCTAAACTCTATTTCTAAGAGTTAAGAGCAGTGCAAGGATGTGATGCTCTATGGAAGGGCGCAGACGATTACTCTGGAAGAGGTTCAATCATTAATCAGAGCCAAAGAGCTTTAGAAGAAGCACGACATGAAGGAGGAAACCAGCGGAGACAGTCTGATGGTTAGACGAAAATATAGCAAGAAAGGTTCTAAAAGTGATCAGAGCAGATCAAGGTCCAGAAGGAATAGTAGAAACCAGTCTTCTAAGAGATTTTACAAGTGCTACCATTGCCACAAAGAAGGTCATTTTAAGAAAAACTGTTCGGATAGAAAGAAAGGCTTTCAGGAGAAGCAAGCATAGTTTAAGACGGCTATGATTCAGCTGAAGCTCTGGTGATCACAGAATCTAAATCTAGCAATGAGTGGATTTTTGACTCAGGCTGCTCCTTCCACATGTGTCCTCACAAAGACTGGTTCGAGACACTACAACTGGCAAATGGTGAATTTGTTTTACTTGGAAACAATAAAGCCTGCAGGGTAATCGGCAGTGAGACGATCAGAATAAAGATGTTCGATGGAGCTGAACGGATACTCCAGCATGTCAGGTACGTCCCAGAACTTAAAAGAAATCTGATTTCTTTAGGGACGCTGAATTCGAATGGATACTCATTCAAGACAGAGAATAACTGTATCAGAGTAGTTAAGGGCTTTTTCATAATCATGAAAGCAATAAAAAAGAATGGGCTATACTCCCTAGTTGGAAGAACTGTGATCAGGAACTTCTCAAATGCAGTTCAATCAGAGCCTGACAGGTCCAGACTATGGCACGTGAGGCTGGGGCATGTAAGTGAAAGGGGCTTACAGGAATTGTCCAAGCAGAACCTGTTATGTGGAGATCGCGTCAGCAAACCGGAATTCTATGAACAATGTGTACTGGGGAAGGCCACCAGGGTGAAGTTCTCTACTGGAATACATACATCAAAGAAACCTCTTGATTATGTAGACAGTGATCTATGGGGCCTAGCTAGAACTCAGACCCATGGAGGAGGAAGGCACTTCATGTCTATCATCGATGACTACACCAAGAAAGTATGGGTATTTATTTTGAAAACAAAAGATGAAGTTTTTCAACGATTCAGGGACCGGTTAACCCTCACCGAAAATAAGATGAAATTTTTAAATTGCTCGCCCCTGAGGGGAGTATTTAAGTTGCTCGCTTCGGATGAGAGTTTTTAGATTGCTTGTCCCAGAGGGGAGTCTTTAAGTTACTCATCCCGGATGAGAGTATTTATCTAGTGGGCTCAAGTTCTCCAATTGTTCGGATGTATGGATGGAGCATGTGAGCTTTTCAAGTTCCCCAAGTGTCTCCTAAGCCTAACACTGTTCCAAAACTTGCGTTCATGATGTACAAAAATTAAAGAAACAAAGTCAAAGTGTTAAAATTGAAGCTTTTTGTTATCTTTATTTATTTTTGTACAAGAAGTCTTGCTTAAAGAAAAAAATTATTTGATATTATCTCCGCTCTAGGTCAAAGGTACATTGTTCTCCATATATGTTTTTAATTGGTAAGTGTGGAGCTTGTCTTTTGCTCCTTTTGATTCTTCTTTATTAGGAGCATGCTAAGGAAAGTTTGAGTTGATCTAATAGAGCTTTATGCTTACTTTTGTTCGAAGTACACCTATGCTCTACACTTTGATATGTTGGATGAATGGAAATGCTTGTTTAAGCTTCATGTTTAGCTATATTCTAAGTCTTACTTTGGCTCATAGTGAGCCTGATTGAAAGTAAATTTTGTTTCATGTTAAAAGAGCTTTGGGAGCTGTTTTTGTTGGCTTTGATTTCCCGGTTTTGACCCATGTTGTTCTCTCGATTCTGGGGTATTTTGAGCCTTGTTTTTCTCTCGGTTTTGAGGCTGTTTCAAGCCCTGCTGCTGCTCGGTTTTTGTGTTTTGCTGCTCTTGCAGCTAGCCCCATTGCACTTGATTTGAGGGCTCGGTTTTCTGTTTTGCTGCTCTTGCAGCTAGCCCCTTTGCACTTGATTTGGGGGCTCGGTTTTCTGTTTTGTTGCTCTTGCAGCTGCTCCCTGTGCACCTACTTTGGGGGTTCGGTTTTCGTTTCTTTGCTCTTGCAGCTAGCCCCTTTGCACTTGATTTGGGGGCTCGGTTTTCTGTTTTGTTGCTCTTGCAGCTGCTCCCTGTGCACCTACTTTGGGGGCTCGGTTTTCTGTTTTGCTGCTCTTGCAGCTGCTCCCTTTGCACTTGATGTTGGGGCTCGGTTTTGGTCCCTGTTGTTCCTGCAGTCTCCCCCGGTGCAGCCTTTGAATGGCTCGGGTTTGGGTCTCTCCTGGGCTCGGGTTTGTGCTTCTTTTAGGCTGTAGGTGGGCTGAATTGCTTGGTTACTTTATAGATTCATTCCTATGCATTTGTGGTGAATTTGAATTAGTATGGGTGGTTTGTTGGGGCTTGGCCGTGAGCCTCATTGTGGTGATTTGGATTGTCGGGGCCTTACCTCTTGCTGCCCCTTTGTTGTAGCTTAGGCCGTGAGCCTTTGTTCCTGTTTTTAGCCCTGGCCGAGAGCCTTATTGGGGTGATTATTGTGATGGTGGCTTTGCTCTTTGCTTCACTTGTCTACGAAATTGATTTAATGAAATTTGGAAGAGCTTCCTAGCTTATTTGTGGGAAATAAATTGAGCACGATATTTGGAATACTTCTTGGAGGTTTTATTTGGTGAAATTGATGCTAGTTTAGTGGCTTAGGGCTTGTCCATTCTCTTTCTTATGTATTAAAAGATCATTGATTCTCCTATTGCTATAGCTTGAGTCCCGAGCCCGTAGGAGAACGTACCGGGGAAGTTTGTGTTTCAGGAATTGAATGTCAATGTCTTCATCTTTTTGTCATGCTTTTACAGCTGTTGTTTGGGAAAAGGGGTGTGTTCCCTAGGGGTCTAGTCCTCATCCTCTTCGAGAGCGTCGATGTGCCTTTAGGTCCTTCTTCTAGGATATGTGAGGTCGGTCGGGAGTCCAGGGTGACTTACGTGTTTTCTGATTATTGGAAATCGACTCACTTCTTTTCGAAATTGTGTTAAGTGAGCCGCTTTCCGTCCTCCTTTCCTTGACCTCTCGTCCCTAGTTTCACCTTGTTTCTTGGCTCAAAGCACACACCTGCAGGGGACGTGTAGGTGTGCATATATAACCTCCTTGGGTTATATATGGGGCCATCAAGCAAGGCTGTAAGTGCGGTGGGGACATTGATGAGACTGCAAAACGAGAAAAATTACGAGAATCATAGAATGTGGCCTCCTGATTCAGAGACTGCGTAGAGAGTAGAGCGAGAATCACGGAACCGTTCGACCGATCCTTGGGGTTTCTACTACCGACGATCTAATGTTCGTAGACCTAGTCCTATTAGGATAGTCGACCCGTGGATCGAAATGTTTTAAAACAAAAAAATACATATGTTTGAAAAATACAAAATTACCTCCACTACTACACAGCCTACTTAGCTACAAGCTTGTTTGCATGAAAACCAAAAATGAAATGTGTGAAGATTTATAAAGATCCACGGTTGGCTATTCGAGTCGGATTAGGACTGCCTTCTGCAGAAAGTCGGTCTAGTAGTCAGCACTCAAGTCCGGACATTAGCACAGCTCTGAGTCCGAAACACCACCGTGCTTACGGGTCTTTCTTTCCAAAGGCCCATGGCTTTCTTATGGTTCGCCATGAGTTTAGCGGGTCGTCTGTGGGTTTTCTCACGGTGCTTTTTGCAGTTTTCTACGGTTTTGTTTTGTTGTCGTTTGTGGCTTTTCCCGGAGTTTTCCACGGACATTTCTTTTCTTTCTTTCCCGACTTTCTTAGTTTTCTTCTGTGATTTTCCTCGCTTTCTCGCCGTTTTCCTCCGTTTTTTTACTGTTGAGTTTTCAGACTTTACTTTCTTTGTACACACCATAGTACCCCTGTTTAGCTAGGTTGTTTTCACTTACTACTTCTACTCCTGCTCTTTTGGTACTAATAAATCTGCTGCAGGAAATAAGAAAAATATAAAAAAAATAATAACAATAAACAGGTAACAGCGCGCCGAGGATAAGCAAAGCATACGGTACTTCTGTGACAGTCTTTACTTTCCTTACTATTATACCTGCTTGGCATATTTTACTTTTCAGCACATACTCCTGCTAGTCTAGGCTGTTTACTTTCAGTACATGTACTTGCTTAGCACGTTATACATTCCTGTACTTTCTCCTGCTCAGCATGTTTTACCTGTTATAGCATGTTACTTCCTGCATAGCTTAGTATACTCCTGTTTAGCATGACATGTCTACTGTTTAGCTTGCTATAGCATGCTCCTGTTTACTGCTTTCTTTTTGCTACTCATGCCACGGTTGCACACACTCACTTGCAATAAAAATAATAAACGACTTGCATGCTCACTTTAACTTAAGACTTTAAATCTAAACTGCGATCCTTGCTACGACGTGGAGCTTGGAGCACGGTGGGCAGCACGGCCATCTTCTTCAGCAAAACCTGTGTCGACATCAGCAAAACCATTCTTTAGTTTAAATAACAAGCCCTAGGACTTCGAGGTAGTTCGCCTAGCGCGGCATAAATCCTCACCTGTTCTTTTAGGCTTTTGCACAGCCCTCTCCGTGCGATATAAGCCCTAACTCGCTTAGGTTTCCGAGGTTGTCGTCTGATACGACGTAAGCCCTCCTGTCTTTCAGGTAGTTTGCATAATCAGGACATTATGCAAACGTAATTCCTATAATTAATTTGCAGGATTGAAATTAAAATAAATCTCTTTCCAAAATTTAAAGCCCAACCATAGGATAGTCTGGGATGTTATCGAGGTCCTCCTCGAGATCTGTGACATCCCCTACCCTTCTCTCTTTGACTCCAGAAATAACTGTTCCACATTACGCCTTTCACCTATTGGATTTCCTACTACCAAATTTCGTTGAAAACCCTACCTCTTGACTTCGTGAAGATAGAAACCCGCGATCTAAATCGAGAGTTCTCTCAAGTGACTTCGGTCGTTTTAGGGGTAATTAACTATAGGGGCTTGCCTCTATAGGGAGTTTTAAAGACCCCAGATAATATAAACCCTATTTAATTCTTTTGTATTAAATAGGGGAATTTGTCGGTCCACATAAAGGTTCGCAGACCAGAACGGGTATCATGAATTTTGTGGTTTATTTGATCGAGCGATATTGTCGAGTAGGGTGTCTATTCTTCGGAACAGATGCGTTACTTGCGATATTACGCTCGTTCATTCAAACTGCTAAACGAATGAGATCCGTCCTTTCTCATTCTAATATTTTAAAATTTAAAAATCTTATTTTCAAAACTAATATACATATATCCATTAAATTAAATCTAAAAAAAAAAAAGAGAGACGCATCACAGCTTTTTAAGCGGCCGACAGTAAGCTCCTGGCGAGACTCTCCGGCTGACGATGAATGGCCCCATGCATGTTCGGTCGAGCTTGCCGACAGTTTGTCCTTGGGCAGCTAGGTTGGCTTTTTGCTAGATGAGGTTCCCTGGGGCGAAGATTTTTTCTCGTACTTGTTTGTTGAAATATCAAGCGGTGCGTCTCTTACCTCTCCTTGGCGAAGACTTGAGTCGAAATATGAACTTCTCAACAAGATTGAGTGCAAGAGTCATTCACTCATCATTGGCTTCTTGCCATTCCGCAAGGTTTTCCTCGTTGAAGGTAGAGGCCATAACGATTTTTAGGCAGTAATGGTTGTGTTCTACCGAGAACGTTACCTCCATACCATGGGTTAGCATGAAAGGAGTCTGCCCTATTGTCGTTGAAGATGTCGTTCGGATAATAGGCGAGGGGTCCGTCCAGCTTCCTTTCACCCCTTCGGCCTTCTTTCTTAAGAGTTTTAGGATAATTTTGTTGGCCGCTTAGGCTTCCTTCTATTAATTAAATTGCATTTAACTCCTTCCTTCTATTTGATTCTCCCGCTTTCCTCCTGTTGGTGAATTAAGGAAAGCAATAATTATGATTGCTTAATATTGTTCTATCATATCTCCACTAATCTCACACTGGCTTCTTCTGGATTCAGTAATTAAAGAATATCCATGTTGGGCCTTGCCATTCCGCAAGGTTTTCCTCGTTGAAGGTAGAGGCCATAACGGTTTTTAGGCCGTAATGGTTGTGTTCTACCGAGAACGTTACCTCCATACCATGGGTTAGCATGAAAAGAGTCTGTCCTATTGTCGTTAAAGATGTTGTTCGGATAATAGGCGAGGGGTCCGTCCAGCTTCCTTTCACCCCTTCGGCCTTCTTTCTTAAGAGTTTTAGGATAATTTTGTTGGCTGCTTAGGCTTCTTTCTATTAATTAAATTGCATTTAACTCCTTCCTTCTATTTGATTCCCCCGCTTTCCTCCTGTTGGTGAATTAAAGAAAGCAATAATTATGATTGCTTAATATTGTTCTATCATATCTCCACTAATCTCACCGTGGCTTCTTCTGGATTCAGTAATTAAAGAATATCCATGTTGGGCCTTGCCTTTATGGGCCTAAAAAGGTTTTATTTAATTAATGCTTCCTCTTCGCTGGAATTAGCATGGAATAAAACCTACACCGTTGGAAAAGTTTATACAGAAGGATCACAAGTCTCAAGCTTCTTTGGTTTTTCTCTGCTGTGTAGCTCTCCAGTAGGGGAGAGGTGGAGGGAGAGAGAAAAAGAGAAGGTGGGGAAGAGAGAGAGAAGAAGAGAGGGAGAGAGAAAAGTGTATTTTTTGTAAATCTATGTGATTGACGGTGTAATCCCTCAAAGTAATAAAATTCTCTGTAACTTGACATAGTTAATTTGAAGAACCACATAAATCTGTATATTTCCGCTGTGTATTTCTATTTTGCTATTTTTTCTCGTTCCGTTTTCATTTTAATGCCATCGTTTTTTTCACAACAGAGTGTGTAGTGGATGATGTCCTCCGAGTTGATTGGAGCTCCGGCGGCAGGGCTTCAATTTCCAAGAATAATAGGTAATATCTTGTTCAACGCACTTAGAATATGAAGCTCGTTCTTCAATTAAATGATCTTGGAGCGATTTGACGATTGAAGTTACTCGATCGTTGTCCAAATGGCGTGAGAGGTGTCCAACAGTAGGACGTAGGCTAGAATGGATGCAGTTATAAGAGATGAGAGAGGCGGCAAGATTTTCATCTATCATCCTCCATTTAGTGAATTCGGGATCGAGATGAGAAATGCCGGTGTTTATCGGCTATGAGACTTTGCCGGACATGGGCAGGACCCATCAAGAAAGCCATTGTACTCCTCGAAATAGCTTGAGAACTTGGGCCTTCCAGGTTAGATGATTGTCGGTCGTGAATTGAGTAGAAAAAAGGATGTGGATGTTGCCGAGAATGAACTTCGGATGGGTAGTGTTGACCTCATTTTTGATGAGGTCTTCTCTTCTTCTTTTAGTGCTTAGGATCTAGCCTTAGGCTTTTCCTTTGACTATCTTAGAGGACTAGAATTGGGATCCACCATCTAGAATTTCAAACCACTTCTTAACTCCCCGCAAACTCCACAAACTTGATTGTAGACCCCTAATCACCTAGAGGGTTGAGATCAAATGTGGAAGTTTAAAGGATGAGTTCCTATAGGACTCTTTGGCCTTAGGATTGCCCTGGGTGGCCTGGTCTGGTGAAGGGTCGACTTACACACACACTACACCTATACACTACACTTTCACACACCTCCTAAAACCATACCCATACCCAACTTGATCTCCTGACTCATGCAGGTGATTCACATGGATGGTCTTTAACCCCTAAGCCCTTGGCTAAGAGGGTTAGGAACAACATAGTGAATGCCTCAAATGAGTCCCTTCATGGCTCATATGGGCTTGATGTGGCTTCATGGCTCAACCAAAATGATTTTATTCCACTTATATTTACCCAATCTTCAATTTTCCAAATTTTCAATTTTTGACCCCCGGGACCCTACACCCGCCAACCTACCCAAAGCCTCGAATAGCCCAAATTTCTCAAAAATTTCCAAATCACCCAAAATTCTCCAAAATCATTCCCAAACATTTCCACATCACTCAAATTGATCATCCATACCCAAAAATATCAAAAATTCCAAAAATACCTCCCAATACCCTCCAAATACCCAAAATACCCCTCTTGACCCAAAAATCCAAAAATTCAGAAAATTCCCAGAAAATTCTAAAAAATCCCAAATATTCCCAATTTCATTTTTTCCAACTACATCATGGGCCAATTTTGTCAATTTACCCCACTTTTGTCAAAACCCCCAATTTGACCCATTTTAACCCTAAGTGAACCCAATGTCAAACCAAACCTACCCAATTGACCCAAATTCTGGTCCAATTCAGTTCTAGACTTCAAATCAACATTCCCAATACCAATCTAGACCAAATCCAAGTTCAATTTGATTGACATTTGGATCCAATTCTATTTTTGGCCTTAAAGCCCAATTTGGACCCATGACCCAAACTTAACCCAAACTCACCCAATTCAACTCCAATTAACCCCAAATCTTTTCTAAATCTTCCTTGACATCCCCATAAACAAAACATTAACATGATTTGCCCAAAATTTAGATCCAAACCCCACTCAAATTCAACCCAAAGCTAAAAGGCCCATTTTTGACCTAAACCCAAACCTAACCCAAATGAGCCCAAACCCCAAAATCAAAGCCCAACCAAAGTCAAAACCTCTTTGAAACACTCCCATAAATATTTCTCAACATTAATTTTACATCAATTTCAACCCTAGCCCAACATTGGCCCAAGTTAGCCCAATTTGACCTACATAGGCCCACTTACCAAATAAAGCCCATATCCAACCCAATTCAAACCCAAATCACCTCAAATTTGTTTCAAACCACTCATGACACATCCCTAAACCAAACTCAACAATTATTTGGCCCAAGCCTTTACCAAAATTTCATCCCAAAATCCATTTTAAAATTCAAAAGCCCACTTTCCTAAACCATTTAAAAGCCCATCTAAAACCATTTCAATGAGCCCAAAATCTACCCTAAAGCCCACATGACATTTCCATTTGCCATCCACTTAATCAAAGCCATTCCCTAAGTTCTAATCACATCATCAAATAATTCCAAATCAAGCCTCATGCCAAATCACCCCTAAATACCAAAATTTTTCTTAAATCCATTTCCATGAAATTGACTTGACTTTTCCCAAGCCAAAGGTGAGCCATGAAGCCATGCATGAGCCACATGGAAGCCATGAGAGCCTCTTTACATGTCACCATGCCATTTTGGGCAAAAGAAGGAGGCTCTTTCCTTAATCTCCTAAAAGTCTTTAACCTCACCCATGATACCCCTTAACCAAGATTTGATCCAAATATTCTTGGATAAGGACATCACCACTCCATCTCAGCCTAGCCTATCCGATTCCCCACAACGACCCAAAGCCCCTTGGAGGGTGCACCATGCCCAAAACCATGGGTTGACCCAAATTAAGCTAAAATGATCCCTCCCCCTTCTACTTTGATTCAACACCTTTACACATGGCCAACCGCAATCGATTTCACCATTGCCAAGACCCGACCTCCCCGAGCCTCGAGGGTGACTCGACCACGGCCGGCCGACCACCAGTGCCGCCGGAAAACACCATGGCCGAAACCTTGGGAGGAGCCAAAAAATTCAATTCTCCATTGCTGACTTGTCTCAACCCAAATGGATAGCATGGTTGTTCTTCCCTTGACCTGAGCAGCTGATCCCAACCCTTGGCCATCCCTGGGAGGCTCTCCAGCCACCTCTATTTAAACCCGACCCCCTCACGGCCATGAGAGGAGAGTTGCACAAACCTTGCGAAAACTCTGCCAAAATTGTTCCAGACCCTTCTCCACCCTTAGAGCGGTTGATCCCCAGTGTCAATTTGCCCTAATCCCCACTGATAAAACTCAATTTCCCAACTGAAATTCCACCCAAAACCAGGACACTTCTCCACAGTGAGCCAATCCCCAAATTGATTGGTTCTACACCTTCACTAGACCAAGGGAAGGTGTCCACCAGCAAAAGCCCCATCTCCAGGCCACCCAGGTTGCTCCAGCCTCCAAGCTTTGTGATCGGCCGTGGTCGAAGTCCAACCTAGACAATTCACTGCGACCGGGAGACTTCATCCGGAGCTTGCTAGGATCCAATCGAAGGTGCAACAACTCTCGGATCGAAGCCACACTTCTCCGAGCAAAGGTATGAGCTAATTCTTCATCCCGAGCTTCGGAGATTCTCCATTTCAAATGCTTTAATTTCAATGCATGATAACCATATAGATGTGTTCGTCTCTTCAAGACGAATCCATGCAAGCATAAGAACATGAAAATCCATTGAGTATCGAGTGAGATATTAGGGATTTAGTGTGGACGGCTCTCGGGTGAGGACACTTGGGGACGATGAACGGATGCCGTCCATTTAATACACGCGCGGACGGACGGCCGGGATCGCGCCGGATGAGGAGACGGAACGATACGGCGGGCCCCGGCACGGCCGACTCGGATGGCGGCGCCCAATCACGACGCGACACGTACCCCTTCGGAGCTGCCGATGTTTCGTCGGCGCCGCGTGGATAAGTAGATAAATAGGGTATTTAATGTATTTATTAAATATCGAAACTTTAAAAATTCATAACTTTGTGTAGGAAAATCAGAAAAATAAAATAAAAATACCCTCTCGCTCGATGAACGAGAGGAGAATAATGTGGAAAAAAATCATTTAATTTCATCAAGTATTTTATTTTTTATAATTTATTTACTCTCGCATACATTTAATAATCCATGCATGTATACAATTCACCATGGCATGAGACCATAGAGGCTTTGAAGCCTCCGAATTTTGGAACATTCCCCGAATTTTCCAAAGTCGACCATCCCTATGAAGAGTTATTGATTTTTCAAATTCATGTCACCTGTTTGAGTATTTTAATTCCAATAAATAGCATGTTGTGAAATAAATTCTAGGAAAATTTGGTGATGTTCCTTATGACCGAGAGAACCCTAGGAAAAATAGGTTTTGAGTTAGTTCATTTTAGACAACCCTAATTGGCTTAAACACTCAAAATAGGTCTCTGATTAATTAGAGCTAATCATACATCAAATTGACTTCAAATTAATTCTCCATTGACCTTTAGGATCAGAAGAACCCACCATAAAAAATTTGAGGTCAATTGGACTTGGTTAGCCCTATTAATTGGGTTGATTAAGCCACTTAGTCATTTTAAACTTTAAAAATTCATAACTTTCAAAATATCTTTCAAAAATTCACCAAATTGGTTTTGGAGCCTCTCTGATATCAGGGGAATTTAAGAAAATTAAAATTTCAATTTTCTAAAAAAGTTGATTTTTAATATTATTTTAATATTTTTAATAATTAAAAAATAATAAAAATCATAAAAATAATAAAATTCACCAAAATGTCACATTTTGAATTTTAATCACTTAGGAACAAACCCCATATTTTTCTTAAGTCTATTTGGTGAGATATTAATTTTTAAAGCTCTAGGGTAATTTTAAAATTAAAAAAATGTATTTTCTAGCATTTTCACTAAAATAATTATAATAAATCATAGAAAAATCAGAAAATTGCAAAATTTACTTCTCTGATTTCCTTGATATCAGAGAGATTTTTGAAAACATAAAATTTATTTTTCAACATTTATTTTATTTTTAAATTAATTAACACTCCAGAATTTAAAATATTTATAATAAAAATAATATAATTCAAAAAATCACCAAAATTGGTCCAAGTGGTCCCCTGGTCATTAGGAATGTCCCCTAATTTTCTTAAGGACAGAAACTTTCCCTTGGTCATGTTATTAAATTTTCCTTGGAAATCTCTATTTTCTACCAAAAATAATTATATAAATAAATTAAATACAGAAAAATCACATTTTCTCCTCTCATGTCTTTATTGACATATGAGTGAAGTCACATAAAAATTTCAAGTTCATTTGAGTTCAATTTAGTGAGTTATGAAATTATTAAGCTTAAAGGGTAAAGTGGTAATTAAATTTTTTTAATCCTTAATTAAAACTTTAGGTTTAATAAAAAATTAACAAGTAAAATATTTGATCCTAATCTGATTTGGATGATTGAAATTTAATAATTGAAGGGTAGAAACCCATTAAGCAATTTAAAATGATTAAACTTTAATTAAATAATTGATTAAATTTGGAAGAATAATAAAATTGGAATTATTAAAATAGGGACATTATTAGGAAGAGATTTATTCTTTAATTTAAAAAATCCCTAAATTAATCATTTCATTAATGTTTAATTCCTAATTAAAATGATAATTCAAATTTAAAATATTAAAAGACTTAATCATTAAACTAAAATTAAATTATTGAACTCTTTTAAAATTTTAATTAAAATTAAAATGAATAAAATTAAATTAAAAAATTAAATTAAATCAAATTAAATCAAATTAAAAATTAAATTAAAAATTAAATTAAATTAAAAATTAAATTAAATTAAATTAAATTAAATTAAAAAATTAAATTAAATTAAATAAATTAAATTAAATTAAATTAAATTAAAAATTAAATCAAATTAAATAAATTAAATTAAATTAAATTAAATTAAATCAAATTAAATAAAAAAAAATTTAAATTAAATCAAATTAATTTAATGTAACATCAAATCAAACTAAATTGAATTAAATTGAATTAAATTAAATTAAATTAAATTAAATTAAATTAAATTAAGTTGAATTAAATAACATCACCTAAGACATAAAGAAATAAGCCTAAAATAACTTGAACACTATTCCAAATTTAAACCCTTCGATTGAAATTAAGTTAAATCACAAACCATTTGAACACCAATTTACCCTCAAAAGCTTTAGTTATCATAACTCCTAAACTGAATATTAAATGAAATGTTACTTCACTTATAGGACATTTAAATATCCTAGTTCACTGAGCAAGTTAACAAAACTTGAAAACCTCGAACGATCGATTCATTTACATAATTAAATTCATTTGGACTTAAAACAATCCTAGAAATATTGAAAAGATGTTTAAGATTCTTCTTAAACACTTCCTCAATATGATAGGATATTTATAAGAACAATTGAACTTAATTGTTCTTTGATGAAGAAAATCGTCTTCAAACCAAAAACACAAGGAACCTAGACGTCATAGGAAATGACTAGCTATAGGATTAGGAATTTGGTAGAAAACCATAACCCTTACCTTAGCTTTACCTAGGAACTTGCTTAAATGTTCTAATCGTGTTTTAAGTGCAGATTGGAATGACGGGAAGACCCTCCAGGTACGCTTTTATTTTATCGCAATTTACTTTCTCGCAATTTACTTTCTTGCAATTTACTTTATTGCAAATGCGCTTTACTTTTCTTGCATGATAAAACAATCGTTGCATGAAAACCCACACCTTTAGGATAGTCCCTAAAGCCGAAACCAAAACTAAGTTAAAAGTCATTGCAAGATAAAATTCACCGCCACAACATTTCAAAATATAAAGCAACTCAAAATTTAATCACAAACGTAACACAAAACTACAATTAAAACCGAATTAAAACGTCCTGTTGGATGATCGGGAATACCTCGGATGATGTAACCTACGTGTTGCTAACGGGATTTCCCACGATCTAAATGAAAGTGTGGAACTCATTCGATTGAGTTTAGCAAATTCATCCGGACTAAGTGAATCGATAAAAATAATGATGCGGAAGGATGGAACCGTGGGATCTTAACCCGTGTTGTTATAATCAACTTTAAGATTTGTTTTAATTAAAAAACAAAAAACACTTGGAAATTAAGACTTCTCTAAACCAAAACACTTTTCTCATCCCCCTGATTTATGATTTCTAAAACTAAACCTCTGCAACAACAAGAAGCTCGGAGCATGGTGGGCGACACGGCCATCGTCGTCAAGCAAAACTTGAACTTACCTCAGCAAAACTTTCCTAGAATTAAACAACAAAGCCATAGGACTTCGAGGTAGTTCGCCTAGTGCAACATAAATCCTCAACTCTTCGTTAGGCATTTGCATTGCAAATTAAGCCCTAACCGGTCTTAGGATTCCAAGGTAGTCGTCCGATACGACATAAACCCTCATATCTTCCAGTGCTATTTGTATGATTCTATCATATAAATATAAGCCCTAATTAATCAAAATTGGCAAGATTAAAACATTAAATAAACATTAGGACTTTCCTAAATCCAAGCCAAACAATAGGATAGTCGGGAGATTATCGAAGTTCACTTCGAATCCGTAATTTCTCCTACCTTTCTTCCTTTGAATTCCCAAAATAAAATGTTCCAAACTTGATCCATTCCCTTTTGAGATTCAAAAATTCAGTCCTTTGAAAACTTAAACTTTGAAATTCTTGAGAGCAGAATTATTGATTATTATCGAGAGTTTTCTTAGGTGATTCCCGTCACTTAAGATGTAATTAACTATAGGGGCTTGCCCTTATAGGGAATTTTAAAGCACCCAGGTAATATAAACCCTGCTTAATTCATTTATATTAGGCAGGGGAATTTGTCGGCCTATAAAATTGGTTCGCAGACCAAACGGATGTCACAAATCTTCTAGTTTATTTAACCGAGCCCCACCATCAAGCCGGTGTGTCTATCCTTAGGGATAGATACACGGTTTATGATGCGGTGCTCGTTTATATAAACTATTTGGGATGTGAGATCGGTTTGATTTCATATCTTAAAATCTTCAAATTTAAAATTATTTTCAAAATCAAATACTACTTTCTAAATTACATCTATATTTAAATTAAATTTAAAATATGCCGACAGGTAGGTATCGGAATGTCGCTGGGTAGAGCCGTTTGCTGATTTGGTGGTAGATCTGCGGAAGAAGCATTGGAGGAGGAGGAGGCCACGCCGGAGAGAAACAAGGTGGTGTCGTGGCTTTTTTCCCTGTGCGTGGTCCGCACCTACGGACAACGAATGGCGGGCGCCACTTGTAAAATGGTGGCTCAGATACCACAAAGAGTATCAAAGTTCCTATTGAAACAAAAAACAAGACCTCTTAATTCTATCGGTACAATTAAAGGCATATAAGGAAGATGAACTTTTGGTTGGTAGAGAATGAAAGGCCAGGATGGATCTGATGTAGATGAACGGTCCGGATCATCCAAGGTGTCATTCTCCCGTCGGGCGGTGGAGCAATTAAAATATCTAAGTTTATGGTGGCTCAGATACCACAAATAGTATTCGCAGCAGATATTATTACAGCATTTAATATCTAAGTTTCCACCAACCAATTAACTTACCTGTCCTCACATCCGCCAACTTAAAACCTATATCTCTCTGCCAGCCCAAACTTTTTAGCATGCACCGCTCTATTAAATCTAATGCTCTCTTTAATTACTTCGAAATCAAAAAATATGGATTGAATCAAATGTAAGATCCATGGACATTTACATTAGAGAGGAATTCGACTTAGCCCGCTTGTCGCCTCAAGGTCCATCCTTAACAACCAAGAAAAGAAGAAAATCATACCCTAATAGGAAATCGAAGCGGCATCGTCCGGAAGCGGAATCCATTACGGAAAAAAGGAAAAGGTGGTGGGAAAGGGAAGGAAGTGGACTTACGAGGAGACCGAAGCCGGTGACTCCGGAGAGGGAAGTCGCAATGGTGGAGCCGGAAGCGCGAGCTCGCCGAGATGACCGACCATCATCGAGGAGATCACCCGAACCAGTGCATCGCGACAGGCGTCACCCCCATCATCGGCGGCTGCGAGGTAAGCCAGCCTCCGCGCCTCAGCCGTAAAATCGCAGTCCTTTCCCCTCACCCTTCTTTCCTCCTTCTCCAAAAGCCCTTCCTCCATTTCCATACTCTCTCTCTCTCTCTCTCGCGCGCGCTCGCTCTCTCTTCTAATTTTATGGTTTTTAAATATTGAGCATCCAAGTATGAGAAGCATGCAAGTTTTTTGACAATATATCACTCAATTTTAACGAATTTTTATTCGGTCCGGACAGCGTACGCAGCGCTGCGTCCGGTAGCCATTAAAAACGCGCCACGTGGATTTCTGGACCCCACCATGGCACGTTTGAAAAAAAAGGCTTTTTTATCTCAATTCTCCCGACCCGACCAGACCCGAGCAGAAATTTGCCGAAATTTTTGCCGCTTTATTTTCCCGCCAAATCATAAAAGGCATTTTTTGTCTCCATTATATTTAGGATGCCGACATTTAGGGTTTTTGTCTGACCTACCTTGTCGTGGAGCTGCGGAGCTGAAATTTGATTTTTGGAGGGACGACGCAGTAATGAGTTGGATTTTTTATTCCTGGAGGTGCTGAGATTCCTGGATGAGGGTAGAGCAAGTGAAGATGGATTTTGAAGATGATTATATAAATTATTGTTTACGTTCTGCATTCGTAAAATTTAGGTTTTATTGTCTTATAAGTTCTGTTTTATTTAGAGAATTTTGTTTTTGGTATTATTAGAGTTTTATTTAAGTTGTAATTTAGTATTATTCGAGTAACACTGAAAGCGACACTGTAAAAGTTTTCTACAGTTTTAATTTAATGTAGGAGTTGGCAATGTTTTGGTTTGATTTTAATAACATTTTGGCTTGTATTGCGGATTATATTTACGTTCTGCTTTGTAACATCTAGGTTTTATTTTCTTATAATATTTGTTTTATCACGGAGTTATGTTTTCTGCCAAAAAAATACAGCTATAAAACACTTATAATATTTCTCAAATACAACGGCTGCAGAAGAAATACGAACTTTAAACGTGTTGTATTGTAGTTTATTTTGCTCTGTGCAGTATATTGGATGATTTTTTACCGTGTTTATGACAGTTTATTCCAAATTACCCCGGCAAGGTTTAACAGTCAAATCAGGAAATGCTCTAAGAGTGTTTTTTCCAGTTTATTCTGTCATCAGAAAATGCTTTATTACAGTTTATTTGAAAATCAAATATTGTCATTAACAGAGTATGAAGGCAAAAATACAACTCTAGAATAAAAAGACAATAATACAAAAATATAACAAAAATAAAATTGAACGGTGCAGAAAATACAACTCCGAAAATACAAGAATACATCAACAGTACAACCGGAGATATCTAATACGTCCATCTTTACGATTTAACTTTATTGTATTTGAACAATATCTATGTTGTTTTACGGTCGTATTCAGTAACGTTCCGCCCAGTTGTTGGAATAAAACGCGGAATATTCTAATACAACCGAGCGCGGTAGTATTAGAGATATTCCGCACTCCTATACAATACAACAGATTCGACTTAACTCGTTGTATTTGAACGATACCTACGTTATTTTAGGGTTGTATTTAGTGATGTGACGTCGAGTGGTATTTTTTTTAGTTGTATCAACGGCGATATAGTCGGAACTCAACACAGTTAAATCGTAGATGGATGTATGATCTCTACTTGCATTGTGGAAATATCATGGTATTTTTTTAGTTGTATCAGTAAACAGTTTCGAATAAATAGTCCAGCATATTCAGTGTTGTTTTGTTAATGTAATACGTAAAAGTTTATATTAAAGAAAATAATAATTACAAATAATTGCATAATTATAAAAAATTTAATATTACTATCTGCGTAAATTTAAAAAAAAATAATACACGCTAAAAACTATGGGAATATTACTTAGATACAACCACGCTCGGGCATGGGTGGAGTTAAAGCGGTTGTATTGGAATATTCCTTATTTTATTCCCTGAAAACGCCGGTTCTCTTTGAATATTCCGATTTTTAATCCAACTCGTCGGAATACGACCAAAATCCAACGGAGATAAAAGCGAGCACATCGGTGTTAAATACGCGAAATCAAGTATTGTTTTGTTAATGAAAAAAGTTATATACTTCGGTAATGCTTTTATATCCTGCATATTGAATAAAAACAGAGAACATAACAAAAGATGTAGAATAAAAGATCCATAAAAGCCGTATTTTTATATGAAATATTTATAATAATTGATTTTTTATTAATTATACTAATTTCAATAAAGAAAAACAGTACATTTTTTATGCTTATTATATATATATATATATATATATATATATATATATATATATAATAATGTAAGGATGTAGTTATAAATATTTAATATTTTTATTAAAAAATTATAATTCTGATATTATTAAAACTTTATTTATATGAAAATTTTCCAACCAACCCCTTTGGATTTTGGTCGTATTCCGACGAGCTGGATTAAAAATCGGAATATTCCAATACAACCGGCGTTTTTCATGAATAATACAAAGAATATTCCAATACAACCGCTTTAGCTCCAATCATGCCCGAGCTCGGTTGTATCCAAGTAATATTCCGATCGTTTTTAGAGTGTATTTGATGATATTAAATTTACGCGATTGTAATATTAAAATTTTCATAATTATGCAATTGTTTGTAATTATTATTTTCTTTAATATAAACTTTTACGTATTACATAAGTATATAACTTTTCTCGATTACAAAAAAAGAATGAATTGGAGCATCTAATATCGTTGTATTGCGATTATATCGCCGTTGGATTACGGTCGTATTCGTTCGAGTTGGTGGTTATTGGAATATAGTACTGCTATAAAACTCTTGTAATATTTCTTAAATACAACGGCATAGAAGAAGTGCGGATGTTAAACTGGTGTTTTGGAATATTCCGTGTTTTTCAAGAAGAACTATGGTAAAAAATATTTTTTTAAATTGTCTTGCCCATTTGAAATTCGGCGCCAATGCCTGTGAAATACAACTCGGAAACGAAACGTCTTGTCGAGTACTTTTCCCGGAGGAATACTACGCACCACTTTTTACCGGTCTAAAATTAAAATTTCTAGGGTTTCTGAGTATTTCGTTCTCTACTCGAGTAGAGAAGAACGTTATCCAGCTTCTCAAATTTAAATCGATGGAAGCAGAGAACACAGCGATGGAATCAGAAGATATGATGGAAACAGAGGTTCGGCTGAATGAGGAGCAACAATCTGATCAGCCTACGCAGAAGACCAAATACAAGAAAAAGAATAAGGGATCGGCATCAAAATGGTCACCGGCGACGGTTCGTCGAGGTACTACTCGTAATCTACCTTCGTATTTTTATTAGAAGTTATCATTATTATACTTAAACTCCAAACAATATCGAAGTACAAGCCGAATATCTGTAATATGATCCGAATACGACCCAAATAAAATCGAGAAACTTCCAGTGTGTAACCTAACCGCAAGCCAAAACATCTAAACACAATAATATTCATATAAACAATAAATATTACGAAAATAAAACTGAGTGTAGAAATAAAATTGAAATAAAATCAAAAAACAACTAGAATAAAACTCAAAAACTCTTAAAACTACAATAATACAACTAAGGCTTTTATTTAATTTTTTTTTCTACAGGTTTCTTAACTCGAGAAACATGAGCTGTAGATGTCGGCCGTCCGCTGTGAGGGAGGTACTTGATGTGGTCGAGCTGCGAGCCTCTCGAAGTCATCATGAGTAATCTCGATCGATCGAATATTCGCCAGTTCTTTGATTTGCCTCCGTATCCCCGGGACAATATTCTCACTCGCAAATACTACAAGGTGTTGGAGGCATGACAAAATGTTGTTCAAATTAGGTGGGAAAGAGCTTAGATTCGTCTGCCTGATGAAATTGCACTTTTGATTGGGATGCCAAACAGAGGACCAATGCCGAAGTGGAAGCTACGTCCATCGGCGACAATGAATGCTGTTAACATAAAGGACAGAATATTAGTGTATGCAAGAGGGGATACTTCGATCCCATTTGAGAACCTCTACATAAAATATCTGTTGTCAAACTTATTTTTTCCATCAAGTAATTTCAGTTTTCCTTCGGACCTTGATGCCTACGGTGATAATTTAGAGTCATTCTCCTCATACGACTGGCTCGCGGCTCTCTCGTGAATATCTTATAGAGCGGATCAACGCGACTTGCCATTAAAATTAGATCGAATCGCTCAATTGGCTACATAAATGGGTTTCTGTTTTTGTTAACGGTTAGTATCTTATTTAATCATTATATTTACTTTATTGATTGATCGGTAATGGTAATTTTACATTGATTCCACGTAGCTTTGGTTTTTTGAGCACACTTCTCCAGTGCCTCCCGCAGCTCCCAATGCTAGACCAAGAATGTTGCGGCGGCCAAGGTACCTTAAGTGGAACGCGTCACAAGCTGGCCTATTCTTCAAGCGGTTAAACACTGAAATAGTGAGTCACTCCCAACTTTCTAACCAAGTACTAGTCGTGTAATGGTTAATAAAACATTTCATACCTTGTTGAAACCGTATTTAGGTGCAAGACAAATTCGGTGATGTTACTCGTCGATGAACTTATGTGGATTGCCAACCCGGACGAGGGCCTTCCAAACCCAGATCCAAGTTCAACAAACCGAACTTCTATCCCCCTCTTCACCTTCATTTTCTATTGGTGGAGTTCGCTGCAGATAATAACACCATTTCTTCGCTCCTAGCTACCATGACTCGCAACATCGAAGTTATGAATGAATTAGTCAGACGCCAGGAACAATGTGTCCAGCAATATCAAGGAAACTTCGAGACCGTAAATGTTGGGTTGACGGGGATGCAGGTGCAACTCTCTGAGCTGAGCCAAAAGGTTGATAGGATTGAGCAATATTTATCAATCAAAGAACCCAAAATGGCTAGAGAATTCTACCCAGTGGCCAGCCCAGAAGTCCCTGCTGCTGAATTTGATTCTTTGGGAGACACTACGGCTGTACCGAACAACCTACTCGCTGAATTTGGAGACCCTACTTTTGGAGACCTCCGTCGCCGAATTTGAAGACCCTACTACTTTACCGTAACAACCTGTTGAAGTCCCACCCAATGCGAGATGAAAATATCATGGGAGGTCACACCTCCCAATCCGAGAGGGGTGAGGAGGAGGACACTGTCATACCAGAGGTTGAAACTGATGTTCATGATCAGACTGAGGTAGCACTATCCATACCTAGCTTGATGCAAAGGGTGAAGCGCCGACGGAGTCGGGTGAAGAAGGTTGTGAAATCACCTTTCAAATCCTTTCAATTCAAAAGAAGGAAGACGGTGAAGGATACAACAGACCAGGAGACCCCCTCACCAGGAACAACACCCCTTGCCAGCATACCCCCTCACCAGGAACCACTAGAGAGCAAGGAACACCATCATCTGACAGAGAAAGAGCCCTCCTCACCAGGAACAAAACCCCTTTCACAGATATCCGCATTAATCGAGAAGATTATTCGAGATACCAACGATGAAGAGACACCACAAAGGGATGATGCACCGGCTTTGGACGATCCAGCCTCACCCTCACCTCCGTCTTCGACCACTCCAACTCCACAGGAAGTTGCACCCGCCGACCCGGGTACTCCGAAATCATTAGTGTTGTATCAACTGAAATTACCCGTGCCTCCCCCGATGGTATTTCTATAAATATTACTAAATCTATTTATATATGCTTCTATTTAAACATCATACATTAAAGTTGAGTTCATTTGTGCACAGCAGCAAGAGTTGAGAGACATAGCAACGTATCCTGGAAGAGACCTTATCAGAGATGACCGCGCCATGTAATTGAACGATTTTTGACAAATTATAAGAAGCCGTACGTGCACCAACTTTTATATAATGTTTTTCACATATCTTTAATACATAACTGACATTAAATGGGGTTGATTTTAATGCAGGAGTGATATTATCATAAACCAACGCTTCTTGTTGTTAGATCGTGGGATGATGGGATTGCTCTACTTGAAGGACTCGATCGTTTCATCCGACAAAAAGCCAACTGCAAAAAGCACATTCTGCCAATGGTGGTTCACACCAACAATCGGCGCACAACATAGGTTGTATTTATTCAGTCTATAGCTTGTGTCAAATATTATGACATCACCAAAGCAATCATAATCGAGTCCGGACATCCCATCACTCCATAAGAAATTCAACAAACTGCCCGACTCATCAATTTGGACGTCCCACGCAAACATTGGATCCTCGGCTTGCCGTGCAGTGAATAGTTGTAGTAAGGAATTAGCATCCCCAAGTTCAATGTGTAATCTTCTCTCTCTTTGTAAGAGATTATATGCATCCCTCTTCGTACAGTCTAGGTTCTCCACTCCACCAACTTCTGTGGCTAGGAAGCTAAACGCATCGGTGGTTCTAATCCCTGCTTTTGACATTGATCTGAGGACATCTGCACTGATGTCACTCATCTTTCTGCTTGAACGCAATAGGTGAGTGTCGCCAACATTCGCCAACGGATGGTTATGACTTTCTATGAATTTCTTTACCGACCAGTTCCTTGGACATCAACGGCATATCGGATCATGGCAGGACAACCAGTCCTTGTATCCGCTCGCTTGTACCTCACCGATACATTGTCCTTCAATTCTCTCTTCATACCAGCCTTACCACAAACAAACTCCCTTGTCTTGATCCTCCTGAATTCGACCGATAACCAATGTGGTCCTTTCGCACAGTAAATCCAACAATGTGTGCATAGGCACAATATTTTTCATGTGCCTCCTTCTCATTATTGATAACAGCTTGAAGCAACATGTTTACAAGTGGATCATTGGAAGCGCTGTGATCATTGGAAGCACTCGTGATCATTGGAAGCATCTTGTCTCTCTCGGTATCCGCAATTGAAAATAGATTTGAATGTCGGTATCACTATACTTAACAACTAATAATACAAAAATAATATCATGATAAGACCACAACGAACACCATAATAATAACTATAAATGCATTGGTGTTTTTCGGGTTTTATCACGAATAATACACCCAAACTAGTAGAGTATCGCCTTCAAATTACCTAAATAAAACCACAGCGAAATCTGAAGCAAAGTTACTCTTAAGAAACTGCCTTAATACCACCACAAAATTCCCAAATTAACACCACGTAACGCTAAAAAAAAAATTAACAAATATACTTTTCTCAAACTACCTCGATACACCCATAATATTACCATAATACCATCATGTCCCACTATGAAAGAAAACTTGACGTTACTCTTTTGAAACTACGGGCATACTACCGTAATAAAACAGTAAATAGAACAAATTTTATTAAGTTTTATTTAGGTAATTTGAGGGTACTAATCCAGCGTTTTAATAAATATAATAACAAAGAAACGCACCCTCCACCAAACTACTAGAATACTACCTTCAAATTGCCAAAATCTGAAGCCAACTTAAGTTACTCTTAAGAAACTATCAGAATACTACGACAAAACTACCAAAATATCACCACGTACCGCTGAAAGAAAACTTTGGCATATATACTTTCCCGAAACTACTCGAATACAACCATAATAATACCAAAAAAATATCATGGCTCTTTAAGAAAGATCACTTGACTTTGTTCTTCCGAATCTACGAGCATACTACCTTAATAAAACTTAAAAACGAATGAAACACCAATAAAACATTGCATACAACTAAATTTACCAACCCGAGGGATTTCTTCATCGCAGTCTAAACTAAGCCGAGAATCTTGTTCGTCCAATATATTTTGAGATTCGAACTCGGTGTCGACTTGATCGGTAGTTTTTTCGCAAACGGTAGCATTCTTTAGCTTTAGGTTAAAATCAAATTTCAAATTTCGCTCCTCAGCTCCACGACAAGGTAGGTGAGCTGAAAACCCTAAATGTCGGAATCCTAAAGATAATGGAGACAAAAAATGCCTTTATGATTTGGCGGGGAAATAAAGCGGCAAAAATTTCGTCACTTTTCACCTCGGGTCGGGTCGGGTCGGAAGAATGGAGATAGAAAAGCTATTTTTTTCAAATGCCAACGTGGCGCGTTTTCAGTGGCTACCGGACGCATCGCTGCGTACGCGGTCCGGACCGAATAAAAATTTCGTTTTAGCGAAAGAACTTTCAAAGACGTTTGTCTTCTGTTGTTTAACAAAATGAGAATTTTTACAGACGTCGGAGTTCGCTGCAACTGAACAGAACTTCACCATTGTTCCAAGCCTAATTAGATGGCCGATTTCAAGAACACCACTTTCAATAACCAAACCATTGGACTTCTATCAACGAGAGTTTCTCAATCTATTAAACATGGTGTCTATCTTCCATAAAATCTGGCATATATAAATATGTTAAAACTAGCAGATACGCAACTGCTTATACCAAAAAAAGTAAGGGTAAAATTATCCAACTGCAGGACTAAAATAAAAATAACAAAATTACAAGGGTTGATGGTAGAACCATACCTTCTTCCATAATTGTCTGAAATGACGCCCCAAGAATATTGCCCCAAAAGCATGCCAGCAAAAACGACACTAGAGATTAAACTCTCTTGGCGAGGAGAAAGTTTCCATTCGGATTGAATCGGAGAGCCAATAAATGAAAGAATCATAATTTCCATTGCTTCGCAAGCATAACCAATCCCAGAATACAGAAACACAAAGAACTGGAACTTCCCAAATCCAATTGAGACCAGGGCTTCCTCCACAGTATACATATTCACTGTATTAAGCTTAAAAGCAACTCCCGGTGCAAGAATATACAAAGGAGAATTAGAAAACCAGAAACTGGTGAGGCTTCTACAATTTTGAAGTATAAAAAATAAAAAAATCCAATTTTGAAAAGGTTTCTAAGTTGTAATACTAACCGATGAGGCTTCTGCAAGAGCTTCCAAAATTCTAATTTGATGCAGAAAACCAAAACACTGAATAGCCGGTTGTAAATTTCTTTTGAGGTCTTTGTTTCTTTCGCGGAAGCACTAATATCATTGTGAACTTGGCGGGCGCTTCCTTACCTCCGCTGGCAATTATTACGTCTGGAGTCAGCAGGGCCCGACTCCAAAAACATTAATTCATTTGGGTTTTCAGGTGGACCCACATTTCAACTTACAGAAAAGGGATCTTGTTGGAACCCAGAAGTTTATTGGATTTAATAAATATTAAGAAGAAGATTTTTAGAAAAAGTTACATTTTTTATTTATAATTTTTTTTTGGTTTGATACAAACTCAAATACTTCACCTATATTTACACTAGTGACACCTCCTAAATTAATGGTTAGGATTGTGTCACTTCAATTCTAATCTAATAGTTACAAATGACTCTCTAGAATTTTCTTCATAACTCCATATCTATCATACATTTTAGATAATTCTATGAATTACTCTAGAATAAATTTTTATATGAGATTTTTCTAAAACATGCTTCTTGAAAATAGGCTCTTGTTGCGCTTTAATTAAACATCTAAGGCCCAAAAACTAATAACCCAAAAATCAAGTTTATATTTCAACACCCCCTCTTAAACTTGATTTTGTGACTCCAAGTAAACTTCTCATTTTGATAAAGTCTTCACTGGTAAAAATATCCGCAACTTGATTTTGAGACTTCACGTACTGCACGTGTATCTCTTTTCTTTCGATGCATTCTCGGATAAAGTGATAGTGCGTATCATTGTGTTTGCTTCTATCATGAAAAATTGGATTCTTTGATAGCGCTATTGCAGACTTGTTATTGATGCAAATCTTGATCGCCTCTTTTTGTGGTAAACTTAACTCTTTTAATAGGTTTCGAAGCCAAATCACATGACAAACACATGAGGTTGCAGCTACATACTCCGCTTCACAAGTAGAAAGAGCAACAATTGGTTGTTTCTTTGACATCCAAGTGAAAGCAGTGTCTCCTATGAAGAACACGAACCCTGTAGTGCTCTTTATATCATCCATATCTTCAGCCCAATCACTGTCGCTATATCCTACAAGCTTGAAATCATTAGATGATGAGTAAAGTAAGCAAAACTCAAGTGTACCTTTGATATAGCGTGTGATTCTTTTAGCGATCTTCAGATGCGTTGGAGTCAGAGTCTCCATGTAGCGTTGATTGTCAAGTAGCGCAAACTTCCAACTAAACTCTTGAAAAACGTTTGATCAATTCTTTCTCCCTTATCATACTTTGATAGCTTGACTCCACATTCTACATGGGTGTTTATAGGTCGGCTATTATCCATCTTGAACTTCTTCAATATCTCCCTTGCATAACCTTCTTGAAAGATGAAAATCTCATCTTCTATTTTCTTGACTTCAATGCCAAGGTAGTATGCCATGAGTCCAATATCTGTCGTTTCGAACTCCTTTGTCATCTTCTCTTTGAACTTTTTAAACATGCTTGGATTGTTTCCGGTGAGAATCAATTCATCGGCATATAAACAAACAATCAAGACATTTTTAGCCTCATTCTTGATGTAAAGAGCATGCTCATAAGGACACTTTATGAAACATTTTTCTTGCAGATACTTGTCTATTTGGCTATTCTATGCTCTTGGTACTTGCTTCAGCCAATAGAGAGCCTTTTGCAGCTTTAGAACTTTGTCTTCTTATCCTTTGACTACATATCCTAGTGGTTGCTGAATGCAAACTTTTTCTTCAAGTATTCTATTCAAGAAGGCAGATTTTACATCCATTTGATGTATTATCCACTTATTTTGAGCTGCCAAAGTGATGATTAGTCTAATAGTTTCTAATCGAGCAACAGGAGCAAATATCTCATCATAGTCGATGACTGCTCATTGATTGTAGCCTTTTGCCACCAATCTTACCTTGTATCTTTCAATTTCTCCTTTGGAATTCTTCTTTGCTTTGTACACCCACTTCACACCAATTGTCTTATGCCCTTTAGGAAGTGAAGCTAGCTCCCATGTGTCGTTCTTTTCGATTGCTTGATTTCTTCATCCATTGCATCTTTCCACTTGTTGCTTTGTATGGCTTCTTGGAAATTCATGGGCTCACAGTCGGCAAAGAGATAAAAGAGAGTAAGATTATCTTGATTCTTAGTTTCCTCATAAATATCTTATAATCTTCTGAAGCGGGGTACTCTTTCACTTGAATTTTCCCTTGAAGTTAAAGACGATGAGTCACTTTGAGTACTTGTAGTCAATGTTGTTTGTGGAGTAGTAGGCTCTTCTCTTGTTTGCTTGATCCTTGGCTGCTCTGCATCTTCTTCTTGAAAGTATGGGAAAAAGTTGTAGTCCTCATCATGTAGTCCCCAGTCCCATTATTCTCCTTCATCGAATATGACATTTTTGTTGATAATTGTCTTCCCTTTATTTAGATTGTATAGCATTTAGCCTTTCAAGTTGGTGTCATAGCCAATAAAAATGAACTTCTCACTCTTGTCATCCAGCTTACTTCTTTTTTCGTCGGGTATGTGTATATGAGTTAGGCATCCAAAAACTCGTAGATGAGAGATGTCAGCTTCCTTCCACTCCATGCTTCATGTGGTGTCTTTCCCAACACACTTCTTATTGATGATCGGTTAGCCAAATAACAGCACATGCAACCGCTTCTGCCCAAAACTCCTTTGGCAATCTTTTGCTTTTTAACGTGCTCCTTGCCATGTTAAGGATGGTTCTATTCTTTCTTTCTGCTACTCCATTTTGTTGGGGAGATCTTGGAACAGTTAGAAGTTGATGTATTCTGTTGGCTTCATAGGATTTTTGAAATTCTTTTGAAGTGAATTCTCCTCCTCGACCAGATCGCATCGCTTTGATCTTGAGACCACACTCTTTTTCTACATTTGCCTTAAGCTTCTTGAATATTCCCAAAACCTCTGATTTTTGTTTTAAGAAATACACCCATGTTTTTGTGAAAAATCATTTATGAAGAGAAGAAAATAGTTGCTCTTACCGAGTGAGCTTGGCTTTATTGGATCGCAGACATCTGTATGTATGAGTTCAAGAGTTTTTTGGGATCTTGAACTTGACTCCCTCGGAAAGCTTTTCCTGAAGTGCTTTCCGAGTAAACATCCTTCACACAGTTGATCAGGATGGTCGATGCAAGGTAATCCTCTCACCATCTCTTTCTTTGAAAGCAATTTGAGTCCTTCGAAGTTGAGTTACCCAAATCGAAGATGCCAGAGCCAAGAAGCATCTTTATAACAGGTCTTAATACATTTGACAATATCATTTCGAATGTTGAGCAAGAACATTTTATTATTAGACATTGGTACTTTAGTAATCAAGTTACTAATATTATTTTTTAAGAAGAGAGTATTTTCTTTCAAGTGAATATCATATCTTTTCTCCAAGATTTGCCCTAAACTCAAGATATTACTCTTCATATTTGGCACAAAGTAAACATTAGAAATAAATTGATGCTTCCCATTTTTCTGGCGGATGAGAATGTTACCTTTTTCCTTTCACCTCTATCTTGGACTCATCTCCAAAAGACACATTGCCACTTACTGATTCGTCAAGCTCTACGAATATGTTTCATCTTCCACACATATGGTTGCTTGCATCGGTGTCCAAGTGCCATGTACTATCTTCATTTCTTTTATTGTCCTTATATGCTAGCAGTAGAGTGTCGTCTTCTTCTCTTTTTTCTTCTATGTAGTTGAATCTTTCATTAACTTTGTTCTTAGGTGCTCTACATTCTTTCTCATAATGCCCGAACTTGTTACAATTATGGCACTTAATTTGAGATTTACCATACCTCGAGTTTGTGTGTCATCTATCACGTCCTCTTGAAGAGCTTTCTCCTTTCTCATAGTTATTGTCGATATCCCATCATTGCTTGCTAGCATGACCTCATCCTTGTCCTCTTCCACGTCATCTTGTAGATTTTTCTCCTTTCTCATAGTTATTGTTGGTACCCCATCCTTGCTTGCTAGCATGACCTCGTCCTTGTCCGCTACCTCTTCCATGTTGGCTTCTACTATTGTTGAAGCTTTCATCTTTCTGAGTTGGTTGGAGATCCGTCTTGAGGAGTTGTTAACAATCTCTTCATTCTTCTTCTTCTTTTCTTCATGTGCTTGCAATGAACCCATAAGTTGCTATATCGTCATGGCTTATAAATGCTTGGTCTCTTCGATAATTGTTGTGATACAATCAAATTTTGGATCTAACGATCGAAAAATCTTTTCCATGTTAGCCACATCTTCTAACTTCTCACAATTTCTTTTTAGTTGATTGGAAATGGTAATGACTCTAGAAAAGTAATCGGAGACCAACTCACCTTCTTTCATATGCATAACATCAAATTAGCTTCTTAAAGTTTGAAGGCGTACCTTTTTAACCTTCTCTTCTTCCTTATATGAGACCTCGAGCTTCTCTCATACTTGCTTGGCCGAAGTAACACTTGAGATCTTCTCAAAACCATTTTCATCCAAAGCTTGATAGATGAGGAAGAGAGTCTTCTTGTCTCTCTTTCACAAGTCTCTTAAGTTATCCTTTTGTGTTTAGGATAGAGCGGACTCGTCGCTTGGCTCATCGTAGCCTTTTGTCCACAACCTCCCAAACGTCATGCGCTCCAAGGAGTGCCTTCATTTCGATACTCCAATTGTCGTAGATTCTTTTCTTAAGCATCTGGACTTGGAAGGGAAACATGCCACCGTTTGTCATTGCTCTATACAGGAACCTTTAGGATTTGATACTACTTTGTTGGAATAGAGAAGATCTTTGGATTTGATAAATGTTAAGAAGAAGATTTATGGAAGAAGCTACACTTTTTACTTATCAAATTTTCTTGGCTTTATACAAACTCAAAGACTCCACCCCTATTTATACTAGTGACACCTCCTAAATTAATGGCTAGGATTGTGCCACTTCAATTCTAATCTAATGATTACAAGTGACTCTCTAGAATTTTCTTCATAAATTCATACTGTTGACCTCATTTTTTAGGTCATTGTTTTCTCCTTCTAGCCTAGGATCTAGCCTTAGGATCTTTCTATTTTGGACTATCTTAGAGGACTAGACTGGGACCCACTATGTTTAAAAATTCAAGCCATTTCCTCGCTCCTCAAAGTTTCATATAAACAGCTCTAAATCATCGACACCTAGTTGAGTCGATTAACAGCCGACGTATTGAAACTCTTGTTGAGTTCCTATCGGGATTTGAAAGCCATAGGTGGAACCCACTGCGTGCGACGTTTGACTTTTTGCCACGAGCAATATGCTTGGCTATGGTTCTTGCTTAGGCGAAGACCGGTCATTAATTTGCTCGATAAGTGGCTCTGGTCGGGTTAAAATAAATTCATTTTTGCGACATTACGCAAATTTAATTTAAATTGATGCGACCGTCGGTGAACTTGTCTGAACGGCCCCGGATGACGAAACGGACTGCGCCGTTGCGTCCGGGACGTTGATTTTAGCCGGGAAGGACATATAATTTGATAGGGTTTGGAGTCGACTCGAATTGCGCGTGAATCGACGGATTTGAATAAAATAATAATAATAATAAATAAATGTTTTTTTTTATATATACGATAAATTATATTAATTTCCTTACCCTAATCCCACAGGCACTGTTCACTATCTCCTATCCCGCTCGCGCAGCTTCCCTTTCCCGTGCCCTAACCGGTCCTCGTCGTTTCCTTCTTCGATAGCGGTCGAATCTATGAAATTCCTAGCCGGTTTCCCGGTCACCTTTCCCTCCTCCGACCACAACCGACATTCTTGCCGGTAATAACCGTCGGTCAGGTTCTTGTAACAAACTCTCCCGCTCAAACGAGTCGGGTGACCCCCTTTCTTGCCATTCTTGGCTAGTTTTCTTGCCTGCCATGGGGTTCTCCTCACCGCTTTGTTTCTCACCGCCGGTAAGTCTCTTCCCTCTTCTTCGGCTATAAATAGCCCTTTACAGAGAGGATTGACGGGATGTTTTTTTTGGTGTGCGACCTGAGGAATCTCTATTTTGCGGATCTTGAATTTTCCTTTAGAACCTTTTTTGCAAGGAGGATTTCAGGCTGGCGATCCTTCTTGCGATTCAGTTTTTCTAAGTTTGCTTTCACAATTTCTGGAAGTAAGTCTTTCTTCCTCTTTCTCTAGTCGTTTAATGGAATATTTTCAAGAAATCTCATGTTGATAATTGAGAATTAATAAGTTGCTGAAACTTATAATTGTTTCGTGATAATTTTTATACTCTTGATGGGTAAGAGTTGGATCATCATATGCCATAAACAATTTTCCTTATATACGATTTATGATTCAGAAGAGGTTTTTTTTTTATGATGTGGAGTTTTTTTTAGAACAAATGAAGCTCCACTGCATTTAAGTTAATGGAAAATCTGTAGTTTAGTCATGGGGATTATGTTTTATCTGACGTTGTCCTTCTAAAGGTATTATATATTTCTCATGAATTGATGAAGAAAGGTAAATGGATATTTGCATAATTTCTCATGACTTACGAAAGAGATTTCTTCTTCTTCCTCTCTTTTCTTGTGAAATTCGGCTGGAATAAATTTTGGTTGAATCTTTTTTTAGATACCGAAATCTGAGTGTTGATACAATTATTTTTGCATTCTAGATATGATATATCTGTATTCTCAAAGTATTCAGAGAAGAATTTCTAGATGTGATTTCTCTAGTGGGTTTGGAGATGAGATCAATTACTATATTCTTATTCAATTCTGTTTCATTCTTGAATCTGGATCTAGAATTGGAACTTTGCTTGGAGGGATTGGCTATGCTTTCAGGTTCTGTACTTTTAAGACGTTAAGGCTATGAAATGTTAATAATGTTTATGAATCTAAGTGTATATGATGTTTATCGGTTGCTCTATTTCTTTTAATTAGTCATCTGCTCTAACTCTGTGGGTGAGCTTCTTTACTCTCTTTATATGCTTCTTCAATCTTTAAATGATGAAGAGCCTTAATTTGGCCTGAGGCTTCTTTGTTATGTTGACTTCTTTTTTTTTTTTTCCATTCGATTCCCCTAATAAATTTGGAATCATATTTATTCAAGTTGAGTGAACCTTACTGTTCCGATTAATATAGCAATGATATTTATGGAAGCTAAGTTCGTTAACATTTATTCAATCTCATGCTCCTATTTTATATTATTCTCTATATAAAAAGAATACACAGGATTACATATCCTTTAATTAAATCACTCATTGGAGTGATATTGAGGTATTGATATGCATCTACCCTGATTTCCATTGTATTTTTTTGATTCGGGATATTACTCAAACAGAATTTGAAATTCTGCTTTTACAGTTGATGTGTTGTAAGAAATAAAATAAGAAAGTCTACATACGGTATCAAACAATTCTTATGTACTTACATATCAAACACCCAAGATCTTTCTCTTTACATCTACACCATCCAAGTCTCTCATATTATATGAAAATCATCGAGTTATATATACACACAAGAAAATTGGGTGGTATGTTTGTAAATTTTCATTTCCCTATTAGTAATTGGATTCGATTATGGGAACTTCCTTTGTTTTGATTTGCTGGAACTTAACTTTTCAGATCTGAATACTCAAGAAAGCTTTATTCTTATATAGTTATCTGTCTAGCACATCTACCTCCCCTCTTATATTTATGCCAGCCAAATCGTTCATATTACATTGAGAATGGTGGATTATATGTGAGCTTATATAAATTGTATGGCAAATATACAAATCCGTTCCCCTCATTTGATTTGTTTTAGATAACAGCTGTATATATATAGATTTCCAATAATTTCAAGGATGGTTCCCTTTAAAGAGAATACATTTGGAATGATATTTTGATGCTTTATTGCTTCCACAGAGACAAGTAAATTAAATTTCTGGATGTTGTATGTGTAGATATGCAAGATTCGGTTGGTATGTGTGATTCTTTTTTTTTTTGCATATGATTTCAAATGATACACATACTTAAAGAAATTTGTTCTCTTCACACAGACATATTTATCAAATCATTTGCAGACACAAAAAAAAAAAAAGAAAACTTGGGACTAATGGATTATATATATATACGTGAATCGATAAACTTTATATATATATGTGAAAATTTCAATACCTTATGAAATAGGATCGGTTTTATGCATTGGATATTGGAAATGTAAATACATGAGAACTGAATGGTATATGCAAGATTCCTTGATTCCTTATGTAATACAGATTGTAGCGGCTTTGATTTTGCTTTATGTGTTGGATTTGGAAAGACTTATAATTATTTAATTCACGGCTATATTTGGGGAGGAATGTTGTAGCATATTTTTTTCATTCATATGATTTCGATTTCAAAATTATGACTAGTTTGTCCTTGCTTCAAATTTCAGATTTAAGAGAAAATTTATAACAAGTCTATTCTCTCTTTTATAATGTTATCTTTTGGATAGCATCATTGTTTTGAATCCTTTTGGAAATTGCGGCAAACCATCTTTGAAAGTAGTAACGAGCTATAATTGGTAAAGAGGCTGAAATAAAAAAATGAATGTTGACATGTGACTTATCTTGGGAATTTATACACTTCTACCATTTTTTTTTAATAGCAAGAGCTCTTTTATTTAGATAGACATATGAAATATCAAAGTGGGGGCATAAGTTGGACATGCGGGGTACAGGCAATGATGCACACTCGAATAATCGTGCTATTATAGCCGAGACAAATAATAAAAAATCAATACTCAGAGATAGATGCCCATTTTACCTTATGTGTTAGGTAGTTCTAATCCCTACCTTTAAGAAATCCGGGAACCAACAACAGATACTACGATACTAAATATTATACTGGTACGACAACAGATACTTCAATAACAAGATACTACATTGCACTTGCACGATAATAAACACCACGCTCGCACAACAGATACTACGTCAAAACATATCACCTCCCACACAACAACAAACACATAACACATACAACACATCGGGCACAACACATATAATTATCAAACCTGTCGTACATATATCACATGTTAATTATCACCCGCCATATATTAAATATCACACATGTATACATAACACATGTAGCACATCTTATTAAATATCACAACACACATACCACTTATTACATATTACACACACATATAGCACATATTAATATAACACACTACACATAACACATAACACACTACATATAACACATTACACACTACACATTACACATTATACACTACACATTACACATCATACCTCACACACCAGATACTACACATCAGATATCACACTCATAAGAATTCAGATACTGCAATCACAGATGCTATACTTTCAAAGTTCAGATACTACATACTAGTTCACTCACTAATTAAGTGGTAGGGATTAGGATTGTCTACTCTAAGGTGATTTGCTGGTGACTTTATTTGAGATTGATACAGACTTCAGTACTTCGGGTTGCCTGTGGGATCGAGATAGAAAAAGAAGTCTATAGACTGAGCCTATCCTCAAATAGAATTCTTATTCCCCCACTTTGATATGTTATATGTTTATGGCTAAACTTGATTGTATAGTTGCTTGTAGTTATTAGCTTACTTTTGAGACATCGACGGAGTTGGCCAGGTACACATTTTTTTTATTGTACAGTTCATTTTTTTTTTATTACATGCATCTCTTTACTTTTGTATATACATTTACCTGCATTTATGCTTTTCTTTTATGCTTGCCCCTAGGATAGGCCATCTAGGGCATGGTTAGTTTCTTTTTTTTATTACACATGTTTATTTTTTATTATTGCTTCTTTTGCATACCTGCACATACCCCTAGGATAGGCCATTTAGGGCATGGTTATTTTCTTTTTATTATATATGTTTATTTTAATTATTTCCTTGCACCTATGCCCTTAGGATAGGCCGTTCAAGGCATGGTTTTCTCTTTTCTCTCCTATCTTTATCCTTTCTCGAGACGAGACGACAGAGGATGAATGAAGGATCTTCGATCGGACTTTCGTAGATTTAAATAACATCTATAGGACGTTGAGGTTGTCATTTGATACGACATAAACCCTCACACTATCTTTTAGGATTTAGTACGATTGTACATTGTACGATATAAGTCCTAAACTGTTTAGGATTCCGAGGTTGTCGTTTGGCACGACATAAATCCTCCTATATTTTTGGGTCATTTACACATGACATGTAGATATAAATCCCAAATCATCTAAATAATTCACAGGATTGAAATATCAAACACAACTTTACTTTCAAAGATATAAAGCCCAATCATAGGATAGTTTGAGATGTCACTGAAGCTCTTTCAGTATCTTCGACGTCTCCTACTCTTTACTTCTTTGGATTCCGAAAATAATTGTTCTATATTGAACCACTCCCTTTGATTTTCCTACAAGCAATCGTGGAAACCTAAACGTTGATATTCTTGAAGACGAAACCTATGATCCTTATCGAGAGTTTTCTTAGGTGATTTCAGTCGCCTAAGATGTAATTAACTATAGGGGCTTGCCTCTATAGGGAATTAAGAACTCAGATTAATCTAAACCCTATCTAATCTTCGTATTAGACAGGGGAATTTGTCGGCTATAAAATACGCAGACCAAAATAGAGTCATAAACTTTTAAGTTTAGATAGTTAAGCCTACTAACAAGTGGTACGCTCATCTTTCGGGATGATGTGTCACTTGTAGTATCATGCTTAACTATTTAAAATATTTGATATGAGATCTATCTGGTCTCGTTATTTTCAAAATAAAATAATATATCACCATTTTCAAAATCAGAATAAAAAAAATACTTTACCTATTACATTAAATTAAATTTTTAAATTTTATTTTCAGAAAAAAAAAAAAATTAGCCGACATATACCTATCATACATTCTAGATAATTTTATGGATTACTCTAGAATAAATTTCTAGATGAGACTTTTCTAGAACATGCTTCTTGAAAATAAGCTCTTATTGGGCTTTAATTAAACAACTAAGGCCTAAAAACTAATAACCCAAAAATCAATTTTATATTTCAAAAACATTAACACATTTCGTTTTTCAGTTGGACCCACATTTCATCTTACAGAAAAGATGATCTTTGACGGCTTGCGAAACCCAGCCCGACACTAAACAAGCCCACAAATCTGAAAAAATGAAAAAAATATATTGAATTGCTTTCGTTTTAGGGTATTCTGTTTAGGTTTTTCTCTTTGAATTTTTGAACAAGTTTAGGGTTTCCAAAACATATTCATGAAGTGTGACACACAGCAGAGTAAGTGTTAATGTATTTTGATCGATCATTAGTTAAGAGATTTCAAAAGAACTTATGATTTTCAACTAAAGTCATAGAGCTGTTCAGCGCAGCAAATTGATCAAACTAGGAAAAGAAAATGAAGATAAAAAACAAAACAACAAAAAACAAGATAGTTTAAAGGTAAACAAATGGTTTACATATTTCTATACTTATTAATTTATCATGTGTAAAACATACTTGGTAGTTTGGATTAATATATTTTGATATTATAGGCATAATTTATTCAATTTCTCCTGTTGGAAGAAAATAAATATAGAGATGAGTGTACTGCATGATTACTTATGTTTAAATCATATGTAATCATGTTTTATTATTAGGATTAATCTATTCTAATATGATAACCTCATTTGCTCAATGTATTGTTACTTTATACAATTTTTGTTGACAAGATATAATGATTGTACATATGGGAGTATTGGCTCGTATCTCTTTTTGAAATCATATACAATCATGTTTTATTATTGAAAATAATATATCTTGATGCGTAAACTTCATGTGTTCCAGACATTTTTGTTTTATTCAGCTCCTCTTAGCAAGGTAGAGTGATTGTACATATAGGTGTATAGATGAGTGTATTGTTTCATATCTCATATTTGAACTATATGTATTAACATTTTATTGTTTGAAATAATGTATTTCGATATGATAAGCTTCATTGGTTTTACTTATTGTTGGAAATAAAGTATGTTAAATGTACATATAAGTATTTTTTTTATATATCATATTTGAACTATATGTAATCATGACTTATAATTGGAAATAATATAATTTGATGTGATGAGTTTTGTTAGTTCACTGCATTGCTATTTTTATCAACTTCTCTAGGTAAAATAGAATGGGTGTACATATGAGTGTATAGTTTCATATCTTATACTTGAACCATTTATAATCACTATTTATTATTAAGAATAATATATTTAATTAGGTAAGCACAGGTTATAGACATGTAATGTAGTGAACCATGCCCGGTGGGAGAAGAGCTAAGTAGCACATGTAGAAAATGTGTTAGCGTAAATCGTTACAACTCCTCCTTTATTGGACATAGCTCCCTGCAAGAAGACTGCCCCTAAAATATTAGTGTGCACGTCTCACACTCCACTAAACACATAATAACACTATAGTCCTAGCCTAGCACACCATCTAGTGTACTGAGTTCTAGTCACGACATCTATGTGAGTGCAGGGTGAAGATAAATGGCTAGCGTATGTTTTAATGGGGTTGTCATCCCCGACCCCATCCTATGGATCAAAGGATTCGAAGAACTATCACTAGATGAAAGTTTTATAAAATGAATTTTAGAAGGTTGACCATATGTATGATTTAAACTATATGTAGTAGTTTCAAAATAGATTTGAAAAATATGATGCATAAGTAATAAAAATGTGAATTTTATACTTTTAAAATAGGACTTAAGAAGGAAAAGCATAAATGACACCTATTAAACCCCTTAGAACCTTAGCACAACATTCACGTGCTATTCACGATGTGATTGCTGGTTTTGCCCACTGAGCGTCCACGTGGGCCATATTCGCTAACGCATCTTAACAAACAATAGACCACTCATCTAATGAGCAAGATTTGTTGTTGAGACAACCAGAAATGCACATGAAAATGTGAAAGTGATCCAGTACACATTGACTTCTCTAGTGAGATGCGTTCTCTGGGCTTGTTAAAGCTCCTTAGAGGTAAGGACGATGAAGTCGTTCCTTCTTCGTGGTAGAGAAGGAGCTCCCCTTGTCAGAGAGGGTGACGAAGTTGGATTCCCTCTCTAGGGTAGTGGGGAAATTCTCCTTACTAGAGATAATGATGAAATCACTTTAGTTTTCCTTCCAATGCTAGGAAGAAGCTCTCCTAAGCCCAACCCATGGAGAGTCACCAGAGAGGAGGAAGAAGCCGAGGGAGATGATGAAAAACAAGAGGAAGGAGGAGAAAATGAAAGAATTAGCTCCCTAGCTTTCTTTTCCTTAAAAAATGAAGAAAGGCTCTCTCTCAAAATCTCCTTGAATGCTCCCAATATCTCATCCCCTCAGCTGATCACAAAAATTGCTAGGGATGCCCTCTCCTTCAACCCCAAGAAGAGATATCCTCTGGTTCCTATGCTTGAGTTGAACCCTTGCCTCATTATGAATGAGCTTAGGATCCCTCCCATGCTATTTTAGGGTTAGAAGCCGGTCCATATAAACTTAACCGACAGTTAGACGACATTGTCGGTGGAAATCCAAGGACTATAGTGCAATAACCGTGAACCAGGTTGAACCGATATGACCATGCCTAATATCGGGCATGGTCACCCCCTACTAAAGGTGTCACAGAAAGGAGGCCAGTACGACCATACCTGAGACCCGACGTAACTACATGGGGCTTTCTGTCTGGGTGGCGTGGTCACGCTAACTAAGGCCTTAAGGCACCTCCTGACATTTAGGTATTGTCATGTCCATACCCTAACGTAATTATGTCGGAGGCTATGCTTGGTCGGTGTTGCCAAACTGGTAGTAGGCGTGGTCACGCCTACTGTAAGGCTTTTAACCCCTTATAGAGGTTTTGGCATGGCCACATAGGATTTCAAGCGTGGTCACTCTAGGTGTTGGGGGTGGCCACGCTCAATTTAGCCGTGGTCACGCTGGACTCCACAAGGGCCAGACTACTAACAAAGTTCGTCAAAGGGGTTTCAAGCCTCATGGAATCTCCAAAGGAACAAAAAATGAGCAGGACATGTTCCTGAACATTCGTAGAGGTTGTAAATGCGCTCTAAGAGCTTAAGAGGATGTTCCACTTCCGTCACTAAGTAAACAACTCTGACGTGAATTCCATCAGTCTGAACCTTATACCTATGATACAAACAGATGCAGAGTAATTTTGTCAGCGTTCTGCATCACAAGAACATCTATATAGCAAAAGACAGCCCCATAATGCAGGAACGAACGTCAACGCGGATGACACCAAAAAAAGGATGCCAACTGAGCGATGATCGCCTCAGAGCACGACTAAGGTGGGGTAAAGCCTAACTTATCGTGCTCGTGGAATTCACTTGAAGGTTTTATGGGCCTTCTTAGGTCACAATTGGCCATGTATGATTCCAATACTTTCATGTATCAATCGGAAAGGATGTCCTGTATGTGTTGCTTCAAAAGTGGATGCCAACATTGGTCTAGGTTAGGATAGGTTAGTCTAGCCTAAGTTGTGGGTCTTGGTTGGCTAGGTTAGTTTAGTTTGGATTAGGTTGAGCTACATTGGGTTGGGCTATGTTGGCTAAGTTGGGCTATGTTGTGCTAGGTTGAATTAGGTTGGTTTGTGCTAGGTTCGGCTAGGTTGGGTTAGGTTAGGCTAGATTGGTCTATGTTGGGTTGGGTTGGCTAGATTGAGGTAGATCATTAATTGAATGTTCAAATGAATTCCAAATTTGACATACTTATAATCAAATCGAGTGTCTCGACGAGGGAATTTAATGAGCCTAAGCTCATTTAATTTTGAGGTCATTAACACCCACAAAACGTTAAAAAAACCGCTCTGATCAAGGAGGTCAATACGGGTTGTTCGACAAAGTGGTTACGAGAGTTATTTGTCAAATGACTAAAATGCCCCTCCCCCAATGTTTATAAATTCCGAAGACTTTTTTCGAACTACTGAAATTTGACGTACATTGTATACAAATAAGTGTTGTAACTGGTGTAAAATTATAACCTTGCTCTTTCAAGTGCGTGATGTGTATATTTATAATCACACATTTATAGTATATTATATGATTTTTTCATTTTATGAGCCTTTTCCATATAAAAAAATCAAGATTACTTCTTCTACAACTCTTCAATTATGTGTGCGTTTATTGTATCTTCATGTAATACAAAGACATTAATTTATTATATTAAATGTTGGTCACATAAATCTGAAACCCTGTTAGTATTCATTCAATCAAATTGCGCTGCAACGATATAACACAACAACAACCGATCAATGAATAAAGGCCTTGAACAAAGGCCATTTCAACTGATTAAACTCTCCAAAGAATCATCGAGACTGCGACCCTTAGTTTCGACAGGGAAGAAAGCAACAACTATGGCCGATAGACCGATCACAAATTCAAAGAGAAGAATAGCTTCAGTCTGGTGGCAGTCATCTACCAAAGCTACAGCCACAAGAGGAGAAATAATTCCACCAATTCTTCCCATAGCACTCGCAGTTCCATAACCACTGCTCCTTAGCGACGTTGGATAAAGCTGAGAAAACAAATACGCAAATTTAGTCGTTAGACAAACCTTAGATTATATTAGAAGATCTGTGATACTAAATCATGGCCAAGGGAGCCATTTTCTTCATACTCACCTCAGGAGCATATATGCACAGACACGTCGAGCTTGCAGTGATGCATAATCGAGTACAGAACAGAAGGGCTGTCGTTAATCCCTCAGTGTGAAGGAAAGCCAAAGGGATCAAGGAAAGGAATGCGGTGAAAAGCATAATCACCATTGTAATCTTCCGGCCAAACCTATCAACCATCACAGCCAACAAAACAAGCCCAGGGAACTCTGCAAATACAGCAAAGAAATATTTTTATGCATCCAACCAAATGATTACTGAGAATATAAGGAGAAAAAAAGCATTTTTAAAAAAATTTCTGTAACATTTTACCAGCGAAGCTAGTGATAAACACGTCCTTGTAAAGATTCACGTCCTCTGTGCGATTAAGATGAAGCTTCAGGGAAGTACATGCCATTTTTCCATCACTTAGTGCTGAAGTTAGCAAGACAATGCCATAATATGCAAATATGTTTCCAAAGAAACCAATCCAAAGGAGAAGAGTTGATCTGACTAATGTTGGAGACAAGAGATTTGACAGTGTGGTAAAAAATCCAATCTTTGATTTCATATTGTGAAGAACAACGGTTTGATCCCTTTGAGCTATAATCAAATGTGAGGTTTCAGGAACATTTTCTTCCTCATCAAGCTCCCCACTGATGTCAGAAATAAGAGAACCGTAAGGAAGTGTCATGTTGTTCATTCTAGCCATTTTTTCTAGAACTTCGATTGCATCAGCTGTTCTGCCTTTAGTGCAAAGGTATCTTGGTGATTCAGGGGTGAAGCCGTAAAACAGGAGGAGAAGGAGGACTGGCAAAGAAGACAGTGCTAGGAGCCATCTCCAACCCATGTTAGGCATGACTACCTGCAAATAACAAGTTTGAAATACTTAATCTTGACAAAATAGAAGAGATTTACTACAGGGACATGGACTCCTTTATGGGGGGTTGGTGTACATCAAAAACAGTATTATATCGATTGTCGATTTGTACTGCTAACCATATTTCACAAAAGATAGTAAAACTTCGCTTGAATCAGCTTTTCATTAAAAGATTGTGGTTCTATCCTTATGGATAGCGCTTATGACATTTGAAAATTTCTCAAAATATTTTGCTTTGTTGTTCTTCTGGATTTTTGTCGATTCTTGCGTTTCTTTGCCCTGAATTTCTCAACACTTTCTTGAATTAAATAAACACTTTTAACTGAGCAAACATAACTTCAGAGCCTCTCACTGAACTAGGTTAAGCTTAGGATGGGCAATTGCCTATGCTGAAATTTGAGATAAAATATAATACTTTTTTATATATTTTAAGCAATTTAGTAATTTTGCTCACTCTCAGACCCCAATGCCAAAAATATATTTTAACGTTCATAATTTTGTCCACCCTTACAATTGAATCTGGTTCCCCCTAGACTTCAGGATGGCAGTGAAACAAACGCCAACCTTCTTGACATCATTCCATTCTTTCATTATACAAACAATTAAATGACTATCAACAAGCATCATGAGAACCAAGTCATCAAATAAGTTTCAAATTGATGAAAGGATGTCAGCCTTAAGCCAATATTTCATTTTCATCTGTTTCATTAGTAAAGTTTAGGGTTTGTTTAGGGTGGCTTTAGCTTTTTTGTAAAAGTAGTTGTACAACTATGGCAGAAAAAATAAGTTCTTAAAAAGTTCGGATGGGGTTAGTAATTTTTTCGCAAAAAATCAAACAGCTGCCTTCTTAGAGCCATTGCATTTCAATAGATGATGTTGAAAAATACAACTTTCTATCATAATTATTTTTAAAAAAAAAAAACATCAAGAAAGCAATTCCTAAAATAAAATTATGGTGGCGGTCTAAGACATAAAGCGGGCATAAAGTTATTCCAAATATATTATAATCACCAGGAAATGTGCCAAACATAAGCAGATTAATCTATTAGAAGAAGATTATAGTATGCTACCTCTAGTCATAATTAGAAAAAAAAATCATGATATTTTAATTGTAACTCTATGCAAAAAATATTTTACATGGACTTGGTTATTTGATTTGAGATATTAGAGCTTATTAGATTATTTACTATGTTAGATCTATGTATTAGAGCTTTGAATACTCCAAAATTAAATTTTGAATAAAATCTATAAGTGATGGTAACAAGATATTGTCGACAGAAGGGTGAACCTTTATAATACTCTTTACTTCTTTATGCATTTATTTATTTATTTTATTTGTTTTTTGCACTTAGTGATTGAAATAGGTGTTATGCGAAAACACTGCGAAAATGAAGAAATTCATACAACAACAATCAAATACAAACGATATACATGGTTTGACGTTGAATTAATTTAGCTACGTCCCCATGGAGGGAGAGATTGCCCTAGCACCGAATGGGGAGAAAAAAAATAAAAAATGTTAGGGGTTACAACTTCGACATTTCTCACCATGACTCTCACAACCCTTAAGTCCTTTTTATAGAGGATAATTAGGACATACAAGTAAATAAAGCCAAAAGGTCAAATTACCCCTAATTATAATAAAAGCCAAAAACACAACAATAGGTGTTACCTTATTCTCATATTTTACCTTCTAAAGGAGCTTGCTTTATAAACTCTTTTCGATTAGAGGTAATCATTTGATGACAAAACATCCTAGTAATACTCATGAACATTTCCAAATATAAAGAGATTATAAATACAGAATCCTTAAGATGAGTATATTTCAGAACTTGAAAAAAATCTTGAATTCTGAAAGAGAACAGCACACAAATGAATAAAATATATGAAGAACATCAGACAGAGAGAAATACCCAAGCAAGCGAAGCCTCAAGAATGGTGCCCAAGCTCCAACAGAAAGAAAAGGTAGTCATCCATATACCTCTATTGGTGGCAGGAACAAACTCTAAAAACAAGGAGAACAGCACCGGTCCGCCGCCCAACCCAATTCCAACTAAAAAACGAAGGATGATGAAAGTAGTGTAGTTGGGGGAGAAAGCGCTGAGAAGACCAGCTCCACTGGTAACCAGCGCTGTAAAGACGAAACCTTTTCTGTAAAATGCTTAGATGTATGAGCAATGTTAACAATTAAGACTGCAATATTGGAATACTAGTTTATTCAGAATCAAATATATGAATTTGAGGCTGGGGAACAGCAATAACATGTGAAATTAAGTTTAATATTTGGAGTAGAAATAATGGGGCCTATGGTCAGAAAGGTAATTTTTGGATCGATGCTTTTAAAATATATGGATTTTAGAAATATAGTGTATATGAAATACAGAAGCAAGGTTGAATGCAAATTTAATGCATTAGATTTATTTATTTATTTATTTTTTATGAACAAAATTTTGGCAAGTCCCTAGACAATAAAAGCGATACAACTTTTTCTTATTTTTATTTGAAGGGGAAAGAAGATTCAATCCAAGGAACACCTACTTTCAAGTCTTTACCAACTAAACTTGTTTTGGAACATGTTCTTAATTAGATGACAAATTTCAATAACCAAACTATTCGATCTCTATCTATTAAATATGGTTTCTTTTTGGGGTGTCAGATCGGCTAAGGTCGGGTTTAGGTCCCACTCGAAAATGACCGGACCCGAATAGGCTCAACTCGAACGTCCGAATAATAAATGAGTTGAAACTAAGACCCAAAGCCAAAGCTCGACCCGCTAACTTGATCTCGACCTGAACTTTCGTACTTATTCGGGTTATGTTTGGGTATTCAAATTCAACCCTAACCGGACACCGAATAATAAACGAGTCGAGTTCTACGAGCCGAGCCGACTCAAAAATTATTACAGTCAAGCCCAACATAGATTTTTCGAGTCGAGTTCTAGTCGTGTTGACGTGTCCGGTCAACTTTCGACACCCCTAATTTCCTTTATCCTCCATAAAATCTTTGTCACATATAGATATGTCAAAGCAGGGCAGACTTTAAAAAAACGGTAAAACTATCCAACTGCTGGACTAAAATAAAAATAACAAAATTGCAAGGGGTGATGGTAGAACCATACCTTCTTCCATAATTGTCTGAAACGACGCCCCAAGAATATTGCCCCAAAAGCATGCCAGCAAAAACGACACTAGAGATTAAACTCTCCTGGCGAGGAGAAAGTTTCCATTCGGATTGAATCGGAGAGCCAATAAATGAAAGAATCATAATCTCCATTGCTTCTGCAGCATAACCAATCCCAGAATACAGAAACACAAAGAATTGGAACTTCCCAAATCCCATTGATACCAGCGCTTCCTCCACAGTATACATATTCCTCTCATTTCCCATCTGTAAAATACCAATTAACATCAAATCTTCATCTGCACTGTACACACTGTATTAAGCTTAAAAGCGACTCACACTACAAGAATATACAAAAGAGATTTAACAAAACCAGAAAGTGGACTAAATATGCAAAATTTACTTTTTTTTTTTTTTTTTGCTCATCAAAGTAATTTGTAAGATTGCAGCTTTCTACTATCGCTAGAGTTGGTATTGCTAGATTCTTCAATATTAACAAAGCTCAAACTCATCATCTCAACATTCCCATTCTGAAACTAATTAGCCAAAAAAAAAAAAAAGGAGAATTTTTGGAGAAAGGAAAAAAAAAAATCCAATTTTGAAAAGTTTTCTAAGTTGTAATACTAACCGTTGAGGCTTCTGCGAGCGCTTCCAAAATTCTAATTTGATGCAGAGAACTAAAACGCTGAAATCCCGATTGGGAAATTTACAAGCTTTTTTGCTTCACGTAAGCCTTATTATGGAGAAGCTTTTCTAAGCAGCTAGCGTGCGCTCCCTTCTTCCTCCGGTAGAAATCAAGAGGGTGGAACGGCGTTATCCTTGAAAAAACTTGTTCAAATTCTAATAATATTATTATTATGGGATAATTACTTCACTAATGTTTTAAAGATTTAAAATAACTGAGTTTTATTAGTAAAATCTTAAGAATATAAGTGCGTTTCTCTTATTTTTATTAATTTATTTAAAATTAAAAATTAAAAATTATTCACCAAATTTTAGAGAGTTTTATGAAAATTATAAATTTATACTATAAGATATTAGTACTTTAGTATACTAACATCTCAAATGTAAGACAAATGTAGACGTAGTAAGTTTTTTACATCATGTTATCTGCAAATAAACCAATGAAAGGAAAATTTTCTTGGTCATAAGTGTTGAGTTTCAAACATGTGGCAGTTAGTCTTAGAAAATTTTGGACTTTTGGTTGCACGTGCCACAGTCAAATGACTAAGCGTTTAAGACATCGTCTTCAATGAGGAAAATTATTATATATGGATAATGTAAGCAACGCCGCGTACGGAATCCATAAATAACCACCAGATAACCAACGAATAACCTTTGTGATTGTGTATTTCAGGATTATCAGCAGGTTATTGTGGTATTATTTCAAATAACCAGCGAATAACCTTCTAATAACGCCCCAATAACCTCCGCGGTTTACTTTTATATTTTTTATATGTTATTCGGGGTATTGTGAGGTTATTACTCGAATAACGTTACGATAAGCTTAGAATAACACTGCAAATAGCACTTGTTATTTCGTTTTAATGTTATTCAACGGGTTATTATAGGTTATTGGATAGTTATTCGGTGATTATTTGTGGATTCCGTATACAGTGCTGTGTACGTTGTTCGTACGGAATAATTTTCCCTTCAAATGAAGGCTAAGTTGGGCCCTGTTCTAGTTTTTTTATGAATTTTGCTAATTAAGTGAGAATTTGAAAAATGGATGAAAGAGACTGTTTGATTTGTAAATAGCAATGTTTCGGGTGTAATGTATGTAAGAGGCTCTATAAATATTTAGTGCACACATGAAAAAATAATAGGAGAACAAAATTTTTCATGAAAATTGAGGACGAAAAAAAAACTATGAGATATAGTCACATTATCCATTATATATTTAAAGATAAAATTCGACTTTACTCTCCAACCGGATAAGATATGATCACATAAATATGAATAATTATTTTTTATTTTGTTAACATCAACATTAATTATATATGTTATAATGACTAGGCAACAACAATAACATTATGTAGATGGCTTATCTGGTTTATCTGGCCAACCCAATCAATATAAATGGATTGGAGTAATCTCAGTAGAAAATGGTGAGAACTTGCTCTCAAACAAGATAAGAGGATTTCAGTCGCTCGAGATTTTGAGAAGATAGTATTTAAAAAAGAACTGTTCCTAAGAAACACAACAATGTTGTAAACAAGATTTTTAAGTACTTTTGTCATATGTGATCTATGTCCATTGTGTTGTGAGTAATGAAAACTATTTACGAATTGATATGAAAGTTTACAATACAAGCATCCCTAGAAGGCTCCCAAAATAATCTTTAGTAGATTATCTTAAGGTCTATAATATATTAGATTACTATTATTTATAGTAATATTTGTTTAAAACAAAATAAACTAAACTAAACTTATATATAGGATGCAAAATGTTATAATTAAACGACAAAGTTCGTTAAAGACATTATTAAACTTCCAAATGGTAATGATTTGCAGCTAATCACAATATATATATATATAAACAACATGGTGAAAAAAGGCAAAATTCCATAAGTTTCCAATCAATGAACAGTAAAATTACTTCATATTTTTAATAGGTTTCTTCTTCATTTGACACAATGGATTAGGCCACCAACTACAGTACCGTTCATTTATTATTGGATATATGAGTTGAATTTCTCCTAATCGAAAGAGAAATATTGGATCAAGTCAAAGGAAGATCTAAAAAATCGTTCTTTTTTTTTTTTCCAAAATGAATTTTCTGTTGCGTATTTTACTGAGTTACATGATAATACGTTGTTTTAAGCGGATGTATGATGATAAATTTATTTACTTTTGCATTTTAGTCCTAAGCCAATCTCCTTATCAGGTAACGTCTTGGTGTAGGTTCTAAAATTGTATCTAAATTAGTTTATTATTACCATGAGAACTTAGTTATGGGAATAATTGTGGTGGTATGTATGTAAAGCAATGGGAAATTCAAATGATTGAATTTGGATATGTATAATAGTTGATAAGCTTTAACGTTTTGTATAGATGTTTTTATATAGTGGTTTGGAGGGGAAGATCAGTTTGGTCAATTACATGTTTGGTGAAGGTTGTGGATGCGACGTATATGTCTTGTGCTTGAGGGCTTTTGTATGGGAGTGTTACTTCGCTTATATTCCCCTCCTAGAGCTGAGAGGCGGGGAGGAGAAGGTTAGCTAGCTTGTGAGATCTTGATGTTGAGAGGTGGAGTGGGTTTTTTTGAGGATGACAATTACTCGATATGTTGTCAAGATGTGTTTGATTGTGAGTTAGTTGTTTGTATGGTGATCCCATATGAAATGGTAATTCACTTCTATATGTTTTGCGTGATTGTGAACGATGGGATTGTTGGCCAATGCATTAGCAGAGGTGTTATTGCAAAGAAGAGGCTTATAGTAGGAGGGGATCATTGTAGTTAAAACCCTTGAAAGAGTCAACAAATCCGAAGAATATCTGCGGTGATCGTGGCTAAGGCATGATACTCAGATTTGATTGAGGATCGTGCCATGGTTGATTATTTCTTTGCTGACTAAGAATGAGATTGGAGCCCAAATAGGCACATAAGCCTGAGAGGAATCAGCAGATGTTTGGGTTGCTAATCCAGTCAGCATTTGCATGTTCTTGGAGGTAAAGAGTTGTTAGTGTGATGGGTAATCCTAGGTTGGGTGTTTCTTGTAAGTAGCACAGTCTTGAGAGATTGCTGGTGTTGGTTATGGAGTTGATGCACGTGTTGACTGAGATTGTTAACAGGGAAAGTGATGTATGAGTGAGTGATTATTAATTATTGAAGTAATTATATGAGTTACTATTGGTCTAGTAGGGGTAAGGAAGGTGAGTTATTGGGTGGCGGTTTGGTGGAGAGGAGTGTTAGGATTTGTTTGAAATTTACTATTCCAACTAATGACAATAATTTTTTTAAGGTAGGTGGTTTGGTGTATGAAGTATCCTTGTGTGGTAGATTGAATTTGGAGGCCCAAGAAATTTCTTATGGGTCGTAGTTGTTTGAGGCTAAAGGTTTGGTTGAGGTTATGAATAAGTTGAGTGATGTTGATGGGAGAGTTGCCTGTGATGAGTATGTCATCTACATTTACTAGTAGATATAAGTGTGGATTCACGTTGGTATATAAGGATAGAATGATCTTCTTTGCTAATGTAAAATCCTTATTGGCAGAGATGTGTGCAAAAAGTTGAGTATCATTGCCGCGGTGTTTATTTTAACCCGTAGAGCCTTATTGAGTTTGAAGACATAATGAGTTTTTGGTTATTTGTGAAAACTGATGGTTGTGTCATGTATACCATGTAATCAAGTTTTCAATGAAGGAATGCTTTTGAAATCTTGATTTGTTCAAATTTATTTGTTGGGTATAGCAATAGTGAGAAGAATTATAAGGTAAATGATATGCACCAGGAGCTGCAAAGCATGAGCAGCTCACGCAAGTGTATCTGGCTTATCAGTAGTACCAGGATTGGAGTCTGGTTGTCGATCCCACAAGGAACAAGATGAATTCAACTAGGAAAAGTTCTAGCCTACAGTTGTTATTCCTAGCCAGAAAGGATGAAGTTTCGAAGTTTAATAAAAGTTCCTTTCCTAAGTAAACAAAACCTAAGTTTTAACACTATTAAACGAAGTATTGTTAACTAAGATGTGTCCCCAAAAATTCTCTTTTGAAGTGGTTATGTAGGGATTCAAACATGGCAAACGATTCAAAAGTAGGTGGCAAACAGAAGAAAAACCTTTCTTATCTCCTTCCGGTAGTTTAAAAAAGATTGACGATTCATTCATTTAGTTCCCAAAATCAAAACAAAAGGTCCAAGGCAACCTCACTCCCTAATTAATTTGCATCAATCAAAGGAGATATTCCTATTCCATGTTTTCATGTAGATAACTTAGTTATTCCTTATAAATTTCACTCGAAATTATATATCACAATTAATTTTAACAAATTAACTGGCCAAGTTAAAATTCAATGAGTGCCTAAGTTATTCCAACGCCATTTAAAAATTCACACAAGGATCACATCAAATTGTCAAGCCCTTACCCTTACACTTCCACAACAAAGGATAATACAAAATTTACTTAGTAAGCATACCAAATTTCATCAACATCAACATGATATTCATTGTAGAAATCATACACAAGAGCCTCACAATTTTCTTAAAGAAAACAAACAAATACTTAGTATATTTATCTTCTTAAGATCCATAAATTGCAGTAATTCAATGACAATCCCAAAATCTCACAATCTCTCATTAATCTTACTTTAAAACTCCTAATTAATCTTTTATTGTCTTCCCTCAAGTTCTTCCATGTAGAATGGCAAGAAATGTAAGAAAAGACCCTAAAAATTCTTCTTCCCACTTTTTATATTTCCTCAATTGAACTCAAATTATGAACTGCTCGAAATTGCCATTGTTCAACTCTTGCGCCTAGCCGTTTTATGGCTGGCGCCTAGGTGCCACTCACTTAAACATTTTGATTGAAGATCCATGGCGCCGCTATCGCAACACCTAGGCGTCGGTGTGTAGCGCATACTTTTCATGTTCTCGAGAAATTAAACAACACTTGGACTATTTGGGGTCCTATGCACCACTGAACCGGTGCCATGTTTCCAGGCTCTCTGTAAATTTTTTGTCTTTGAAGAAGAACTGGTGCCTATGCACCACTGGCCCAGCTCCTAGGTACTAAACCACACTTTTTATTATTTTGACATTTTCAAGTCTCATTAGATCCTATTTTTACTACAACTTGCAAAACAACACCAAAAAACCTTCCTCAAAGCATAACATTGTCATATAATGCAGGCATTTACAAACATTTAACACAAAATTTAAGAACACGTCAGTGAAAAACTTGGTCATTTGACTGAAATCTTCCTGATAATCCTTATTGTTGTTTGTATTTATGTGCTAGTAGACAAACCTTATAGTGAACTATGGTTCCATCTGCATGAAACTTGGTTTTGAATGACTATTTAAATCTAACTATATTTTGGTTGGTTAGTGGAGGCACTAAGGATACCGTTCCTTCTTGTTAAAGTGCAAGAAATTCTTCTAAAATTGTTGCTCTAGTGTGTACGTTTCATGGCTTGTTGAAAGAGTTGGGTTTATTTGAGGTGTTTGATGGATGAGTTTGAGAATGTTTCCAAGTTTGATGGATTTAGTTTGTAGTCTTCTTTGCAAGTGACAGGTTTTGGTGGGGGTTTGTTTGATGGAGGTGAAATGGTTGACGAGTTTATTGTGTTGTGTTCAATGTGAGTAATAGGTGGCGTTAGTATGAGTTATGTGATTTGGATGATAGAAATGGTGGGGTGGGGTGGGGTGGGGTGGGGTGGGGTGGGGTGGGGGGGGTGGTAGTGTGAGGGTTGTATATGTTAGGGAATTATTGGTAGTGATGGAAGGTGTTGTTGTTGATATAAAGGAATTTGTGCTCCAAAAGTATAATGTGTTAAGTATGTGATTTCTTTAGATGGTGGATCATAACATTTATATCCACTACAACCTTGGTTGTAGCCCAAGAATATGTAATGAGGTGTTATGGGAGCCATTTTTGTGTTCTGTGAGTGGTTGTTGTCAAGGGTAACATGAACAACCAAATATTCTGAGATGTTAAATGTGGGTTTTATTTGGTGTAGAAGTTGACATGGGGATTTGAAATGTGTTGCGAGAGATGGAAGCCTATTTAATAAATAAGTTGTGGCAAGGATGTCGTGTAGACGTTGACATGGTGGTTTTGGACTAATTTTTAGTATTTTATGTAGATAAATGAAATATCGTGTCATTTTTATTTTTACAAACATTAGACTTATACAACAAAAAATTGTGACTGTGCATCAAAAAGTGAAATATAATAACTATTCTCATATATAAAAAGAGTGGGGAAGGGGCCTCATACATCTATATGTATTAATTCTAGACTTTTATAGGTTTTTATGCCAAATAAAAAGGGGGGTTTATGGATTTTGTTCATGTTGCATGGGGAACATGGTGGCTAATTGCTAGAATTCGTAAGTCTGGGTTGCCTTTGAAGATGAGTTGTGTGGTCTAGTGATCTGGATGCCCCATACATGGATGTCATGTTGATGGAGTTATGTTGGTGTGGAGTGTTGTGACGGGATAGGGGCCTCGATCAGTAGATCGTGGAGGATAATCTTCATTGTGGCTTTTTCATGTATGTAGAAACCAATAGTGGTAAATGATACAATGCAGTTGTTGGCCATGCCTAAGTTGTTTAACATATATGAGATTATGGGAGTGAAGAGGTGATATGAGTAGGGAGTCTAGGGAGATTTTATTGGATGGTGTGGGTAATATGTCATTGCCTTTGTGTGTTATGTTGGATGTTTGACCATTACCAATGTTATCTAGTCTCTTCCTGAATATGGGGTTGGATGTTATAGATTTTCTAGGTGAACAGTGATATGCGTTGATGCTCTTAAGTCCAAAACCTATTTTTAGTGTTTAAAGTTGTGTGTGAGGTTAATGTTGTGAATTTTGTGTGTTGGTTTGTAACTAGTTTATACTGTAAATTGGTACGATGCTAGTATTATACTGTCGAGAGTGTTTATTTGAGCATCTTTGTTAGGTAATTGGGGTTTTAGTTATATTGGAGTTGATAGTATTATTTTGTTTTGAGTTTTTGTGTGATTGGGTTGTCATTCTAGTGGAATGAGCATTGATTTTTTGGCGTTGTTGAGCATTATGGGGTGGATTGTGTTTGGTATTTTCAGTGGTTAGACTAATTTTCTTACTGTTTAACATTGAGTAAAAATTATCAATGCTTATGAGGCTTGATTGTGTCTAATTGTTGTTTTGAAGAGACTGTACGATAGTGGAAGTCCATTCACAATATATAAAATAATATCGTCATTATCCAGTTTCAATCTCGTACATGTTGTGTTGTCCACTAGAGTTCTACATGCGGTGAATCATTGTGTCATTGTGTTGTTACCCATGACGAGGTGGCGGAGTTTATTCTTCAAGTGTATGACTATAAATCTATTGGTGGATTGTAACCATTTTGCTAGCGTTGTCCATATGGTTGCAGTGCTTTGCAGATGAAGCACATGTAGGGCGAAAGGATTGCGATGGCTAGATCATGATCTATTAGATCCTGACTCTATGAGCAAAATCTGATTGAACAATAATTTACCGTTGAAGAAAACGAAATTTGAAGTGCGGCCCACAACTGATTTCTCGTGGCTTTTAGGTGAAGAAGGCTTTAAGCATCATTTTCATGAGAATAAATTAATGACACCAATAATGGCTGCTTATTTGCAGGACACGTTACCATACTTTGCATTATACTATCTGCAAAATTAAGCAAAAGATGAAAGGACTTTTGGACGAAATAGCTCAGCCTTGTTTTTTATATTATATTTTGTATTATATTATCAGCCTTTAACAATAATTGGGACTTTAAGATAAGAATCAAGATTGTTGATTAATAGCCAATATATAAACAATAATTCGGAGTAAAAAAAGCAGTTAAATTTGTAATTATTCTATTGCGTATAGGACGGAGAGAAATGACGAGTGATGTATGTTTATATTTTTAAGGATTTTAAGAAAAGAAGTTATTGAACTTATGTTGGAGACATTACATTTTTACTTGGGGGCTGTTTAATTTGTTAAGAAAAGATCAATGTAAAAGAAATACTGAAATTATTTAGTTTGATGAAAAACAAATGCAAAAAATTTTCTTTTTTGCTGTTTGATTTGAAAAAAAAATGCAAGTAAAATATCCTTGACGGTAGTGATGGTTGTGACAGATGATTGTGAAGCATGTGGAGGGCAGTAGTACGCAATGAGCGACGGTGGTCTACAAATGACGATGGCAACATCGACGGTGAAGCACGGCATACAGTTGTGTGAGAGGCAAGGAACAGACGACTGACAAGCGATAATAACATCGACAACTACAATTTACATTGTAGTTAAAAATCACCCAAATCTAAAAAATTTTGAAATACCCAAATTTTGAACTTGAGGGTGAATTCTAAATTCATTAAAATCTTACATTGCAATTTATTTTCATCCAGTCAAACATCATAATATTAAAAATCTTTACATTTGATTTACTTTACACAATTGCTGAAGGGAATCAAACAGCCGCTTAATTAGAATAATTTTAAACTAATCTTATTTAGATTATATATATGATAATACACACAATTACACTATAAAAAAGATGCATTATACCTCTCACCATTGTAATAACATTTATTTGGAAGTCTAGATCAAGGTCAAATCAAATTTGAACTTCATTCTGTACTTAATTATAAGACTATTTTGAACGGAGTCATTCCATCATGATTTAAACTATATTCATGAGAACATAAAACACCCAATATACTGCTAATATTATAATGTTCTTTTTAGTTGTAAGAAAAGCTATTTCTCGATATAAAAATTCCTAGAAAATATCAAAACAATTTATAAAATGACAACAATCAGCAAAACAAAATTATAAAATAGCCATCTCATACGCACCCAAACTGTACTCTGTCAGCAGATTCATGAAATGTGGAGCCAGTAAAACTAATTAATCATTAAAGCATTTGACATAAAGGCCCAATATTTGCACAGCCTCACTCAAATAACATCAACAATCTTGCATATGTTATATAACATATATATCTCGAATGAAATTTCTTGGAAGAGAAACTGCTCCAAGGGGGCTGATTCATTCTTTGATCATAACGAATATATGACACATTCTCATATTATGCACAATAGAAGCAATTCAGATTACAGTTCAAAATCTGGAGAAGAAAAGGCTGAAAGCTGGAATAAAGAAGAATCAGGCAGGTGAGACAGAACTCTCCACAGAATCCTTCAGGTCACGGCCCTTGGTATCAACAGGGAATAAGACTACAGCCAGGCCTGTAAGAAATATGACACCTTCAAAAAGAAGAACAGCTGCTAAGAGATGGCAGTCATCTACCAAGCCAACCGCAACAATGGGGCATATGATCCCGCCAATTTTACCAAACGAATTCGCGGTTCCATAGCCGGTGCTCCTTACTGATGTAGGATAAATCTACATAACAGAAAAAATATGAAGATGAACGTAGGTCAGTAACCCTTAAATGTACATAAATACCACCCAATTCCTATGTATTTACACATTTTGCCGCCTAAAATTTGCTTTTTTACATTTATATTAGCCAAATCTTTTATATCACACCAAAAGTACCACCATTGTAACTTTTAAAAAGTAAAATTCACATTCTCATGCATAAGTAAGGGGGTATCCATATAAAAATTAAAGTATAGGTGTTAAATATGTATATACATAAGAATTGAGTGGTTTGTATGTAAATATTTCTTGAAGTTATCATAGCTAAAGAAAATTCACGTGTTTCATTGTATTTTTCTATTTATTGCTTCAAAGGACAAAGTCTACTAGAGTTTCAACACCTAATTTAAAGTTAGGAGAGGAGTGTATGAGTTTAGAGGTTTTTATTGTTGAAACACCGCCCTTGGGGCTGTCTGGTAACAACTTTAGTAAATCTTGTAAATCCGGATTTGCTAAATCCTGTAAACAAGAAATTTAGTAATCAAGGATTTAAAACAAAACTGAGAGGAATTGAGAAGAAATTAGATTTTGCTAAATTTAGGAATTAAAATTTGTCCTTTTTTTTTCTCTTTGGTAGATTAAGATTAAATCCCACATAAATCCATCACCATACTGCCTCTTAAATAGATTTTTAACTAGTTTTTCCTTGCACAACTTTCATAATTGCCTCAGTTTTAAATTTCTTTTGTTCAACCAGTTCAAAATTTCTTGTTTAAAACTACTAGTGTCATTCATATGGAGAAAAGTAGTTCAAAAAAGACAACTAAAACAAGAATACGACTGGAAACTAAACTTCGATATCAACACAGCCTTAGAAGTTTGAAAAATGATTCCAACAGAAGAGAGGTGTTCTATATGCTAACCTCTGGAGCATATATCGAAAGAGTGGTGATGCTTCCTGTTATACAAATCCGAGCCCCAAATAGAAGAGCTGTTGTAGTCAGCTCTTTATGATGAAAGATCAACGGAAGTAGAAAACCAAAAGTTACAAATAATAAGGCCACAAGTGAAAGCTTTCTACCGATTCTGTCAACAATCACAGCTGCTATAAGAAGCCCAGGAAGCTCTGCAAATATCACAAATCTAAAGTTACTAAACAGCCCACTTAATGCAGACAACAAAAATCTGTTCAGCAAAATCCAACAAAAAAGAAGAAATACCATCTGCCGCCTTACCAGCCAAGCTAGTGATAAAAACATCTTTGTAAAGACGGGTTCCCTCTTTTGAACTACTATGTGATGACGACTGACATTTTGAAGTTCCATCACTTAACCCAGAGGTTAACAAGATGACACCATAATAGGTAAAAGCATTCCCAAAGAAGCCCATCCATAGAGTAAGAGTGGTTCTGATTAGTTTAGGTGATAGAAGCTTATACAGAGAACCTACACACTTAACCTTAACTGCCACATCTTCAACAAATGAAGTTCCGAACTTGCGGACTTGACCAGCGTGAGCTGCTTGAGAGCCATCAGTATTCTCATCAAGCTTGCCAGGCTCCGCCTTATGATCGGAGATAAGTTCACCAGTAGGAATTGTTTTCTTGTTCATTCTTGCCATGATTTCTAAAACATGCACTGCTTCAGATTTTCTGCCTTTCATGCAGAGATACCTTGGTGATTCAGGAGTGAAGGCATAAAATATGAGCAACAAAAATGAAGGCAAAGAGGAAAGTGCTAGCAGCCACCTCCAGCCTAATGTTGGCATGATTGCCTGTATATAAACAGTTTAGAGCTGTTAATTTTAAAATTATCAGATTTCATAATGTAAGTTATGATATTTGCCTACTCTCAGAAGAAGCTTTAGTAAATGAAGTAGCCAATAAAGAAAGTAACCAGTTGGCATAGCATAGATATCTGTTAGGCATTTAGAGGAGATGTTGGGGCTCAAAAGTTAAATAAACCATGATAGTTTATAAGCCTTGATGAGTCATGAGTGCATTGAAGCTTGATCAGGTTGGCGCAGTGCTACGCGTGAAAGTCAAATTTCAATAAAAGTCTTCATCTTATATTTTAAAAAATGGTGACTATCACAAAATCCTAATTGATGGCCACCAAAAACTCAAAAACAGAGGCTAACCAAAAAGTTTTAAATGAAGATTATCATCACGTTCTAAATGGAGATTATCATAAAATTCCACAACAAAGGTTACAAAAAACTTCAACAGTGTTTGATAATTAACATTAGACGATGGATACTTCATAATATGAAATTATGTAATACTTGCTCATGTAGCATCCACAAGAAAAAACATGCAAGAGAGGAAAGGAAGAGGAAAGGAAGAGAAGGGTGGCATTCACAAAAGAAAAAAAGTATTTTTTTTTTTCATGGTTGCAATTGGAGTTCTGACTTCTTCAAGGAAGATGTCAAGCCCTCATCTTTGTAGTGACTATATTTTCTCTCAAACAGACAAAGTCGTATCTTTGTCAATATTTTTAATTTTATATAAATTGTAATTGTTCATGTATTTCTTTTAAAGCATAGTGGATTATTTGATCTCTACTTGGCTGTGGACGTACTGACTCAAGCTGTGCCACATAATCTCTCTTTTATAGAGACTCTGTGGTTCATCGTATTTAACTTTAGGTTATAATCACTCTTTTCCTAACAACTGGATATTTTAGTGAGACCATAAAAAGTACAACGATCATGACATTTAAGAATCAGAAGTTTGATAGTGCAAATATCTGTGTACTTAGGAGAGCCAAGATTCATTAAGTATTTATACAACAAGGCTTATAAAACACTCACGGGACATAGCAAAAGGCCTAAGATTGCGAATGAAGAAAACAAGACATAATGAATGAGAATATTCAAAGATTCAGTTGTATTTAGCGGGTGAGGACTTGACAAATGTTTAGAGAAAAAAACTGCAAAAGATTCATGACTCGTGCTAAAATCATTGAATGACAAGGTCTCTCCAATAATTGTTATCAGAAGCAACTACTTTCTTCAATTATAAAAAGGGATTCTTATTAAATCATATTTAAATAAGTTCAATTCAATTATTTGAGATTTGAGGAATTTTAGTATGATTATTGATGATAAAGATCAAGCATTACCTCCATTTTAAAAGTACATACAAGATATTCTATTATATGACCATAATCTAACATCATAGAGGTTGTCCAGAATTTACCTTTTTTCGAAGTAAATGATTTTTAAATTCAAGGAAAGTGACAAATTATGTGATGATTTATTGCAACATAGAATAAGAGTCTATGAGAAATGGTTCTCATCAAACCATGGTAGTGGTACATCTCAAAATAAATTTAAAGAGGATAATTAATTCTATTATAAAAAAATACAGAATTTTTTTCTTTCTTTCTTTTTTTTTTTTTTGAAGAAAAGAGAGAAAGCAAATGAAGATAAAAAGGAAAAGTCAGTAGATGCAAGTATTGCTACAAATTTTTCTAATTATGAAATTAATGATATTTTTTTTTGTATAAAAGATAATAGATATAATGATCAGTGGATTTTGGACACAACTTATTCTAATCACATTTGCTTTAATTTAGGTATGTTTATTACATATAAGCCAAATTTTGATGGCTATGTTTATATGAGCACGGTGCATTGTTTGTCTTGAAGGCGAATAGAGTTAATGAACTCTATACATTGTCAAATGTAATGTTATTTGTGGATGTGTTAGATACAACAACTATGATGATAATTTGTAGAAGCAATCATGATGCTAAGAATATGACATTAAATACCAGCAAAGTGGGAGCTACGATTATTGATGATTCATAAAAAAACAATGCAAAATAAAATTTGTCAAGTTCGAGCTTCCAAAAGAAAAATAGCCATTGTGTTATAGGAAAAAAATTAAAATAAAGATCAATATAATAATAAGGCAAATTTGTCAAATTTGCCATTGATGAACTGAGATATCATAAAACCATAGCTACCTTCATGACTGATAACATGGTGTTGCTTCTTAGAAATATATTCAAACATAATCATTAAACTAATATTTTGAAAATTTCAAACAGCCATAAGACAAAAGTGAGTGATAATGGCAGGAAGAAGAAACAATGTCATGATGCTCTTCTTTTTTTTTTCCTTAAGTTGGTTAAAGTGTCCTCAGCTTTCTTGACTAAAGTAAACATAGAGTTGAAAAAGAGCACTAGTGAGACAAAACATAAGGAAGGTTTAATTTATTAATTTTCTATTTCTTTAGAAAATTTATGATGTTTATTTTTAAATTTTGAAAGAAAGATACATAAAAAGTAATTGAAGACGAACAAACAAAGAAAATTCTCAAGAAGTGGCAAATAAGGAAAGTTGTACAGGATTGATAGAAGTTTATTCCTCTATGAGCTTGGCCTATTAAGGAAATGAAGTATACTTATTGAGGATGCAATTTAATAAGTCTTTTGGACTACAACTAAGGATTGAGGAATGATGAGTGACCAAGCATGACCCAATCTATTAAATATAAAAAAACCAGTAATCAAAATTTCCAATAGTGTCAAATTAAGTTAAGATAAAAATCCTAAAATGATCCATTAGATGGGGCACCTTCATGAATAACTAAGGTCTACACCACTAGATTGTTAATCCAAAGGTTATCCATAAAATTGATAAGCCAAAACAAAATTAAATGCTTGTGAGTCAACGATATATCTTGTTTTTACATTTTCTATCTCAGATCAATAAAACCAATATGGTGCTCATCTTTGATCAAGGGCATGGATTAAACAATGAAAATCCAAAAAGAGTAGAGAGCAGCCAGCCCCCCATTTCTCGCATGGAGTTTCTCACAATGCATTGAAGCTGTGACATCACAGCTCTACTTTGCTCGCTAGAAATAAATAAATGCCACTTCAAATCAGTACAACTAAAGAAAATTGAAACAAAAGGCTTAAAGATATGCTTCCAAAACAGTCCCAAGCAAAATTAGAAATCTCTCGTAGCTGCAAACAGGTTATCTGATTTAGCCACTTTTTATAATAGCATGGAAAAAAGCTTACGCTGATCTACAAGTATTAATTTATTAAAGAAAAATAAAAAAAAATTATCGGATGAGGTTTCTTGGTGTTGGGAAAGAAACCATACCCATGCAAGAGCAGCCTCTAAGATTGTGCCAACACTCCAGAAAATAGAAAATACCGACATCCAAGCACCTCTATTTGGAGCAGGAACAAACTCAAGACACCAGGAAAAAAGAACAGGTCCTCCTCCCAATCCAACACCAACAAAAAAACGAAGGATAACCAAAGCAATGTAATTTGGGGAAAATGTACTGAGAAAACCAACCCCACTAGTCACTAGTGCTGTAAAGAGGAATCCCTTCCTGCAAAATTAGTAGATGTAAGGAGGGAGATAAAAATATAAGGAGCATTTTTCTTTTAAGGCATTTACATACATAACAGCCAATTCAAATGTATTTAGATATCTAACACCTAAACTTCATGTTTTGCAGTTATACCACCAAATTCTTTCAAATCACATAAAAAATACCACCATTTTAACTTTTAAAAAGAGAAATACACCTTTTCACGCCAAGATAAAGTGGTATGTATGTTAAAATTGAAGTACAGTTGTTAGATATGTTAATACATGGGAATTGAGTGGTATGTATGAAAAATCTTCCCTTTCTTTCACTCTTTGAGATAACTAGAACAGTTAAGAAGTGATAATCATTCAGAACCAAAATTAGAACAATATATTAGAGAATCCACATGCATGTTTCTCTTCATCGACATAGTTTTTAAGGTATCTACCATAAGGAAAAACCCAATTTTCCCAGCTGCCTCTTTATCATCATGCACAAAAAATTTCTCTGCATGAATAGAAGTGGACTGCAATAACTTTATCTTTTCTTTAACCCTCACTTATTAAAGAAAAAAGCTCACAGCCCCAACAGCCACTCAAATAAAGTGGGAAATGGTATGATAATGACCAAAGTCATCATCAACCTTAGGCTTAACAGAATGCAAGTAATTGAAGCAAAAAAATCTTCTAGTGGCCTGTCAGTGAAGCAATATTAAAGTTTCTAAAAATGGATTATCTCTTTTGTTAAGATAGAAATCCAAAGTTTTCATCTCTGATTTCCCTTCTCTGGCAGAAAATAGGTGAAGATTCAGTGTTAGAGAAACTTGCATTCAAAAATTTCGCAAAGTATTATTTTTTGATACAGTTAACAGGTAAGAACTTTAAATTATTTGGAACTTCTTGCCCTTCCACCCATCAACATCTCCTTATAACTTTCTGTATAAAGCTTTATTTTCCAGTAATACTCCAAGCCAACCAATACCTCATCTTGAAGACACCATAAAAAAACCCATATAAAGGTGTATTGCAAAAGTGCCCAACTGTTTCCTTCAACACTAGCAAGTTGAAACTATATCCAAAAATCACCTAAAACTTTGCATATATTAAATTAAAGCTGTATCTAACTTTTGCTAGCCTAGATTCTCACACATGATTTAGCAGTTGTGGAAGCAAATTTACAAGGAACGATGACAAAATTATTTTGGAAAATTATCAACTTAAAATGCAAAATTATTCAGAAATCTAGATCTATTTATTAGAATCACTAAAGCATTTAGAATAGAAATAAAATGAAAAAAATTCTAGCTTTTGCAAAGAGTAAATAATGACTTGCCTCCTTCCATAGTTGTCAGAAATTACACCCCAAGAATACGCTCCCACAAGCATGCCAGCAAAAACAACACTTGAAATAAGACTCTTCTCATGAGAAGAAAGATTCCACTTTGATTGAACAGCTGAACCAATAAAAGATAGAATCATCACTTCCATTGCTTCTGCAGCATAAGCCACTCCAGAATAAATGAGCACCAGGGCTTGGAACTTCCCAAATCCAAGGGAAATCAGGGCATCATCTACAGTATACGTCTCCGCCACTTCTCCCATCTACAAAAGCACAACTGAAATCAATAAAACTTCACCATTCAACTCGGTTTTCTTCAACCTATGCATCAGTATCACACCAATGCAAATTAACGAACACATGAAAATCAAGCAATTCCATTAACATGCATGGATTCAGAGCCAGAGAAACTAATATAGAATTCAGAACATCAAATTTCATCTCTTATTCCCTCCTCGACCTTGAAACTTCTCATCAATCCATGAATATTCCGAAAAAAAACTCTGTCAATGGATAAAATTTACATCTTTATATCTCTGATACATAATTCCGTCAGTCTCCGCAACAAAGCCCACTTGCCGAGATTGGCTTACGCCATTTTTTAGGAGATAACATCAAAATGTTTGAAAATCAAAAATAAAACACAGAGGAAGAGTAAATTCCACATGAAATCCAGAAAGGTATGTCAAAAACATATTTGCATGAAAGAACAAACCCTGCAAGTGTAAGAAATAATCCGGCAACCGCGACGATTGTAGTGAGAGCTGCCAGATTTAGCAAAATGCTGCACAGTTCTCTCTCGAGCTATGGAGCTGAGCCAACGCCTTCTGTATTTATTGGTGTTGTCATCGCCATGGTAGCCTGTAGTAGAAGCAGTGCCCAATGGGGCCGACTTACGGCCGGTGATGCTAACCCGGCGGACTAACCGCCGCTACAAAAACAGCTATACAGACGGCTACACGGTAAGGTGCGCCGCCTGGCGCGTCTGACTGCATAGCTGTAGTAGAAAGCAAAAAGGTCTTTGATTAATTTGAGATTTGATGTCATTTGGAATGTGAAGGACATTTTTATGTCATATATTTGTAAATAATTAGATTTTAATAAACTTTATAATTTCGGCATCAAAATTATTATAAATATTTTTTAGATTTTAAATTTATGTAAAAAAAAATTATAAATATATTATTCAGTTTCTTACAAATTTAGATTAGAGATAAATAATCAAATATATGATTTGAATATTTGATTATTAAATATCATTAATTTAAAAGATTTTTTATGAGAAACGTATTAAGAAGATTTTTTGGCTTACGCTGAAATTGAGATGATGAAGGCGTTTCTTGTCGTTTTATACTTCAATTTCATTGTCTAATTGCTATGGCTAAACATTTCTTATTTCTTTATGATGAATCACTATATGATAGAGAAGTAATGTGCGAGACAAAATTTGGACTTTAGGAAACTCCAATGACTTCCATAGATCTTTGCTTCATAAATTAATTTGTGATGTATGATTCTTGTCAATTTTGAAATTAAATTTTCAATCGATGAACTATATAGAATTCATGTTATTGAGATACATAAGTTGTTGAATCTGTCCAAGAATCACATATAAAGAATAGAGTATAAAACGGGAGAAATAGAAGGAAGTGCAGAGTAATGAATAGTAATTGATACGCCATCAACGAACTTTTATCATTCGACACGTATGGTGATGCATGAGATGGATCTCGAAACATGACACGCATCTCGAGATAATTTTTTGAGCAAGAAATATTCAATTTTTTATAAAAAGTCATCTAGAGATTCTATTTCAGCAAACATAGAGTCAAACGGATCGGCTCAATGAGCCGGACCCAATCATACTAAAATTAGTCCAATCAGAGTCAAATCAAGCTTCTATCAGGACATCAAATTGCTTTTGGAAGCTTTAGCAAATATTTGGAAGTTACAAATAATGATGGATCTAGCAAAACTATAGTCGGATCAAGCGTTTTGACAAGACAAATTTAACGAGCCCAAGATTGCTCAATTCAGGCATTGTCAAGGCACTCAAATGCTCATCAAACATCTCTTAATCGAATGAAGCTCTCCAGACCGTCCCAACAAAGTGGTTCATATTTCTACTATAATTGCACCTATAAGCACCACCCCTGTCATGAGGGGACTAAGAGTTTGAGATCTGATGAAGAGCTTGAAGCATTACGAATGAGTTGAAGTCCAGCAGCACCACCACCGATCGCCATCGACCACCACTGACCTTCGTTAACCACCGCTGACGGTCGTGGATCATCGCCAACTACTATCGACCAACACTGACCGAACGCCGCAAATCACTATCAGTCATCACCTCTTCCTAACAACAAATTCATGAGCAAGTCAACGTTTTAACTTGTGAAATCTAGTAACCATTTCCCGCTTGTGAGACAAGTGATTGCAACTGTAATCATCTTTTTATAATGGAACTCTTCAGCTAGGTCAGACCCTGTGGGTTTTTCCTTTTTGGGCTTGCCACGTAAAAACTTATGGTGTCATTATTAGTTATTTATTTTCTAAGTGTGTGTTGAATCTTCGTACCACACTAAGACGATAATATGCTACTTTACTATCTCAAATTTTCTAGCACGCATCAGTAATATTAATCATTTATTAGCTTTTTCTAAATGATTCTCTTATTTATGGAGAAGGGGTTACAATATATGAAGTTGCATATTTGCCTCAACTTTAATGAGGATGTTATATAATATTTTAGGTATTTTGTAAGTATCAGCTACTCTACGGCTCGATCGGCTGAGATCAACTGGCCTTGACTCAATTAGGACCAATTTGATCGAATATGTTGAATCGTAGAAGTCGGGAACCTTTGAACGGTCTTCGAATCGGCCAGACTTGGATCGATCTGTTAGACTTAGCTCAATGGTTATGCTAGTCTGGCTTTCCAGTATTGATTCTTAGACAAGGAACTCTGGTCAACGGAGCAAGGCAAGTCTACTGGGCAAATGGTAAATCACCATAATCCGATAGCTAGCTTACTCCTTGATGGGGTGATTCTTTGGGATGCTTTTTTTTGCTATGCTATGACCAGTTCTCAACTTTTGATGAGAAATCTCAAGGGTGTTCGTGAGATGGTTAACAATGATTGTCTTTTCCTTTGAGTCAGTTTGTGGCAAGAGGCTCATCGGTGGCTTTACTCAGCTTGATTGACATTGGTCTTTGGTTTGGATGGCATGCATTTGGTCGGCCTCTAGCCTCGCCTTAGGGGGTTGTACTTAATCAAGTAAATCCTTTGGCATTTTGCTTATTGACCTGCAGTCTTCCGCCCGCGGGCCCTTAGTCTTCCGCATTAGGGCCTTTTTCATCACCTGTAGACCCTTGGTCTTTCACATATGGGCCCTCCTTAGTTTTACTCATGTTCCCTTATGTTCGTTGGATCTCCTATAGACTACAGATGAGTTTCTGGCATACATATGTTATGTTGGATTCATTGGTTGGAGACTTTGTTAATGATTGTTATCATACCTTGTAGATGCCTTAGCCTAAGCTAGTTAATCAAATTAGCCCATTGTTTGAATCATCCAATTAATGCATGGTTACGCAAGTGCATGATCTATTTCATCCATTTTATAAGAATAAGAAAAAAATATGATATAATTCAAATATGAATAAAATATTCCCTCAAAACTTATAATTGTCTCTCAACTCTAGTCGTTTAGAACATCTCGAACATCTTAATTGTGAGATAATTCTGAAGTTTTTACTGCCACTTGAAATTTTTGCTTTGTTTTACTCAAATCTTTGAAAAGAATGTTGAATTTATCCGCCTTCAACTATATAAAAAATCTTCTTATGTTGTTTTCAAGTTGTGTAATCTCCATGTCAAGAAAGAGGAAAAACTTAACCATCTTTAATAGACTCCTTGAACTTCAAAGACCTTATTATCCCTTCCCTTTAGCCCATGTCATCCCAAAAAAAAAAGATTACATTGATTAAATATTTCTCACTTTTATGATCTTATTACATCATCTCACTCATCACCATTAGGTCATGCTACCTCTACTCTAGGTGATGAACCATCATGTCACTCCAATCAGTTATAAAAACCTCTTATGCCACCTTGTCAACTATATATAACTTATGTCATCTCAATCACCTAAAGAAGGACCAACCTATCTATACATGAAACTATCAACATTTTTCTGACTATATGTTTGCTATCTCCATTTCATGTATAATAATAATAATAATTTCAAAGAGCCAAGGAAAATTAGTAGGCACACAAGATGCTTGTGAGTCGGTGGGAAAGTGAGCTAGTGCATAAGTAAGAAATTAATGATTAAAAAGTAGAAATTAGTGATAAATAACTTCAAAGGATAAAGATAAACTATCATCGCACAATGTGTTAAAGCATATTATATCAAGGGAGACATCAAATCATCATTATATTGATAAGGTCATCACGTAACAATAACTCATCAAGTTAGTATGGCATAATAAATAATAAAGTAATTTCAAAAGTTGGTGGCTTGTGTAGTACTAACATAGATTGGAATGGTGTTAACAAACATGATGAACATAAATTACAAAATGACTTAGAGTCATCAAATCGAAGTGTTAATAGATGAAAAGGTGGTTATGTTGAGTTATTGACTTAAAGAGTTGAAAACTTATGATGATAATGGATTCCTCTTTAGATAAATACCTCATAATTAGAGAGTCAAAGCCTATTTCCTAAACTACTAAAAAGCTCCTACATAAAACTTAGGGACAATATGATAGGAAGTTGACCCTTCCTTGCTACATTTTTAGAAATTGATCATGAAAGGGATAATTATGTAAATCTCTTTGTAATAAGAAAAGGGGAAGCTTGCAGTATATATAATTTAAAGGTGGGTAGGAAGCTAACATAAAAAGTATACATTTCACATGATTTCGAAGAGCTTTTAACTTGGTGTTAGAAAATTAGGTTTTTTGGAACCAAAACTCAAAAAAATTGATTTTGAAATTAGTCTCATGAAAGCTATATATTGGTGTCATCCTCTCCCTTCTTATATAAGGTGGGTGTGATATGAGTATATGACATGATGCAAAACCAACATGATGGCTAAGGACAAGGTCACAAACCAAGGCCCCGCATCAAGAATTTGGCTATTAATGTGCACAAATCTCCAAACGAGCGCATGGATGTCTCTGCAAACTTATTAAAGAATATTAAAGAAGCTTAATTTAAGAGTATTTGGAAGGTAGGTTGGCCACACCACTCAAGAAAGCAAAGATATTCAAAGATTTCTAGATTTTAAAGGCAATCTTACATATTTATAACACTTGATTCTAATTGGTCTCATCCCTGACCTTACCCAGCTTCATCTTGTTATGAGTTGACCTTCTTCTTATTCCTACTCATCCTCCACTTTGATCCTCATTGGTCTCGCTTGAACCCAGTCGGCCTCTTTCCCCATCTTACACGACTTTGTCCATGATCCTAGTTTGGCTTACCTTACTCTAGCAAGCCTAGTTGCCAATCTTACTCTGGCCTCCGTTTATCGTCCACTAAGATCCATTAACAAGGTGCAAGATGATGCAAGAAGTGAAATTTAGATGTTAAATATGTTGACTCTAATATTTTGATCTCTCTCTCTCTCTCTCTGTGTATCCCCTCGTATTAAATCTAAATCATATTGCAAATAGAAAGTTTCTCAAACAAAAAAGAGTTACATTTAAAACTAAAAGACTTCATTGCAGAAAAATACTTAAAAACGCCTGATTTCGATCAAGTTGACTTACTTAACCTATAAATAAAAGTATCACAATTTCTCAAACTAAAACAAAAAATGAACAAAATTTTTAACATGCATCAAAAACATATGTTTTGAATAAAACATTTGGAAAAAACATAATAAATTTGGACCTTTGATAGAATCAAATATTTACATAATAAATATGATGTAAAACAAACGACATTTTAAATTAAATCATTTAAATTCTTCATAAGAAATTTTCTAATTGAGTCGGCTTAATTCATCAGTCGATTTGACTTCAACTCGAAAAATGAATCTCGACCCAAATTTAATAAGTACTCAAATTTAAGCAAATCCTCAAATAATTTGTTCTAAAATTATTAAAATGAAAAATGCTTTGAATATAATAAAAATTTAAATTTTGAATTACAAAATTATTAAAATTATTTAAAAAAGATATATCTCTTTTTATTTAAAATTATTTTTTTAAAAATTTTTCTTTCCACTAAATTTTTATTCTTTTCGTATTTTATCACAACAATTATTTAGATTACGGTTAAAACTCAAACTTGAGCTCGTGGCAACTTATCCTGCTTTTCTATGGAAGGTGATCAGGTTGGCATCTTTCTTTTAAGCCACTCGTTCAGCATACACAATGGAAGGCACACTATGAAGAGTAGGCTCCTAAATTCAACCTTGCCACCTTTAAAAAACATCAAAAAATTATATATATATATATATATATATATATACAGCGAGAGAGAGAGAGAGAGAGAGAGAGAGAGAGAGAGAGAGAGAGAGAGAGAGAGAGAGAGAGAGAGAGAGATTATATAACCAAAAGTGTTAGAAATTTTCTTTTAAATTTTCCAAATAGATTTTGATCGAATCGAAATCTCTTAGGAAAATTACGTGAAATCTTTCGTTCGTATTCAAATTAATGAAAAAAATGAATCGATACGATAGCGGAAGCGTACTTGAATCCATTTGATCGATTGCAAGCAACGATCTTACGATCTGCGATTTATCCGGAGTTTTCCTTAGTTCTCTTGTTGATGGGGAACAGAGAATTTTAAAAGTATGCGAGATCGGGGACCATTACCCTTGTATTTATTAGTAACTAACTGGTGGTTACAAAGGATTGCTTAATTCCGATTCGCACCTCATTAAATTGGAATTTCTCTTATAGTATCCATACTTATAATTTCGTATGACAAATGTGTCTAAAGTCATAAAGCTTTATTAATTAATTAGACCACGATAATTTTGACTTGTTAAATAATGACCAACACATTTATTAATTATATTGTAGTCCATAAATTATCCAACAATCTCCATCTGGACTATATATGTAAAAAAAAAATAAATGTGTCAACCTTAGCGTACTCAAAAATTTGTTGTCATTATTATAAAGGCACATTACAATCCGGTCCATTAATCATATCAATATAGGATCAAAGCGATCTTCATTGTATTTATCACAACTAAACCCATCGATGGTCACATATATTAATATAATCGAATGACATGGATCAATCATGAATGTGTGAAATGAAAATTACATGCGAAGTGGTTAGTTCGTATCAATTTTCAGCTGGTCTACTTTACTTAGATGAGATCAAACTTTAATTATACAGAGTGTCTTGAAGTGAATAAAATACCATATTTACGATCGGAAAATATCCAAATATGTTTTGTACGTAAAATAAAACATATAACTAAAAACACAAACTAACAAACTCCCACTTGAATCTAAATTTTCTCGAAGCTCTATAACACCCATATGAGTAGTATGCTCATGAAAGACCACAGGTATCAGACCCTTTGTAAGAGGGTCCGTAATCATGGAGTTTGTTCCAATATGCTCTATCTGCAAATCGTCCACTCTGTATTCTTTCCTTCACAACAAGAAATTTGATGTCGATATGCTTTGACTTGGATGAACTCCTGTTGTTATTGGAATACAATACTGGTGATTTATTGTCACAAAATAACTTTAGTGGTCTTTCAATTCCTTCCATAATGCGCGACTGCTAATGACAAAATTTCTCGACCATATGCCATGGTTGGATGCCTCATAACATGCTATATACTCTGCTTTGCCATAGTGGATGAAGCTATTAGTGTTTGTTTTGCACTTCTCAGGATATAGCTCCACCACTTAACAAAAATATGTAGCTGATGTGGATCTTCATTGCATCTTGGCATCCAAGCAAAATCGGAGTCGAATACCCAATGATCTCCAAATGATCCGATCTCCTATATGTAAGCATGTAATCTTTGTTCTCCTTAAGTACCTCATAACCCTTTTGGTACGCTTTCCAATGATCCATTCTCAGGTTACTTAAGTATCCGCCTAAAACTCCAACAATGTACACAATATACGGCCGCGTACAAACTTGAGCATACATAAGACTCCCTATTCTCTGAAGCATAGGGAATCTTTTGCATTTCCGAATCTCAAGGTTTCCTTTTGGGCACTGATTGAGACTGAACTTGTCTCCTTTAGTGACAGGGGTGTCAATTGGTCTACAATTCTGCATGCCATATCTTTTAAGCACTTTATCAATATAGCCTCTTTGTGATAATCCAAGAATACACTCGAGAACGATCTCGGTGAATTTGAATTCTAAAACAAATGAGGCATCACCAAGATCTTTCATCTCAAAATTATTTGATAGAAATCTTTTGGTTTCCTGCAACATGTCTATATCATTTGTGGCAAGCAGTATGTCATCCACATACAAAATCAGAAAAATATGTTTTATCCCACTCAATTTATGATACACACAATCATCAACTGCATTCATTTCAAAACCAAATGATAGAATCACTTGATGAAATTTGTGATACCATTGACGGGAAGCTTGTTTGAGCCCATAAATGGATTTTGTCGGTTTGCAAACCATATTCTTTGGGTCTCCTATTACAAAGTTTTCACGGTTGCACCATATAGATCGTTTCATCAATGTCTCCATTGAGAAATGCGGTCTTGACATCCATTTGATGTAGCTCCATATCATAATGAGCAACAAGTGCCATGATTACTCTAAAAGAGTCCTTTGTTGAAACCGGAGAAAAGGTCTCTTTATAGTCAATCCCTTCCTTTTGAGTAAAGCCTTTAGCTACAAGACGAGCTTTATGTCTTTCTACATTGCCTTTTGAATCCCTTTTAGTTTTAAAAATCCATTTACAACCAATGGGTTTCTTTCCTTACGGCGATGGAACAAGTTCCCAAACTTTATTGTCTTGCATAGACTTATACTCCTCATTCATTGCTTTGATCCATTTTTCGAATTGGAACTTTGCATAGCTTGATGAAAGTTGATAGGATCATCTTCCATCATACTAATATTTTCCTCATGTTCCCGAAGAAATACAATATAATCATCCGAAATAGCATTTCTTCTTTCCACTAGTGGATCGTCGCAAAAGCACTTGCTCTTGAACTTGTTCTTGAGGTTGTTGAATTTGTTCCTCGAGGGTTCTTGATTTGCAACTTGATCGATGTCGGGAGTAAGATCTCGATCATTATCGAAAGCAATTACGGGAATAGGAACCAATTCCTCTTCGACAAGAGTAGTTTGGTCCGATTCCTCCTCGAAGACAAAGTCTACTAACTCCGATTTCTCCCCCAAATTCAATATCCTCGAAAGAACACTGCAGTTCCCGTCTCGAAAATTATCTTTAATTTGGGATCATAAAACTTGAAACCCCTAGATCGCTCCGAATAACCAACAAAGTAGGCGCTTCTTGTTTTAGGGTCTAACTTTTTCTCAAGTGGCTTGTAAGGCCTTGCCTCGAGTGAGCGACCCCAAACATGAAAATGCTTTAAATTGGGTTTTCGCCCGTCCAAAGCTCATAAGGTGTAATTGCTGACTGCTTTAGTTGGTACTCTATTTAGAATGTAGGCTGTTGTCTTGAGTGCTTTTCCTCAGAGTGAATTTGGTAAGGTAGAATGACTGATCATACTTCTTACCATGTCTTTAAGAGTGCGATTTCGTCTTTCAGCTACACCATTCATGCTAGGTGAACTCGGCATAGTGTATTGTGGGACAATTCCACACTCCTCTAGGAATTTAGCAAATGGTCCGGACGTTGTTCACTCGAACCGTCATATCTACCGTAGTATTCACCACCACGATCGATTTGACTTTCTTTATTCTTTTGCTTAGTTGGTTTTCAACTTCGACCTTATAAGATTTGAACACGTCCAATACTTGGGACTTCTCATTAATAAGAAATAGGTATGCATATCTTGAATAATCATCTATGAATGATACAAAATATTGTTGACCATTCCAAGAAGCTGTAGAAAATGGTCCACGAACATCCGTATGTATCAATTCTAAGACTTCGGTAGCTCTATATGCACCTAATTTCTTCCTTTTAGTACTGTTTTCCCTTAATGCATTCAATACGGACATCAAAGTCCGTAAAATCAATGGAATTTAGAATTTCATCCGACACAAGTCTTTCAACTCTATTTCTAGAGATGTGACCTAAACGCTTGTGCCATAATGCTCCCGAATTTTCATTATTAATTTTTCGCTTAGTACCTCGTGATTCCACATTCGAGTTTCATTATAAGAAGCAACGATATCAAGCAAATAAAGATTGTCATATACCACAAGAGAACCGGTTCCAACAATATTGGAATTAATAGATAAAACTGAAACAATCTGTTTTGAAATGAACAACAATAACCTAATTTGTCCAAACAACAAACAGAAACCAAATTCCGTCTAAATGACGGTACAACAAAAGTATCTATCAAATCCAAATAGTAACTAGTACATAATAACAATCTAAAATGCCCAATTGCTTCCACTTCTACCGATTTTCCATCTCCCACATAAATGCATCTTTCAGCATCATTTGGTTTTCGGTAGCTCAGGCAATCCTGCATTGAAACACTTATGTTAGTAGTAGCACCGTAGTCTAACCACCAAGTGTTTCTAGGTACTGAAGCCAAATTTACCTCTCGAACGGACCAAAGTTAGAAATGTACCTTTCTTTACACGCCAAGCATGATATTTAGCACATTCCTTCTTCGATGTCCTTCTTTGTTGCAAAAGAAACAGCTGATATTTTACGAATTTTGAGCTTTATTTTGTTTCTTTTGAGAAGGACCCTTACTCTTAGCGACTTCATTCTTTCTTTTAGAGCCCCTTTCCTTAGAGGTGTTTACGGATGAGCACTTTCGGTCTTTCCTTGCTTCAACCTTTCTTCCTCTTGCACACAATGAGAAATAAGCTCATTAAGAGTCCATTTCTCCTTTTGCATATTATAGCTGACCAGAAATTGGCCAAACTGTGGAGGAAGAGAAATAAGAACTAAATGCACGAGTAAGTCATCCGTCAACTCGAGATTTAGTTTCTTTAATTTTGAAGCAATATTAGACATCTCTATGATGTACTCCCTTATATTTTCTTTGCCTCCGAACTTCATTGAAATCGGTTTCTTTAAAAGAATACCGAGTTTCGGCACTTATCGCTCTTTGCGAAAGCGTTTCTCGATTTCGGCGAGGAAAATTGCAGCATCGGTGATCTCGGTAGACACCGCACCTCTAAAGGCCTCGGGTATGCCGCGCTTTATGATCATTAGACTCGAGCGATTAGAACGGTCCCACTTCTCGAAGTTCCTCCCATCCTCGGAGGAACTTGCATCCGTAACGAGGAGCGGGCTTTTCTATTCTTAATGCTTAGATCTAGATCCATGCGACCAAGAACAATGAGAATGTTCTCTTTCCAATCCTTAAAACTATCACCCTTAAGGATTGGGAACCGAATGAGATTAGCGAGATACATTAGCAACAATTGAAAAATGAACAAAAGATTTAATTAATAAAATGTTTAAATTCGATTAATGGTAAATCTCATCTCAAGATACCTAATGCAACATTAATATCAAGTCTTTGGACGATAACATTAACTGCTAGTGGTAATCTTGTTCTAATGATCAAACATTAACGATAACATATATCGAGTAATAAATCTATCTTTGGATCGATTTATTACTCATATATTATTCCTTATAATTGTTACATGTTTATCATCACAAGTGTGTATGCATTTAGGCCAAGTATTAATTTTCCTTTGGGCCAATTAATACTTGCATGAACCTACATACACACAACATCCATCAATCGTCATGAACTATCTACACATGAGAGGTCACTTTGGCAACATCATGCTTCAATAAGTTCATTAAAAATGATGGACAATTTTAAAATACCATTTATTCGAATTTAATTTAAACTTTAATTTAATTTTATAAAATCTTATATTTATAAATAATGGGCTAATTTATAAGCCATAAAGCCCTATGATTTACAAAACAAAATTATTGATTTTATAAAATTAATCAATCCTAAACTTTACAATTAATTTACTCATTTTAAAATGAGTAACTTAATTAACTTAAATTTTAATTTACTCATTAACTAATAAAATCAAGAAAATCAATTTAAAACTAAATAAAATAGAATAAAATAAAATAAAATTTATTTTATTTTATTTTATTTTATTTTATTTTTCTGATTTTTTTATTATTATTATTTTTTTTTCCGCGAACCGGGTCCGCGGAATTGGTCCGTGAACCGGTTCCAGTGGACCGGGTCCACGGAATGGTCCGTGGACCCGGTCCACGGACCGGTTCGCGGACCGGTTCCGCGAACAGTTCCGCGAACCGTCGCGGATCGCGCGCGAACAGTTTCGCGAACCGTCGCGGATCGCGCGCGAACAGTTCGCGGTTCGCGAACTGAGGCGCCGCCTCCGGCGCCGCCGGCGGCGCCCTCCTCCGGCGCCGCTCCGGCGGCGCCGATTTCGGCGCCATTTCCGGCGGCTCTCTTTCGCCGCTCGTTTCGATTTTCGCCGGATTTTGCCGTCGTCGGAGGACGCGCCATCGCACCTACCGAGCGTCGCGGTCCGTTGCGGCATTCCTTTCTCCGTAGTCCCGCCGCCGCAACCTTTTGCGGGCGAATCCTTCGCGGGTAAAGGCGAACGAAAGGGATAAAAAACACGAAATAGGAGGAGAATCTCAACAAGAACATGAACGGGAGGCTCTGATACCAATTGTTAGAAATTTTCTTTTAAATTTTCCAAATAGATTTTGATCGAATCAAAATCTCTTAGGAAATTGCCACGAGAATCTTTCGTTCATGTTCAAATTAATGAAAAAAATGAATCGATACAATAGCGGAAGCGTACCTGAATCCATTTGATCGATTGCAAGCAACGATCTTCCAATCTGCAATTTATCCGGAGTTTTCCTTAGTTTCTCTCGTTGATGGGGAACAAGAGAATTTTAAAAGTATGCAGATCAGGGACCATTACCCCTGTATTTATTGTAACCAACTGGTGGTTACAAAGGATTGCTTAATTCCAATTCTGCCCCTCATTAAATTGGAATTTGCTCTTATGGTATCCACACTTATAATTTCATGACAAATGTGCCTAAAGTCATAAACTTTATTAATTAATTAGACCACAATAATTTTGACTTGTTAAATAATGACCCAACACATTTATTAATTACATTGTAGTCCCATAAATTATCCAACAAAAAGTCCTATTGACAAGTTCAACATATGATCTAATCAAAATATTTAAGTATATTTATGAAAGCATAAGGCGGAGATTGAGTTCAGTAAACTCGGCAAGACGGTTCGACAAAATAGTCCAACCGAGTTCAACCGATCGGATTATACAATACTTCAAGTATTGACTTAGCTAGTTTCTCAAGAAATTTGCCTTGTTTGTTTGGCAAATTAGTTTGCTGACATAATTCCATAAATCTAAGCCACATCATAAACTCCTCCTAGTTGAATAACTTTCTAGTTCAATGGACTTCACACGTAGCTCTATCTTGTGCAATACGCTCCACACATAGGATTATTTCTCTTATATCTTTATGTAATTGAACAAAATAACACATGGTTTTGCTTGAGAGATCATTTCTCTTATATCTTTATGTAATTGAACAAAATAACACATGGTGTTGCTTGGTTTTGAATTAATTTCATGTTTCTTTTTTTTTCTTTTTTTGGAGATCGATGAAGAGTTATATGTGTTTTGTGGTTTTTCTTGACAACATTTATGTTGTTATACTTTCATACATATATGAGTTTGGTATTAATTGCATTAAGATAACCAAGAACCCCTTCTTTCCAAGTCATATGACTTTAGAGTTTCTTCTGGATGGCTTTTTAATGCTATGTTTCTGAAACATGAGTTTGGTAGCAAGTGCTTTTAAAAAATTAAGATCTCCAATTTTATGTTCTTTTTGTATTCTTGTAGTGGCAGATTATTTAGCTCTATATATTGGCTTTGAGCCCTCATTTTTTTCTTTTAAATTTCCTCAAGATCTATGAGTGCAAGGACTTCTACAACCCTAAAAGTTAGTCAACTCCAATTGTGTTTTGCAATGCTGCATATTTACATCACAACAATAAGTTAGTTATAAAAGAAGATTTTATAGGTGCCCCAGAAATAGAACAGTTGTTAATTGTCGTTTTTTTAAATTGAGATGACAACTTTGAGGAGTTCAGTTAAGTTAGTGACCATGTTTGAATAGTAGCTTTAAAAAGAAAGTTTTCTATAGATTTGATCTTTTGGACATTAAAACCAACATTATGATAAAATTATTTGTTAATATTATAATTTTAATTTTCATGTTAATCACATCTAAGTGATATATAACTTTTCATGTAATATGTTGGACTTTTAACATTTTCAGGATTTAAGACATTTATTTATATTGCTCTGTTTAAGTTAATTCTGAAATGATAAACTCCCAACTACCACATGTATATAAGATATTATGTTCTTTATTTCAGAAACAGCTGCAACACAGAGATATACATTTCAACAGCAACAGTTTTCTCGCAACATACTTTTCATGCATCTTCACAATCACTTCTTCAAACAACAACAGTCGATCTTAAATCATACATTTAATTTATTTTTAAAATATATAATATTTTTAAACATAATTTTTCATCTGCAAAATACTTTTAGTTCAAAAACAAAATCTACTTAACAAAAATTGAAAGAAATTATCAGCAATATTTTAATTAACTATCAAAAATATATAAAAAAAAACGGCAGTGGAATTGTGGACTTGGAGGACTACGGGTTGACAACGGTAGTATTAGCTGGTACACATTAGATGGCAACAGAGTTGCATAATTAAATCTATGCGGGCGGGCCACCATATGGACGTCAAAGTCCTTATAAGTTGGCGAGAGTGTCGTACGCTAATTGCTAAATAGAGTTATCAAGAAAGCCATCGCTTATATTCGGTTGGTTGGTTCAACAAATGTGTCCAATACGAATAAACTTTTAAGTTCAATTGATAAATGAGTCCAACGATAGCATTCAATTGTGCTCTATTTATTTGGCTCAAATTAATTAAATAGTAATAATATAATATTTTTATATATATCTTAAAAAGCTTTGTTTCTCTCGCTTTTCTCTTTTTTTTTTTCTCTTGTTTTAATTAATTTTTAATGGAGAGAAAATTAATAATTAGAGGTGTCTAAGAGACCCGTTAGATTTTAATTTTGTTATTTAATCAAATGAGGCTCAACTATTTGCAATAATTAAGAAGTTGTCTACATATTAACCTACTAAAATTTGGCAAATAATAGTTATTTAAATCATAAAACGTATTTTATGTCATTTGGGTCACTTAATATATAAAAGTAAAATATCTCTAAAATTCTTCCATTGGTGCATGTAATATCATTCATGATAAGCTGCCAACAAATTTCCAATGTCCAACACAAATTTCAAGACATGGCACAAATTTTGAGGTGATCTTTGAAGCAAAAAATATTCAAATTTCGATCAAAAGTCATGTAGAGCTCCGATTTCAACAAACATACACTTAAAGTGACAGGATCTACCATACACACCCAATGGTACCAAAATTAGTTCAATCCGAACTAAATCAAGTCTTTATCAAGTCATTAACCACTTTTGGAAACTTTTCAGGCATATTTGGAAGATCAAACAGATGTTGAGTCTAGCGAGCTTATAGTTATATCGATCTTCTTAACATGATCAATCCAACGAGCTCAAGATCACTCAATTCTGACATCGTTAAGACACTCAAATGTCCATCAAATACAGTCAAATTGAGGGAATCTCTTTGGGTCGTCGATTAGAGTATTTCGAATTCCTTCATTAATTGCAACCAAGAAACAATAAATTGAGTGTGACCCCTCTTGAGGGGATACTTGGAGCTTGAAACCTAAAGAAGATTGAAGTTTGGAGAAGGAACAGATATCTAGAATCATTTTTGCACCGATGATCCAGCGAACGCCTCCTGCCCCTGCAACCGCCAGTCACCATCAACTAACGCTCGCCGATGGCCACTGGTCACCATAAACCTTCTCCCTCTCCTAACAATGAATTATCTTACAAAAAAACCTACAAAGTGGGGCATCACCATGGGCGCGCTGACCCCGAAGACATTGCATTTAAGCCCTAATTATTACTCTCCATTGTGATCCTCCCTAACACAGAGCAACAAGTTGATCCACACACCGATGTTGTAGCTCAGAAAATCGTGTAACTATTTCCATTCTGTGGGGCAATGTACTATATATGTTATCACCAATTTATAATTGATTTCTTCAATTAGACCATACCCTATGGTTTTTTTTTTTTTCCTTCTGGGTTTTCAACGTAAAAATCTTCAGGAGTTCTTGCACATAATTTCTATTATTTGATTGTGTGTTGTGTTCTCATGCAACACTAAGACATTAGTTAATCACTCTGTCTTCGTGAATTCTCTTGCATCTATCAGTTTGACGTCATATGTGGGAAACAAACAATCCCACCACTGAAGTACCTGCGAAATTCGATGCATGACCATTAGATGCAACAATCGCAACAACGGAGCATCCTGCTCCAACACCCATCATTCCAAGGGCAGTCATGGGGCCAAGGGAGTCAAGTATGCACATCTTTCCACCCTTGGAAGGTGTTACCCTGGTGGCGAAGGCGCCTCAAGTTCTTCTCCGTAAGACTTAGCAGGATGGAGTAGTCTCAACTAGAGATTTTACAGCTCCTATGTGTAGTCGACAACTGCTATCCGATGGAACTTACTTGCCACTGATTCAAAATGAAGAAATGGTTATTGTGCTAAAAAAATAGGCTTCTAAATTATGCAAAAAAGTAATTAATATCATCAACATATGTTTTAAACCAAAATATAGCAAATTAGGGCAACACATTACGATCAGAAATTTAAACGCAAGGCAAAGTATGGACTGCAACACCTTTGCGCTTAAAGAAAACATGAAGTACAACTACGTTTTAGTGTAGTAAATAGTGTGCAAAATATTTAAACAGCATAAAATGAAGACACCATGTTCTGAATTATATGTTCTTAGACTTAGTTCAATGTGCAAAATAATGTTTCAGCCAAGAAAAAATGAAAAAACAATGATTGTACTGAAGAAAAAAGACTTCCAAATTACTCTAAAAAGTAATAATATCAGCTAATGTGTTTCTAACTAAAAATAACAAGTTTGGGCAACACATTATGATTAGAATTTTAAACCCAAGACTTTCGGACGACAACATGGTTATACTCAAGGAACATATGAAGCACAATCATGTTGTTGTGATTGGAATAGTATGTAAAATCCTTAAACATCTTATATTGGAGACTAAACATATTCTGCAATATAAAATTAAAATGTCATGGAAAGATTATATGTTCATATACTGAGATCAGTGAATGTAATAATATTGTATTCAAGAAAAAAATATGAACAAACAATGATTGTGCTGAAGAAAAAAGGCTTCTTAGTTACTCAAAAAAAAAAAAAAATTCATTACATGTATTTTAACCATAATATAGCATATTTGGGCATCATACTACGATCAAAACTTTAAACCCAAGACAAACTGTGGACTGCAACATGATTGTAATCAACGAAAATATGAAGTATAACTATGTTGTAATGAATGAAATAGTATGTAAAATTCCTAAGCATCATATAATGATGACTAGCCATGTTCTAAAATATAAAGTTAAAATCTTAGGGCTAAATTATATGTTCATAAATTGACTCTAGTGAACAGAGTAATGTTGTATTCAAGAAAAAAATTAATGAAATAGTGGTTGTATTGAAGAAAAAAAGGCTTCCAAATTACACACAAAAAAAAAGTAATTAATATCAATTACATGTGTTTTTAACAAAAATATAGCAAGTATGGACAACACATTATGATAAAAAACTTATACTCAAGACAAGTTGTGGACAATAAAATGGTTTCACTTAAAAAAAATATATATATGAGGTGCAACCATTTTGTAGTGAAGGAAATAGTATTTAAAATTTTTGAACATCATATAATGAAGACCAAACAAGTTCAAAATTATAAGATTAGAATGTCTGGGCAAAATTATATATTCATAAATCGAGTCTATTGAGGATAAAAATGTTGTATTCAAGAAAAGAAAAAGAAGAAGAAATAGTGGTTATACAAAAGAAAAAAAGACTTCTAAATTATAGAAAAAATTAATCAATAACAGATACATACGTTTTTAACAAAAAACAGTAAGTTTGGGCAATACATTATGACCAAAAATATAAGTCAAAGATAAATTTTTTGACAACAACATAGTCTTACTTGAGCAAAAAATAATGTACAAGTATGTTGAAGCGAAAAAAATAGTATATAAAAATCATGAAAATTGTATAATAAAGACTAAATAGGTTCTAAAATATGAAATTAGAATGTCAGTGCTAAATTATATGTTCATAGAATGAGTTCTTTGGGCATATTTAACAACATTAAATTCAAGAAGAAAAATGAAATAGTGGTTGTACAAAAGAAAAAAGGCTTCCAAATTACACAAAAAAAAAAAAAAAAATTATATCATGTACATGTGTTCTTAACACAAAAAAGTTAAGTGTGGGCAACTCATTATGATCATAAAGCTAAACTAAACATAGATTGCAGAATAAATCATAGTTGTACTCAAGAAAAATATGAAGTATGTAATGACAATTTATAGAGAAGAATATTGTTTCTAAAAAAAAAAATTACTTTCGAAAATAATGCCGACGTTCCAATGAAGATTTCTAGATGAGAATGATGATTTGTAAATGAAAATTTTGTTTTTTTGGAATACATATAAATCTCAGAATCAATGTCAAGTTGCTAATGATCATTTGTAGAGGACAATATCGGCGACTGTGCCAAAGGAAAGAGAACAGTTAAAACTAAAGAACGATGAGAAAGACTAGCCTTAAAAGCCGAAACCCTAAAAATGTAATTTCAAACGTGTGATCAACATTTTGAATCACCATATAGGGTAATATCGGGTCGGGTCGAGCTTCGCCGCTGTTAATAAATTTAATAAAAATATATATACTATACCCTTGTGTCAAATTCAGATTAGAGTACGAACATAGAATTACGTTCGGACGTAATATTTTCTCTCGATCGGATATCATTTACATCGTACAAGACTACTAATTCATCAACTAATTTATAACTTTTAATAATCTAAAATAAAGTATTAAACATCTTATATTCTAATTATTATTTTAGGGAAACTTGGCTGCAATGGCTAAAAAAGTATATTGAATGCCATCAGAATAATGATAATTTTATACTATTTCTCATTACCCCAAAGTTTGAAAGACTGAAAATATCATTATTCACGGCATTCCAAATGAGGCGATTAGAATAAAATTAAAGTTCCAAGACCCCCAAATCCCACGCATCATATAAAATATATGTGAATTGTTCAGGGACCTACACAATATTGGAATGATTAGATGAGATTTCCATTAATGAAAGGAAGAAATAGTGCTAAAAAAATTAAGAATTTAAAAAGAAAAAGGAAGAAATATTGTAAAATATTTATATTAGGAGCCTTATTGTGCTATAACATTATATTTATTTTATTTTATTTTTGAAATATTGATGTAAAACTTTGGAGTCAACTTTGCATTATTCAAATGTTTAGTCTGATTTTATTCGACGTAATGTTTCCTCTGATTTTATTGGACTTTCTATTGACTGTATTCGTGGAATATAAGACTTAATAAATTTTTTTTCTTGACCTTGGTTTTATTATTACGTGTGATTACAATAGCAGAGTAAGATTATTTTCAAAGAGGCATAAAATAATTTAAAAAACAATTGTCAAACTTTTTTATTCTTATTTGAAACCGATATTGATTATTTTAATTTTTTATTAGATTTTTTTTATAAGAAAACAAATATGTTTATATAATGATAAAAGAATTTACTTATAAGATGTTTTCTGAACTATTAATGATGTGTGCTAGAAGTTCCTTGACATAAGAGTAATGAATTAGCATCTTAGCGTTAAACAAAAATCTAACATACACTCAGGTAATTAAAGAGAAGTAAGTAAGATGAGACTCCTCGATTTTTTACGTGAAGAACTATGAAAATAGAAATAAATCATGAGGTCTAGCTCAGTTTAAATAACCCACTATGAATTGTGAGTAAAAAGGTCCACTCTTCTCCTGAAATAGGGAAGATGAAGTTGCAAAGATGATTAGTGTAAATCTACATAAATGGTTTATCATTAATTATTGTAGTCTGACTGCAATGAATTTAGTTATTAGTGATAGTAGGTTGCAAGGGCCATAGTAGGCTGTTATGGAGATAGTAGTTTGTTGTGAATATTGTAGATGGTGATCGTGATGTCAGCTTGTCGTATAGGTCATAGATGAAAGTCATGGTAGTAGTTAGTTATATGGGTCACAGATGATTGTCTCTGGAGCGTCAGTTGGTTACAGAAGACATGGTAGAAAGCTATATGAGCTGTGAGCCATGTAGTCGTAGTTGGTCAAATATATTGTAGTGGCGAGTTGTGATAATGTTGGTAGGCTATAAATCCCGGGTATTGAGGGTTGTGTGAGTTGTGTTAGCTGTAGTTGGTTATATAATTCATAGCAGGAAGTTGCTAAGACATTTTTAGGCCACAAGGGCAAGAGTTAGGAGCTATACAAGTTGTAAGACACATAAGCCATAGTGGTTAGTTGTGATGAAGACTATAGGACATTGAGGCTGGAGTCAGAAGCTACATGAGTTGTGAACCACATTGACCGCAGTTGGTCATGTAGACCATAATGATGAGCTGCAATGACATATATATGTTGCAAGGGAAAGAGTCAATAACTGCACGAGTTTTAAGCCATGTGGGACGTAGTTGGTCACATAAGATGCATTAGTTAGTTTTGATGACGTCCTTAGGCTGCAGAGGTTGGAGTCGGGAGCTGCATAAACTGTGAACCACGCAGGGTGTAGTAGTGATCTTCAATGACGTCCGTAGGCCCTAGGGGTAGGAATCTGGGGCTACACGAGTTGTAAGCCATGTAGGTCATAGTAGGTCATAGTAGGTCACAGTGTCTACAGTCGCTAGTTATGATGATGTTTGTAAGTTGCAAGGGTCGGACTTGAGAGCTGCAAGGAAAGAGTTTTAGGAGTCTAGAGAAAGTCATTGTCTTCAAAATGCATTATAACACAGTCTTCGACATGAGTCATTGCACCGTATTTGAGGGTGTTGCTATAGTGTCAACATGTGTGTCATCACACTATATCTGTGTTGCATTGTTACACCATCTTCGAAAAGCTTCATTACATCGTGTTTGGGGTGCGTTGTTACATCTTCATTGGAGCATATGGGATGTGTTGTTTCACTGTCTTTAGGAATTGTCATTACATCTTATCCAGGGTCGCGGGGCGTTGTTGCACTGTATTTGGGGTGCATTGTTACACCGTCTTTGGGGTGCATTGTTACGCCGTCTTTGGGATGCATTGTTGCACCATTTTGCAATGTACATTTAGATTTCGCAACACACATCGTGACTTTGCAAAGGACTTTACTGCAAGGAGCGTGTGACAACCGATGGTCAATAGTGGATGGCAGGTGGTGGTCGAAGTTGGCCAGCGGTGACAACCAGAGCTGACAGGAGGCTGCAAAAGTTGTTGTCAGAGACGGCGACAACAGGAGTTATTTGAAGGCAGTGGTGACGACGGTCGAAGTTGGCCAGTGGCATTGGTCAGAGTTGGCGCAGAGAAGACAACAACGAGAGTTATTTGAAGGCGGTGGTGACGACGATCGAAGTTGGCCAGTGGCATTAGTCAGAGTTGGCGGTGGGGACCAGAGTTAATCGGAGGCGGAGATGTGAAGAGTTTGTCAGGGACAACAGAGAGTCGGACTTAGCCGACAAAGCCGACTGTCAAAATTGGCGGCAGCAACTATCGAATTGGGAGGCATTCACCAGAACGTCGGTGCAGAAGCAATGTTGAACTCCATATCATCTTCCAAGCTTCACCCTTCTTCTAGCTCCAGATCTCTCACTTGCTCAAGATCTTAGTCCCCTTCTCATGAGCGGGGTAAGGCATTATTTATAGAGCCTAGGTTGCAAATAAGTAAGAATGCAGGCTACTCTAATCAGACGAATTGAAAAGAACCCTTAGATCGGACAACTTTCGGTAGACATTTGAATACCTTAATGATGTCAAAATCATGCGACCTTAGGCTCAAGTGATTAATTTTGTGGAGACGCTTGATTTAACTATGAGCATGCAAGATTCAGAATCAGTTTAACCTTCCAATCATATTTTAAAAAATTTCAAATGTGATTTAATAACTTGATTGAGGGAGACTTCATTTGAGAAGGTGGTGCAGCTTCATTCCATTAAAGTAAATGCCGATGCACGAAGAAATTTTCATTTGGTGAAGCAACGTCTCTTAAACATTTCCAAAAGTTATTTCACAAGAACGAAAATCTTTTACCATTTTAGATCGCAGATAAAAAACTTTACTGAATGGCAAAGCATCTTCATACGAAGTCGCAATCTCACGCTTTAAAAATAGTTATCTGTGTTCATTATGATTGAGCTTCGGAAGACGAAGATCATCACCATTGATTCAAATAGACTTTTATAAGGTGCGATGCCTCCGTGGAAGGTGTTGGCAACAAATGGCGTTAGGTGTAGTGGAACAAAGTTGGCGAGAAATAAATTTAAGGTGGCATCTCCCCATCATTAGTTACTAATTACCATTACTAATTTAAACAATTATATTATAGTATCTCAAACTTTACAGCACTATCAGTTAAATGATTTGTTTAATGGTTTTAAAGTAGATGCAGTGTGGTGCTTCGAGTTGATTGGCAAACACTTTGGGTTGCTTTTTTCATACTCTCATCATTAATGGTTCATATAATTGTTGATAAAGTGATCTCAAATCAATTTTGATTATGATCTTGATATAAAATAGATTTAAAGCCAGTCATTATATATATATATATATATATATATATATATATATATATATATATATATATAAAAGGTTGGTATTTGAGAATACAACTCCCCATATGTGCTATTTGTCCCCGTAAGAATCGAACACGGGTCGAGAGGGTCTTACGCTGACAGCGCAGATTCTCTACCAACTTGCAACTTAAAGGCATACGTCACATATATGTATATATATGTTTGTATGTATTTGTATACATACATGTATGTCTATATATATATATATATATATATATATATATATATATATATATATATATATATATATTATTATTATTATTATTATTATTTTTTTTTTTGTAAAGAAATCGGCATTTGGGTCCGGTGTGCTCCCAACTACTAATTTCCCATATGCTTATTCGACTAGGTCCGCACTACGCAGTGAGGATCGAACCGGGGCCTACGAGGGACTACAGTAAACCGCCCGAAACCACTGAGTCATAGTTGCGGCACATGTATGTTTATATATATATATATATATATATATATATATATATATATATATATATATATATATGGTTGGAGGCTAATATATGAGGCCCCAACTACCCTAATGTGCCTAACTATTCGAGGACCGCCCTAACTACCGACAAGTGGTCAGAGGCGGATTTGAATCCGTGACCTGAGGAGACTTACGACTTACAAAAAGGCTGCTCTACCAACAAGTCACGGCTGTGTGTGTGTAATGCTTCAAAAATTTAAATAATTCATTGTTTAAAGTTTTGCATTTTATCATTTTATTTATCAGTTATAGTGTGTTTTACTGTTTGAATATAATTCTCTCAAGTACCACTCAAAAAAGAAAAAAAAAAAACCCGCCAAATAATTATGGGGGCATTTGGGGCAACTTATTGTGTGGGCGTGTTTTGAAAAAGCTGCTGGCAGCGTTTGTTTATCACGGTTCTGGATAAACACCAGCTCTTTTTTATTAAACGCAGCCGCGGGTTCGACCCTGCGGCCCATGTTCGGAGAGCATTTATTCCCACGATTTCCCTCATCCTGCTCTCGGCCTGTGCTAAAGCCCCAACACTTTTCTACAGTGCTTATCGCACTGGACGTCATCGTCGTCGTCATTGTCGTGATCGATGCATCCATTCCTAGTTCATCGGCAACCTTCTTCTCCGCCAACATGAGCGACGTTCCTTCCCCAACTGACATCGTGTCGCTCATCAACTCGCCATTCCTCTCCTTAGTGCTCTCCTACATCTGCAGCGCGAACTCGAGGTTCCACAGAATATCCCCCATGGCCAGCGATCGATGTTGTTATCTGACACGCATTTCTCTGCTATCTAAGCAACCTTCTTGAAGCATTCGGGAGTAATCTTTCCCTTCAGATACGGATCAATGATTTGATCTAGAATGCCCTTCTTCTGGAAATTGCGCGCTCATTTGACGAGGCTTACTTGCTCCTTCGGCAGATTAGGGTTCAACACAGGACGCGCGCATAGACCCTTGAAGAGCACCACACCGAATGAATAAACATCAAATTTTTCTGTAAGTCTGCCTTCTGAAGTACTATGGATCAAGGTAAATGAAGCTTCCCTTCACCATTGTGCTGACGTGAGTGTTGTCGCGACATGCTTCATCAGTATTTTAAAATTAATTTTATCATACTTTTAATTATAATTTTAATAGTTTATTTCTTTTTTTTTTTCAATCTTGGTACGCACTGTTAAATGAGGTTCGTATCTTATTTTATGTACTGTTCTGAACTCGTATTTTCTTCTCAAGTAACCAACAAATATATGTACGATAGCTATTGCTAGAATAAGCTTTCTTACACGAGGGACGGAATGGTCAAATCAACTCGTTTTCTAAACGCACGAATCAAATAACCATACAAGCTTATTCGGATCGGTACACTATCAACGAGTTATCAATAAGGTGCAACTGCCCCAAACAAACTCTACCCTAAGCCTAGGATCTGTCATCCTCAAATGTTACTAAAATAGATGGTGTTGTACATAAGTTAAATTGTTTACACTAAAAGGTTTATTTTTGGTTCAGACCTCAAAGCACAAGGTGAAGCAATTTTTTTGTTAATCAAAGCGCTCAAAACTAATATAAAATCAAGAATGTATTGGTACACTCATCAATAATTATAAAACCTGAATTATTTATTTGATTACTTAAAAGTTGATATAGAAAACTTAAATGCAAATTGTAAAGTTGAAGCTGTCAATTATAATTTATAATAATATATAATCGTTTGATGGGATAATTATGAACCTGAAAACTGCCAAAAAAAAAAAAAAAAACAACTCTTATAATTCATAACAAGATTTAAATTTAAAGCAAAAAAATAATAAAATCTTAATTTTTATAAAGCAAACAAAAAAACTTGGCAATTATCACCATCTCTTTTATTCAAATAGTATCCTTCTTCTTCAAGTAGAAATTCTTCATCTTTACCTTTTTTTTTTTCTCTTTTTTGTAAGTTAACTTTATTTTTCTTTCCTGCACCTAGTAGCGGAGACAAGTCGAGATGAACTAGCACTCATTATAGATGAACTCGTCTTTTGATCCGCTTAGGCCCGGAAATAGAAACCAGCCCCCTTCAGATCCATTCATTTCTGCAAGCAGGCGGGATCCAGAGCTAAGCCCCCTCCTATTCGAACAAAGACAAGCTTCCCTCGCCCCACAAGCACCCAACCTTCCTTTTCTAGCACCTTCGGTTTGGCTCCACGAACGCGCCACCTAGGAGCCCCACTCATATTAAAAAGGCTCAAGCTTGAAAGACGATTCTGATAAGTAGTTACGCTGCCATTATTGCACCTTCGATCAACTTCTCCTGAAGCCTCTTGATTTTATCTCTAAGTGTGATCTTCATCAATAAACTATTGTTCATCATCATCTTGAATTACTTCAATCAACCAATCATAATTTTTACCAATTAAATCCAAATTAATTGGGTCAATTACATCTCTCAAATTTAACCTTCTCTTTAAAGTTCAATTATATTTGATAGAATCAAATCCTTTAAGCTCTTTTTATTTAATTGATTTTTTTTTTGTATATGAATCTATAAAAAATCAAAGTTAATGCATATAATATGAGAATTATTTAATAGATTTAAAATTTATAAATTATTAATTTCCTCGAAGATTTCTACCAGTGAACTTGACAATCAATTTTTATAAAGTTTGCGCTGATCCACAATTACATCTCCCACTGTTGTATTATTAATGCAAGTTCTCGTTGTTAAATTTAATCAATTAAAAACTCAAAATTAGGAGAGAATGTCTTAGCATTCTCTAATATATACGTTGTTAAATTCTAAGTTGTCTTTCGAAAATACTCGCCTTGAGATCAAGAGTACGAAGAGGGAGGAGGAGAGACACAAGAAAAGTGTTAGGAAATTCTCAGTAGAGTAGTCGAAAAAAAGTCCTTAGACCCGATGTCCTGTTATTCATCTTTTTGCCCACTACTTATAGGGGCATACTTACACAATTACAGTAAGTAGAGAATGGTTATAGAAACCGTCATTAATGCAATTAATGTGTTGATTTACTACTAAATTTGTATTACAATTTAAATTCAAATATGACGGTACTCATCTGGTTAACCTGTTTTGGTTCGGTCGACCAAAGCTACTTGTCTCATGGAAGTTGTTTCTACCGATGTATAAGTGGTCAGTGAGTCGGTTGCGTTAGACTGACATTTAGGGAGATTTGGAGGTTGTGACCGTAGATTAGCTCATTAATCGAATGCTCCGATGGAGGACTTGGTCAATCTGGGGATCAATCAGATGACATGTTTAGATCATGCCTCTTGAATTTAATGTCTCGATCATTGAGCAATCATCTTTTGTCGTTCGATTGTTTTGAGATTTGTGCCGATAATTTTGGTGTGTACATATTAGTTCCCCGAGTTTTTCTGCTCCTTGACAGTGACAACTATGATAGGGACAAAAAAAATTATTAAATAATGAGTGGCGTCAAAATTAAGAACTGATTGAACAATTGCCTTCCCTTTGGATTCCGTACTTAGTGTGTTATATGAATAGAGTCATAGACTTGGCATTGAATTCTTTGCCACCAGTTTTTTCCAGATAGTCGAGGTACATTATGGCTGATGGCACATGTCGGGTCAGTGCGCATCCCAAAACTCTGCAAAAGTGAGCTTCTGGGGTTCTGGTCGCTGTATATAGAAAGAAATGCGTGAAAAGAGAGAAAAGCAACCGAGGCCTGAATTTGATCACGTTGATGTAGCTCGTCGATGGCGCTGAGGATGGTCATTGAAAACATTTTGTTGGGAAACTCTAGTGTTCAGACTTGATGTGAACACGATTATCGAGAGCCAACAAGCCTTGCTTGCTGAAGGTACTGAGGAGAGTGGAAAGGAGTTGAAGGGAGCGGTGATCATCGTCCCTCCTAAACTACCACTCTATGAAGGCAAAGGTACCCCGTCGCAAGAGAGAGAAAAGTTTTGAAGGCCCTTTCTTAAATGGATAGATTTATAGGTATGTAATGCTTTCTTTGGCAGCTGGCAGTTTTTTAACAATTTTTTAAAGTTATCCCAATGCAGATGAGTAGGCCGGGTCACCGCGAAGATGGTGGGCCTTCGAAGGACTTTGCAGAGTTCGTCCCAACTGCGGTTGCCAGCATGTAGGCCGAATTAGTTGGGCTTTCGTTTTCAATCACTTCAAAGAGGCATCAGTCACTTCACCCTTTGCCCGCTACTGGCTCTCAATAGGAGCAAACAGAGTGGTGGCCACCTTCTTCCAGATCCATGGAGCAGCAAGCAGGCATGACCGAACGCTTAGCGGTGTTGGTTGTTTCCTTGAAGGGAGCGACAAGAGGTTCAGCCGTAGATCTTGTGCGGGAGTTATCAGTACACTTGGCAACCACGGACTTGGAGGCAGGGGCCTTGCGGGTAGAGGTTGACACCTTGTGAAGCGATCTGACCGAGGCACTGCGCAAGCTAGGAGCGCTTCGCGAGTCGGCCAATCTAAGCAAGTTCCATCACGAGGCCAACCGGGTGGATCTAGTTAGGCAGGCGGAGAGATGGTCTTCCAAGGGTTGACTCAGAGGGGGTGTATCTTGATTGAGGCCTTAGATAACAAAAAAATGAGAAACAGGTGTTATGTCACCCTCCCTTGCATCAACAAAATGAGAAGCATATTTTCAAGGAATAGAGGTAACATTGCCGGTTATCGTATCTTGAATAACAACTATGGTTTCAAACACGAAAGTAAGGCATCTCGAGGCCACACTGCAAGGAAGCGAGTTCTCATTTTCTACGAAATTACTTGGCCCTGGGAGACGCTGCTGCTTCCCGTGCTTGGAGGTGAGCTTCTCCTTTGTCTCCTTGGCCCAGATCACCTCGTCAATATCCAAGAGGTGTGATTGTTCCTCGATCATCTTGCCCCTCAGCATTTGAGTAATCGTCACCTTAGCAGTGTACTGTGGAATCGAGAGAAGACGACTGGTCAGCATCTCCTTGTCGATGTCCCTACTCGATGGAAGTGACCTTGGTTTTCCCACCACTCGCTCCAATGGCTTGTTCCACATCCCCCAGTCACCATAACAAGAATCGACCAGAAACTTTTTCTTTCAATTGTCCATCTTATTCTCCACTCCTAGTAAGTGCAGTTTCTTGCCCGCATAAAACAAGGTGAAGCCCTCTTTATCAACCTTGAATGAGAATAAGTGCTTAAACAGATCGATCAACCATAAATTATGATCCTGATGACAATAGAGGACGGAAGTCATTATTGAGGCTATAGATTTCGGTAGCACTTGCGCTAGAATAATCATGTACGTATTGAAAACACTCCATATCTCATCACAAAAAGGCAATCAGAGGCCTTACTTGAACTGGTCCTTATAGAAGACCAAATCCTTACCCAAGTCATTCGTCACTTGCGCCAATTGAAACATCCTTTGAAGAATGATACTGTCGTAAAGAACATACTTCCTCTGCAACTCCTACATGTTATCATCCATCAAGAACAAAGGATAAGCACCCTTGACAAAGCTAAAGAGTTTGGGTCAGTATTTGGGTGCCATATCAGAGAGCCAAAGTCGGCTGAAAGATGAATGGAGGTAAAAAACCGAAGGCACAGAGAAAGAAACTATAATGCATAAAGTAAAAAGAAATGATCATTTGCTCTGTTTGTAGGGCAGGCGTGTAAGATGAAGTGTCACATAATGATGAGTGTCATGCCAAACATCATTTCAAATTTATTTAAAGATCATTTTATTACAAATAACATTATCACAAGTTTCGAATAAAGTGCTTTATGAATGAGTCCCGCGAGGCTTCGGTCGAGACATACCCCCTCTGAGTCAACCTTTGGTGGATCATCTCTCTGCATAAACTAACCTGGTGCACTTGGTTGTCCTCGCTATGGGACTTGCTAAGATCAGTCGACTCGCGAAGCACTCCTAGCTTGTGCAGTAATTCAGCCAGCTTGCTTTGCAGGATGGCGACCTCCTCCCGCAGGGCCACGGCCTCTGAGTCCATGGTTACCATGTGGACTGATAACTCCTGCATAAGATCTACATCCGAACCTCCGGTCACTCCCTCCGAAGAACTAACCAACACCGCCAAGGGTCCGATCCCTCCCGTCTGCAACTCTATCGATCTGAGAGAGGGCAGCTGCAGCTCTGCTTGGTCCTGTCAAGAGCTGATAGCGAGCAAAAGGTCGGCTGCCTAGTGCCCCTTCAAAGTGATTGATGGCTGAAGCCCTGCAAACCCGGTTTATAGGCTTGCCACCGCAGCGGTGACGAACTCTGTAACGTCCTTCGAAGGCCCACCATCTTCGTGGCCCTCTGACCTGACCAATTCGTCTGCATTGGGATATGTCAAAAAAAAACTATTAAAATTTGTCAATGAACAAAGAAAGCTTTACACACCCATAAATCATCTACTGAAAAAAGGGCCTTCAAAAGCTTTTCTCTCTCATGATGAGGTACCTCCACCTCCCAGTTGTGGCAGCTGAGGAGAGGCGATGATTGTTGCTCCCTTTCACTCTCCTCAGCACCTGCTGCAAGCAAGGCCTATTGGTCATCGACAGTCATATTCAAATCGGGCCCAAATGAAATAGTTTCCTGTCGAAGCTTATTCGACGACCGTTCATCAGCGCAATCAAATGAGTTGACTACATCAGCCGAATCAGGTTCAAGCCTCGACCGTTTTTCTTTCTTCACACTCTTTCTCTTCTTCAGATGGGTCAGGGCCCAGAAGCCCCCCTTGACTAGAATTCTGGGATCCTCATCAACCTGAATCATAACACAGCCATGATGTATCTAGGAAAAACTGGTGGCTATGATGCAACACCTAGTCTATAACTTTATTTATAGAATACACCATGCACAGAATCTAAAGGGAGTACATTGTTCAATCACTTCTTGATTTTTATGACACTAATTGTTTAATAATTTATATTTCCTTATCATAGTTGTAACTATCAAGGAGCAAGAAAATTCAGGTACTAATATGTACACACCAACATCGCTGGCACAAATCTCAAAGCAATCGAACGGCTAAAGGTGATGGCACAACCATTGAGATATTAAATTCTAGAGACACGATCTGATGTGGTCTTCTGAATGAGCAGCACACTGATCAAGTCCACCCTCGGCGAATCTGGTCGACCGATCCTCATCAACTTGATCGAAGCTCCCTAAAAGTCGTGCAAATGCAAACAGTCGACCGACCGCTCGTACATTGATAGAAACGACCTCCACTAGGCACGTCGTTTTGGTCGATTGAACTAGAACACGTCGCATAGCTCATTGCCATCATATTCGAAATTAAATTAAATTATAAATTTAGTATTAAATCAACACATTGATTGCATAGAGCGCGATTTCCATAATCGCCCTCTCTTTGAGGTAAGTGAAGGCTATTTTCATAATCTCTCTCTTATTATGTAATTGTAGTAGAACACTTCCTATAAATAAAAGACTCGACGATGAGTAAAAAGGGGGACCCCGAATCTGAGTACTTTTTCCCAACCTCTCTACTGAGAATTTCCTAATGCTTTTATTCTCCTCTTCTCTACTCCTTATTCCGATTTTAACTCTCGTTATATGTATTTCCCAATGACAATTACAGGTTCAACATGAGTATTTAAGTGTCTTAATGATATCATAATCAAATGATCTTGAGCTCGTTGGATTCAGATCGAAGAAAATATTGATTGAATTATAAGCTTGTCAGATTTGGAATCCATTCAATCACAAATGTCCATCCAAAAGCCTACAATTCCTTGATCTGTGCTTCATCGAACTCTGGTTAAACAAATTTTTACTTCATCGGGATCATCTTTTCGAGACAGACAATTTGATCATAAACTTGATGAAATAAGAATTTAGATAGATCATGAATCCCTATTCAAAATTATTTCTTATTCAAAATACTTTGAAATTCGTACATAATTAAAATAATTTTTGAAAAAGTGACATAAATTTTTATAAACAAAAAGTGTGACTAATTCTTCTAATAAGATAAGATCATTTAACAAATCCAAAACAGAGCATTTGCATCACAACTTTTTCTTTATTTCCAAAAAGAAAATTATATTATATCTTATCTTCGTCGAAACACGACTTACTTCTTACCTCCGGTAATTAGTAGCGAGGAATCAAAGCGTACTTCATGCCAAACGGCTCCGTGTAGCCGTCCGATGCCTCATTTCTCCTTTAATATTCTATCGCCTAATTTTATTTTTAAATTTTCAATTGAGATTTGGTCAACTCAATATAATTAATTTATATAAAGTGGGTCAAAGATGATGGCTCCCAATTTTGATTCAAGATTAGATCAAATTTTGGAAAATTTAATATATATATATATATATATATATATATATATATATATATATATATATATATATATAATAACAGGCACGAGCGCAGACACGACATTCGTGTTCGGTTCCGTTTATATTTAATGTTCAAAAGTGCGTTCGTGTTCGACTCGTTCTTAACTGGCACGAACGTGAGTCGTTCACGAATAAAGAATTATTTTGACATCCTGATCACATACTTCATTAAGATGTTGAAGATTGGGGTAAGATTTAAAAATTATTATTTATATTAAAACATCATTTGAACTAAATTTAATAATTTTTATTCTATTTTCTTAATTAATCCTTTTAATTTGATTATAAATCTTTGTAGCCTTGTAGTCAATTAAATTTTTAAAAAATACTACTCATCAATATATATATATATATATATATATATATATATATATATATATATATATATATATATATATATATATAGGCTTTGAAAGCAAGGCACTTAGTATCGATCACATGGGAAAAAATATGGTAATAAATTTTTAAATATTATATTTCAAAAATCTTTTTGTATTTTAATCTAATTATAAATTACTTTTAATTTACTAAATGCAGTTAAAGAAAACAAAAATAAGAAAATGATTTTGTGAAAACTATATAAAGCAAACAACTTTCTTACAGTCGATTAATCTAAAATTATATATATATATATATATATATATATATATATATATATATATATATATTTTTTTTTTTTTTGTTTGGCTCGTTATGTTAGTGAACGAGTCGAACACGGATTTTTTAACGAGCCGCACACGAGCTGTTCGCGAACAACGAGCCGTTTTGACGGCTCTAATAAGAAAGGCATTTATGTACACCCTACAAAATTCTTTTATGTTTATATATATATATATATGTTTATATATATATATATAAGATGCATGAAATCTAAACTTTTATATTTATATAAATGGCACTAAAGTCTCTATAAACAGAAATGTGAAAACTTAAATGTTAGGTATATATAAATACATAAGAATTGAGTAATATCAATGAATATATATATATATATATTATATATATATATATATATATATATATATATATATATATAGATATATATAGTTGAATTACTTAATCAATTTTAATGAATTAAACCTCAGTTGATTCACCTATATCCAAATTAACCTCCCGCTAGACTTTGGGTTAATTTGTTGGTACTAATTAATTAACTAATTAATTAACTAATTAATTTGGATGTTACTTTAACAAATCAGTAAATATAAACCCAAATGACATAAAATTAACACGCAAACACCACACCATCGCGATTCGAACTCATCCACTACACCACAAGGACCACCTCCTCAAACACTAAATATAGTTGCACATCAAGACACTAGCACATCCACCACACCACCATCTCCTCACAGTAACACACAAACACCGCCAGACAGCACACATACATTACAAATATACAAACACAGACACCAACACCTACAATTAGGGGTGTAAACAAACCGAACACGAACGAACAGAGCTAGTGCTCGTGTTCGAAATGTTCAAACACATCATTGTTCGTGTTTGGTTCGTTTGCTTATTGAACGAACACGAACTTCCTGGTGAACCGAACACGAACTGTTCTCGAACAACGAGCTTTTTTGACAGCCCTAGCTTTGATAGGATACTTCCTCAAAATGAAGCAAATTGATCATGTATTCCTTACACATCAGGTAACCCATACTTCCCCAAAATGAAGCAAACCGAATAAGGCGTTTAGGATTTTGATTAGGATTTTATTTTAATATATAGTATAGTATATTAATTATAATATTATAATATTTATATTAATACAATTAATACTATAATATTATTATTGTTATTAATAATTTATCATATATTATAATTTATAGAAGTTTAATTATTTAAAATATGATAAATTTTTATAATATATAATTATTTTTAAAATATCATAAATTTTTTATATATAATAATTTTAAATTATTTTATATTTCGAACAATAACGAACCGAACACGAACGAATACATCATTGTTCGTGTTTGGTTCGTTTAACAAACCGAACGAAAAAAATTGTTCGTGTTCGTCTCGTTTGCTTATCGAACGAATCGAACACGAACTTTTTGGCAAACCGAATACGAACTGTTCGCGAACAACGAGCTTTTTTGACAGCCCTACCTACAATAGACACCAAAATCTTTTCATATATTCCAAAACCTCCACCAGATAGCACACAGACTCCATATCACCAGCACCACCTCCACACAAATAGAACCACACGTCCACACAACACAAGAAACACTGTTATTAACAAATTCAACAACATCTTTTATCCATTTTACCAATTCTCACTAAATATCCAAATTCATGTTAAAATCCTAACTCAAATTCAACACATATACAACACTTGAAAATGTTGCTATTAAAAAAGCAAATAATAAATTTCATCTATTTTTCAAATTCCCAATGCAATATCCAAATTCATATTTCCAACTCATATTCAACACATAAGCAACACACAAAATATTGTTATTAGCAAATCCTACACAAAATGTCATCATATTATCAAAATTCTCACAAACATATCAAAGTTCATAAAATATTCAAAGCTCACCGTAAAACACTAACCATTCACAACAAAGATATTGATAAGCACTGCTTAGGGTGCTAAGTATGTAATAATCCCAATAAATAAAATCATAACAAATTTAAGAGACCACATACACTACACCCAAAACATTGCAATCAGCAAAACACAAAAAATCTAAAGCTCAATGCAAAGCACTAATTTAAGTAACACTGCAAACTAAAATCGCAATTCACAGTGCGTCGAAAACATAAATCAAAACCATTACAGATGCAACATGACACATCAAAACCACCAAACAGAGCAAACAGAGAAACCTAAAAGAGGAAACCAACCAGCATAATGTGCACAACCACATAGAGAAGAGAGATAATACAGGAGGTGAAGAACAGAGAAGAGAGATAGAATGTGAATACCACACAGAGCTAGTCACGGGCACCACCAAACTGAGTCGAAGAAGAGAAGAGAGAAGCGAAGAGAGAATACAAATCTCACCGCAATAACCATCAACCTAAGAAAGTGTTCCATCACACAGAGCACATAATGCACAAAAACACAAAAAATCGAGCAGAAGAAAAGAGAAGAGAGGGAGAATAATGTAAGGGACACTGAAAACAACTACACACAACCAACAATAGCCAAACAAAAATAACACCTAGCCACTGGAGTCACAGATCCAAGGGAGAGAGGCACCTAGGGCAGAAGAATCACAAGGACGGAGCGGGTCGAGAGAGAAGAAATGCGTGAAGTGGGAAGAAGGGGGTAATGAGGTTGCCAGTAAACACTAGTCACAGAGTCGAACCCACGTCCTGCATTTTATTAAAACAGTTTAACAACACCATCACAAAATGCTCCAAACGAACGAACTAGCATTTTCGCGACGCGCTACGCGAAAAGTGCTGCGCCAAACATACCCTTAACCTTAATTAAACTAAACATAATTTTGAATTTAATAATATTTAGATTTAATGAATTTGGATTTACCCGTTTTACTAAATTCTATTTAACTTAAATCTTCATTGCAACCAAGCAACTAAAAAAAATAAAAGGCGTAAGAACGAGAATAAAGAGGGCTTTGGTCGTGCTTGAACCCATATTCTATTTACAATTTCATAGCCAGACATATTCACTAAATAGGTTGGGCCGGTCCATTAGCTGCTATCGGGCTTTAAAATAAAACTAATTTATTAGTTTTTTTTAAATGAATATACGTTTAAAATTTTAATTAATATTTTATGTATTATTATTATTTTAAAAAGTAATTAATAAAATATTTAACATTTTCTTTTGAATGAGATTGTTGATTTAAAATATTAAAACAATTATGTAATGTCAACGAGATGAAAGGCTATGGCAAGTGTTTTAAATTAATTTTATATATAAGAATTTTTTTTGAATTTAATATCAATTTTATACATATAAAATATATAAATAATTAAATTCAAAACATCTTTATATGTAAATATAAAAAAGTTTAGTAAAATACTAGGGAAAAAAAAAAGAATTACATACGTACCACTTATCAATTTTTATTCACAAATCTAATACCCAAACTTCAATATCTACATATTTACCAAAAGAAATAATTTATGTGATATAAAAGATTTAGTTGAGTTTAACAAAAATTAAAATTTATAATTAGACAGAGAACAAAAAAAGATGACGAGATTAAGGACTTGTAATCATAAATCATACCTATGAGATCAGGACATTGGGCATAGGGGTGTAAAAGAACCGAACAAGAATGAACAGAGTTTGTGTTCGTGTTCGATTCGTTTGAAATTTAGTTGGCTTGAAGTAAGTTCGTGTTTGAAATTATTCGTGAAGAAACTCTTCGCATTCGTTTCTTAACGAACGAATCGAACACGAGCTTTCGCGAATGACAAACAAATTTGACAGCCCTAATATTAATATATATAAATAATATATTATATTAGTTATATAACTTATATTATATAAATATATAATAATTATATTAGTATATTAAAATATTATTATTATTAATTTGTTATATATTATAATTTATAAAATTTAAAATTTTAAAATATCATAAATTATATATATATAATTATTTTAAATTAATTTATATTTTGAATAATAATGATAACACAAATGAATGCATCATTATATTATTATTCGTGTTTGATTCTTTTAATTAATTGAACGGAAAAAAAATATTCGAACACAAATAGTGACTTGACGCAGCTCGATGTCATAGCCCACCAAATACGGGTGGTCCCTCAGATTCAGGAATTTTTATTCGGTCCGGACCGCGTACGCAGCGATGCGTCCGGTAGCCACTGAAAACGCGCCACGTCGGCATTTGAAAAAAATAGCTTTTCTATCTCCATTCTGCAGACTCGACCCGACCCGAGAGTGAAAAGTGACGAAATTTTTGCCGCTTTATTTCCACGCCAAATCATAAAGGCATTTTTTGTCTCCATTATCTTTAGGATTCGACATTTAGGGTTTTCGACTCACCTACGCTTATCGTGAGGTGAGGAGCGAGAATTTGAAATTTGATTTTAACCTAAAGCTAAAGAATGCTACCGTTTGCGTAAAAAACTACCGATCAAGTCGACATCGAGTTCGAATCTCAAAATATATTGGACGAACAAGATTCTCGAGCTTAGTTTAAGCTGCGATAGAAGAAATCCCAGGTTGGTAAATTTAGTTGTATGCGATGTTTTATTGGTGTTTCAATCGTTTTTAAGTTTTATTAAGGTAGTATGCTGTAGATTCGGAAGAACAAAGTCAAGTGATCTTTCTTAAAGAGCCATGATATTTTTTGGTATTATTATGGTTGTATTCGAGTAGTTTCGGGAAAGTATATATGCCAAAGTTTTCTTTCAGCGGTACGTGGTGATATTTTGGTAGTTTTGTCGTGGTATTACGATAGTTTCTTAAGAGTAACTTAAGTTGGCTTGATTTTGGCGATTTGAAGGTAGTATTCTAGTAGTTTGGTGGAGGGTGCGTTTCTTTGTTATTATATTTATTAAAACGCTGGATTAGTACCCTCAATTACCTAAATAAAACTTAATAAAATTTGTTCTATTCTTGTTTTATTACGGTAGTATGCCCGTAGTTTCAAAAGAGTAACGTCGAGTTTTCTTTCATAGTGGGACATGATGGTATTATGGTAATATTATGGGTGTATCGAGGTAGTTTGAGAAAAGTATATTTGTTAATTTTTTTTTAGCGTTACGTGGTGTTAATTTGGGAATTTTGTGGTGGTATTAAGGCGGTTTCTTAAGAGTAACTTTGCTTGATTTATTTGTGGTTTTATTTAGGTAATTTGAAGGCGATACTCTACTAGTTTGGGTGTATTATTCGTGATAAAACCTGAAAAACACCAATGCTTTTATAGTTATTATTATGAGTTATTACTTGTGGTGCTATCATGATATTATTTTTGTATTATTAGTTGTTAAGTATAGTGATACCGACATTCAAATCTATTTTCGATTGCGGATACCCGAGAGAGACGAGTGCTTCCAATGATCACGGTGCTTCCAATGATCACGAGCGCTTCCGATGATCCACTTGTAAACATGTTGCTTAGTCGTTATCAATAATGAGAAGGAGACACATGAAAAATATTGTGCTATGCACACATTGTTGGATTCTTCGTGCGAAAGGACCACATTGGTTATTGGCCGAATTCGAGGAGGATCGAGACGAGGGAGTTTGTTTGTGGTAAGGCTGGTATGAAGAGAGAATTGAAGGACGATGTATCGGTGAGGTACGAGCGAGCGGATACAGAGCTGGTTGTCCTGCCATGATCCGATATGCCGTTGATGTCAAGGGAGCGGGTCGGTAAAGAAATTCATAGAAAGTCATAACCATCCGTTGGCGAATGTTGGCGACACTCACCTATTGCGTTCGAGCGAAAGATGAGTGACATCGGTGCGGATGTCCTCGGATCGATGTCGAAAGCGGGGATTAGAACCACCGATGCGTTTAGCTTCCTAGCCACGAAGTTGGTGGAGTGGAGAACCTAGAGCGTACGAAGAGGGATGCATATAATCTCTTACAAAGAGAGAAGATTACACATTGAACTTGGGGATGCTAATTCCTTACTACAGCTATTCAGCGCACGGCGAGCCGAGGATCCAATGTTTGCGTGGGACGTCCGAATTGATGAGTCGGGCGGTTTGTTGAATTTCTTATGGAGTGATGGGATGTCCAGACTCGATTATGATTGCTTTGGTGATGTCATAATATTTGACACAAGCTATAGACTGAATAAATACAACCTATGTTGTGCGCCGATTGTCGGTGTGAACCACCATTGGGAGAATGGGCTTTTTGCAGTTGGCTTTTTGTCGGATGAAACGATCGAGTCCTTGAGTGGTTATTCAAAGCCCTTATCCGTATAATGAATAACAAGCACCCAATCATAATATTCACCGACCAAGATCGAAGCGATGAGTAGAGCAATACAAGAGTGCTTGCCGCACACTAGACATAGATTATGTCGATGGCATATATACAAAAAATTATCTTCAAAAGTGCATTGTGGTTCGGGGAAAAACAAGATAGTACACGATCTCTTTTTTAAATGCATGCGTAGATGTGACTCGAAGGCTGAATTCGAAGAAACTTGGGGCGAAATGATTGAGATAGGAGAACTTCGGGAAAATGTATGGTTGGATGAATTGTATAATATAAGGCATCGCTGGTCGACGACATTCGATAAAGACATTTTCGGAATGGGGATCCTATCTACGCGAGAGGAGTGAGTCGACTAATAACATCTGTCATAGTTTCGCAAGCCAATAAGCACGATAGCTGAATGTTTTACGGCCCTTGAACATATTGCTAAAACTTGGCGAAGAAATGAGAAGGATGAAGATTTCGATGCGAGCAATCTGCTATTGTCCCTGCAGTAAAATGCAGCCCGATTCTGAGGCCAGGTTGCTTTACTTTACACGCGGAATTTATACTCGAAGTTTGAGTCAGAGTTTCTTCATGGTTTGGGTGGACTTGCTTTGGAAGGATTTGCCAACAATGATTCAGAATTTCACATAAGAACCTTCGATAATAGAGACACAGACAAATACTGGATTGTGAAACTAGACAGAGCTAATTTGGATATCGCGTGCAGTTGTAAAAAATTTGAAATGATGGGGTTACTGTGTGCTCACGCTCTAAGGGTTCTTCGGCATGATAACGTGTACAAAATTTACGAGAAACACATATTACTTCGATGGTGTACACATGCAAAAGGGACATATACAAAAGTTTGGAATATCAACATCTTAAGGGGTCTCGAAATGTTGCCAATCGTCTCGAGTGGTCTTATATATCGCACACATGTTCATAAATTAGCGTACCGGATAAGTACAAGAACGCAAGGCCATGAAATTGCTTGAGAAGTTTGTCTTAGACACACTAAACAAACTAACACTTGGCCTCGATGAAATATTACATGGGAGAGAACCCGACAAAAGGCAAAAACAACTAAGAAGAAGACCCCATGTAAAGAGAAATACGAATGACCCGAGTAAAGGTGCGTCCTAAAGGGATATCTAATTCAAGATTAAAAGGATATTGGGAAAAAAATATGAAAAGAAAAAGTAAGTTTAGTTTGCTGAAATATTTTTTATTTCTAAAACTTATCTTGTCTCCGTCATAAAGTGTCGAATTTTATGTAGGAACGGATAAAGATGCCGGTCCAGTGATCTCTACGGTTTTCCAAAACGAGGCAAGCTGGTTTGGAACGTCGGCTCACTTAAGTCGGGTAAATTATAATGTGGACGAGGCTATTTATTTACTATTCGATACTGTGATGTTTAAAATTTTTTTATTCATATTACTCCAGGAGCTACTCCATCACGACGAGACGAGAGACATACACGAAGCATGCTTAATGAATGCTGGACGATGAATTCTAAGCTGCTAAAGAATTGTTCTACGATGCTAATGAACATATAGGATAATTTGTTTGAACATAGTTTTTGATTTTATTGAATGATGAAAGATTGCTTATGGTTGATTTATTGAGTTACCTTTTTTGGTCTCCTTGTGTTTTACCCTTTAAGTTGTGTTTTTTATCCCCAATTCGTTGCATCATTGTATTAATCACAGATAATACAGTCGAAAAACCACTGTAATATTACTTAAATACAACCGCAGTCGAGGCATGATTGGGTCGAAAGCCGTTGAATTGGAATATTCCTTGTTTTATTCGTGGACAACGCCGGTTGTATTGGAATATTCCGCGTTTTACTCCAACTCGTCGGCACTACGACCGAACACAACGCCGATATCATCCCGATACGACGGAGATAACTCGCACATCGATCTATCATTGATCTCCATTTACATTGTGAAAATATCGAGGAATTTTTTGAGTCGTATTCGATAAGCTGTTTCGAAGAAACGATCAAACGTGTTCGATCTTTTTTTGTAATTGAAAAAAATTTACATACTTACGTAATACTTAAAAGTTTATAATCAAGAAATAATTTTTAGATAAAATTGCACAATTATTAAAATTTTAAAATCACAACCAGCTTAAATTTAATAACATATAATACACTCTAAAAACGATCGGAATATTACTTAGATACAACCGCGCTGAGGCATGATTGGGTAGAAAGCCGTTGTATTGGAATATTCCTTGTTTTATTCGTGGACAACGCCGGTTGTATTGGAATATTCCGCGTTTTACTCCAACTCGTCGGCACTACGACCCGAACACAACGCCGATATCATCCCAATACAGCAGAGATAACTCGCACATCGATCTATCATTGATCTCCATTTACATTGTGAAAATATCAGGGAATTTTTTGAGCTGTATTCGGCAAACTGTTTCGAAGAAACAGTCCAACGTGTTCAGACTTTTTTTTGTAATTGAAAAAAATTTACATACTTACGTAATACTTAAAAGTTTATAATCAAGGAAATAATTTTTAGGTAAAATTGCACAATTATTAAAATTTTAAAATCACAACCAGCTTAAATTTAATAACATATAATACACTCTAAAAACGATCGGAATATTACTTAGATACAACGCATGTCGAGGCATGATTGGGTAGAAAGCCGTTGTATTGGAATATTCCTTGTTTTATTCGTGGACAACGCCGGTTGTATTGGAATATTCCGCGTTTTACTCCGACTCGTCAGCTCTACTGACCCGAACACGACGCCGATATCATCCCGATACAGCGAGAGATAACTCGCACATCGATCTATCATTGATCTCCATTTACATTGTGAAAATATCGGGGAATTTTTTGAAGTTGTATTCGTGCAACTATGTTTCGAAGAAACGATCCAACGTGTTCGGACTTTTTTTTGTAATTGAAAAAATTTACATACTTACGTAATACTTAAAAGTTTATAATCAAGGAAATAATTTTTAGATAAAATTGCACAATTATTAAAATTTTAAAATCACAACCAGCTTAAATTTAATAACATATAATACACTCTAAAAACGATCGGAATATTACTTAGATACGACCATGCTGAGGCATGATTGGGTAGAAAGCCGTTGTATTGGAATATTCCTTGTTTTATTCGTGGACAACGCCGGTTGTATTGGAATATTCCGCGTTTTACTCCGACTCGTCAGCACTACGACCCGAATACAGCGCCGATATCATCCCGATACACCGAGAGATAACTCGCACATCGATTTATCATTGATCTCCAGTTACATTGTGAAAATATCAAAGAAAATTTACATACTTACGTTGTACTTAAAAGTTTATATCAAAGAAATAAATTTTAGATAAAATTGCACAATTATTAAAATTTTAATATCATCCCGATACACCGAGAGATCACTCGCACAACGATTTATCATTGCTCTCGGTTGGATCGTGGATATATCGGGGATTTTTCGAGTTGTATTCAGCAAACCGTTTCGAAGGATCAGTCCAACATATCCGGTCTTCTTTTGTAATTGAAACGATTTATGCACTAACGTAATACTTAAAAGTTTACAATAAGGGAAATAATATTTAGATAAAATTGCATAATTATCAAAATTTTAATATTACGAATTGCGTAATTCTAATACGAGATAGTACGCTCTCGAAACGATGGGAATATTACTTGGGATACAACCACGCTCGTTCATGATTGGAGGTAAAGCGGTTGTATTGGAATATTCCTTGTTTTATTCTCGAACAACGCCGGTTGTATTGGAATATTCCGCGTTTTTACTCCGACTCGTCGGCACTACTGACCGTAATACTGACGGAGATATAATCCCGATACACCACGAGAAAAATCGCACGTCGATTTATCATTGATCTCGATTGGATCTTGGATATATCGGGGAATTTTTTGAGTTGTATTCGACAAACGGTTTCGAAGGAGAAGTCCAACATGTTCGGTCTTCTTTTGTAATTGAAACGATTTATACACTAACGTAATACTTAAAAGTTACGAAATTGCGTAATTCATAATATCTTCAGATAGTACACTCTAAAAACGATGGTAATATTCTTGAGGACACGACCACGATAGGGCATGATTAGATTAGATCGAAAGTTTACAATTTGAGCCCACAGCTACATCATATTGATAAAAAACTCATATTGAAAAACAATACATATTCATGCCTCCATTTGCGAAGATCATCTGCAGAATCTTCTTTCCACGAGGTCTTCACTTAGCCATCTATTATCGGCTTCCGAAAGTTGGTTTTCCACATAACAAATTGTTGCGATGAATAAATGGTAGAACGGACCATTTTTTCCAACTCATTTTATGGAAGATTCTTGAAACCTTTTCTCGACAACGATGTACTTTATTCGATATCTCGTTCAAAAGATCGATCCCATGCGCGCGAGATGTCTCTTCACGTAGCAACACTAAGCCCGCGGTATATTTGGAAAAAAGATGCCCTTGACTTGCGGTATCGGGAGATAATGTAAACCGATCTCGATTCTTTCTTGAATCCACATCTCCTCCTAAAATATTGAGATATTTATCGTTGATGAACATTGCTTTATAATACATATATAAAGTATAAATGAATATTGAGAATTGTATTATTAAAATGTTAAAAATATTTATCGCTTACCAATCCAAGCAAGAAGAGAGCATTACTTATTTTCGCTATCGGCACAACTACGAAGAAATCTTAAATATCCTTGCTTGTCGTGCCAATTCATGCCCCAGTCTTCGAAGACCATGTATTTTCCTACCCTTTTTGATGAAGATGTTGCATGAAATTTTTGCACCTATAAAGAGACCAATATTTTGATTAATTATATCATAGTTACATGATTGAAAGAGGTATGGCAAATTAGTAAAAATGATAATTCCATAATAAATTATACTCGCGTTTTCCGAAAATTTCTAATATCTACGATAGGTGATGGAGAGACGAGAGATCATTTTCGACGATATTTCCTCCAAAAGGTCGGGTGGTAGTGAATAAATGCGAGGCTCCCTTGTTGTTTAGAAAATGAAGACAAAAATTATAAGGTTAATGTAGAATTGCAACAAAATAACAATGTAATATATAGCCGTTGAATTGTAGGGCGGCTTATCCAGATATCACCTAAAACAGGAAAGCTTTCTTATAGAGTAGGCTTCTAAAAGAGGAAAGATTGCAATAAATTAAGAGTTTATTTCTAAAAGAGGAAAGATTGTATGGCGGCTTATCCAGATTGTACTTCAGTATTGTTCGGAGTTTAAGTATAAGAATCTTATCTCCTAATAAAAAAACGAATGTAGATTAAGACTATTACCTCGACGAACTGTCGCCGGTGACCATTTCTTTGCTTAGTCCCCTTCTTCTTTTTTTGGTCTTCGATTCCATCGTATCTTCAATGTTCTTCTCTACTCGATTAGAAAACGCAATACTGCGAAAACCTCGAAAATTTAAATTTTTGAGGGCTATTAAATGCGTAGCGGGCAAAGTACTCGAGACGTTTCGTTTCCAGTTGTATTTCCTAGGCATTGGAGCGGTATAAATGCGTAGCTTTCCTCCGAGCAAAGTACTCGAGACGTTTCGTTTCCGGTTGTATTTCCTAGGCATTGGAGCGGTATAAATGCGTAGCTTTCCTCAGAGGCGAAAGTACTCGAGACGTTTCGTTTCAGGTTGTATTTCGTCGGCATTGGAGCGATATTAGGTGCGTAGCTTTCCTCGGCGGTGGCGCGGAATTTAATTTAAAAATACACTTTTTTCTTTATTCAAAAGAGTATATTTAATAAAAAAAATGTATTATAAATATTTAATATAAAAAAACTCTTTTTTGGATCTTATTCGATAACGAAGCAAGACGAGTTGGAGGAACACGACGAATATTCCAATACGACCGGCGTTGTCCATGAATAAAACAAGGAATATTCCAATAAAAGCTGCTTTAACTCCAAACATGGCCGAACGCGGTTGTATCTAAGTAATATTCCGATCGTTTTTAGAGTGTATTATGTGTTATTAAATTTACGCTCGATTTGTATTCGGCAAAATGTTTCGAAGATACAGTCCACCGTATTCAGTGTTTTTTGTAATATATAACATTTACATACTTACGTAATACTTAAGAGTTTATAAGAAACGAAATAATTTTTAGATAAGATTGCATAATTATTAAAATTTTAATATTACAATCAGCTTAAATTTAATAACACATAATACACTCTAAAAACGATGGGAATATTACTTAGATACTGACCGCGCTCGGCCATGATTGGAGGTAAAGCGGTTGTATTGGAATATTCCTTGTTTTATTCTGCAGACAACGCCGGTTGTATTGGAATATTCCGCGTGTTCCTCCAACTCGTCGGCACTTCTGACCCGAATACGACGCCGATATCATCCACTATACACCGAAATAAATAGCGATCTTGTAGATGTATTGTAGTATTTTCGAGTTGTATCTTGTGAACCATTAAAAGTCCGTCTCTCTACTTGTTTTATTTTAGTTGTATTTTTGTATTATTCTCGTTTTATTCGGAGTTGTGTCTTGATTTGGAAGAAAGCGTAATAAATGCTTGTAAAAATTCATCGATACACTTGTAATAAGCTGCAAATAAACATGCGAAATCCAAGTCGAGGCACAATGATATAATTTCTCCGATACACCAAAAAAATGAGAAAAGAAATGAAGCATTGGAATTTTCCATCAAAACAACCAACATACATAGTATACGACAACCAACGATAGACTTAAAGCAATAAACCAATTTCGATCACATTGTCGATTCTTTTCGATTGTATTTAATAACGAAGGAAACCACATGCGAGAGGTCATATGCTAGTTGAGCGCGGATTACAGGCATTTCGGCTTGCCAGTTCTGCTCTCGCTTCCGGTCGGTCGGGGTAGCACGGGTTAGTCTTTCAATATATTTGCGGACAAACATGCCGCGATCAACGTTCGTTCGTACGTGCAGGAATACCTTTGACGTGAGCCACACCCCATGACGCGGGTTTCCTATTCTTGAAGCATTCCACAGTTAAGCTTTGTAAATAGTTTGATCTACAAAGTGCAATATAACGATTACTTATTTAATCTACACAAGTCGAGGAAATTAAATTACTGTCCACCATATACTCACGAAAGTCTTTGCAAATATCCTTGTGTATGTCGTTGGGTAGAGAATCGTATATTCGCCACTTTTTATTTTTTAGATCGCAAACCAACAACACCCGATGAGAATTATGCACAATAGGAAAAAATATAAAATCCGAGTTAGATACAGTTGTGGGAGTGATGTGTGACGGAAATTGATAAGGGTCGCCATCCATTTTATGATAACTTCTGTAGGAAACGATATTTAGTTAAAATTTTAGTGTCATTCATTAATATGTCGAACAAACTAAACTAAGGGCATTACCGAAAATAATGGGGTAACATAAAGGTATTTACGGTACTTGTTGGGATGCATCCTCTTCATTTGGTACAAGATGGCGGCGAGGGCATCGACATGATCATTACCGATAAACTCATTAAAAAGCAAGTCGTCCATCATCCCACGATCTAACAACAAGAAGCGTTGGTTTATGATAATATCACTCCTGCATTAAAATCAACCCCATTTAATGTCAGTTATGTATTAAAGATATGTGAAAAACATTATATAAAAGTTGGTGCACGTACGACTTCTTATAATTTGTCAAAAGCTGTTCGATTACATGGCGTTGGTCATCTACGATAAGGTCTCTTCCGGGATACGTTGCTATGTCTCTCGACTCTTCTTCTGCTGTGCACGAAATGAACTCAACTTTAATGTATGATGTTTAAATAGAAGCATATATAAATGGATTTAGTAATATTTATAGAAATACCATTGGGGGAGGCACGGGTAATTTCGGTTGATACAACACTAATGATTTCGAAGTACCGGGTCGGTGGGTGCGACTTCTGTGGAGTTGGAGTGGTCGAAGACGAGAGGTGAGGGTGAGGCTGGGTCATCCGAGCCGGTGCATCATCCCTTTGTGGTGTCTCTTCATCGTTGGTATCCTGAATAATCTTCTCGATTAATGCGGATATACGTGAAAGGGGTTTTGTTCTCGGTGAGGAGGGCTCTTTCTCGTCGGATGATGGTGTTCCTTGCTCTACAGTGGTTCCTAGTGAGGGGTATGCGGCGAGGGGTGTTGTTCTCGGTGAGGGAGTCTCTGGTACTGTTGTATCCTTCACCGTCTTCCTTCTTTTGAATTGAAAGGATGTGAAAGGTGATTTCACAACCTTCTTCACCCGACTCCGTCGGCGCTTCACCCTGCGCATCGAAGCTAGGTATGGATAGTGCTACCTCGGCTGATCATGAACATCGGTTTCGACCTGCGGTATGACGGTGTCCTCCTCCTCACCCCCTCCGGATTGGGAGGTGTGACCTCCCATGATATTTTCATCTGCATTGGGTGGGACTTCAACGGGTTGTTACGAGTAAAGCGATGGGGTCTTCGAATTCGGCGGCGGGGTCTCCAAAAGTAGGGTCTCCGAATTCGGCAGTAGGTTGTTCGGTACGGCCGTAGTGTCTCCCGAAGAATCAAATTCGGCGAGCGAGGGACTTCGGGGTGGCACGGCCCTTGGGTAGAATTCTCTAGCCATTTTGGGTTCTTTGATTGATAAATGTTGCTCGATCCTATCGACCTTTTGGCTCGGCTCGGAGATTTGCACTGCATCCCCGTCGACCCAACATTTACGGTCTCGAAGTTTCCTTGATATTGCTTGGACACATTGTTCACGGCGTCGACTAATTCATTCATAACTTCGATGTTGCGAGTCATGGTAGCTAGGAGCGAAGAAATGGTGTTATTATGCTGCAGCGACTCCACCAATAGAAAATGAAGGTGAAGAGGGGGATAGAAGTTCGGTTTGTTGAACTTGGGCCAGGTTTGGAAGGCCCTCGTCGGGTTGGCAATCCACATAAGTTCATCGGCGGTAACATCCTTGAATTTGTCTTGCACCTAAATACGGTTTCAACAAGGTATGAAATGTTTTATTAACCATTACACGGCTAGTACTTGGTTAGAAAGTTGGGAGTGACTCATTATTTCGGTGTTTAACAGCTTGAAGAATAGGTCGGCTTGTGACGCGTTCCACTTAAGGTACCTTGGCCACCGCAACATTCTTGGTCTAGCATTGGGAGGCTGCGGGAGGCAACGGAGAAGTGTGCTCGAAAAACCAAAGTTGCGTGGAATCGATGTAACATTACCATTACCGATCAATCGATAAAGTAAATATAATGATTAAATAAGATACTAACCGTTAACAAAAACAGAAACCCATTTATGTAGCCGATTGAGCGATTCGATGCTAATTTTAATGGCAAGTTGCGTTGATGCGCTCTATAAGATATTCACGGAGAGCCGCGGGCCGGTTGTATGAGGAGAATGACTCTAAATTATCACCAGTAGGCATCGAGTCCGAAGGAAAAGCTGAAATTACTTGATGGAAAAAATAAGTTTGACAACGGATATTTTATGTAGAGGTTCTCGAATGGGATCGAAGTATCCCCTCTTGCATACACTAATATTACGTCCTTTATGTTAACGGCATTCATTGTCGCCGATGGACGTAGCTTCCACTTCGGCATTGGTCCTCTGTTTGGCATCCCGATCAAAAGTGCAATTTCATCGGGCGGCAATCTAAGCTCTTTCCCACCTAATTTGAACAACATTTTGTCATGCCTCCAACATCTTGTAGTATTTGCGAGTGAGAATATTGTCTGAGGGATACGGAGGCAAATCAAAGAGCTGGCGAATATTCGGTCGGCGAGATTACTCATGACGACTTCGAGAGCTGCAGGGCTGACCACATCGAAGTACCTCCCTCACGGCGGACGGCAGACATCTACGGCTCATGTTTCTCGAGTTAAGAAACCTGTAGAAAAAAAAAAATAAAAGCCTTAGTTGTATTATTGTAGTTTTAAGAGTTTTTGAGTTTTATTCTAGTTGTTTTTTGATTTTATTTCAATTTTATTTCTACACTCAGTTTTATTTTCGTAATATTTATTGTTTATATGAATATTATTGTGTTTAGATGTTTTGGCTTGCGGTTAGGTTACACCTTTGGAAGTTTCTCGATTTTATTTGGGTCGTATTCGGATCATATTACGGATATTCGGCTTGTACTTCGGTATTGTTTGGAGTTTAAGTATAATAATGATATCTTCAATAAAAATACGAAGGTAGATTACGAGTAGTACCTCGACGAGCCGTCGTCGGTGACCATTTTGATGCCGGTCCCCTTATTCTTTTTCTTGTATTTGGTCTTCGCGTAAGTCGATCGGATTGTTGCTCCTCATTCAGTAGAACCTCTGTTTCCATCATATCTTCGATTCCATCGTTGTGTTCTCTGCTTCCATCGACGTAAATTTGAGAAGGTTGGATAACGTTCTTCTCTACTCGAGTAGAGAACGAAATACTCGAAACCCTAGAAATTTTAATTTTGGACCGGTAAAAAGTGGTGCGTAGTATTCCTTCGGGAAAAGTACTCGACGAGACATTTCGTTTCCAATTGTATTTCCTGGGCATTGGCGCCGAATTTCAAAAGGGCAAGACAATTTAAAAAAATATTTTTTACCATAGTTCTTCTTGAAAAACACGGAATATTCGAAAACACCAGGTTTAACATCCGCACTTAACTTCGTGTAGTTGTATTTAAGAAATATTACAAGAGTTTTATAGACGATCTTATATTCCGATAACCACTAACTCGAACGAATACGACAGTAATCCAACGGCGATATAATCGCAATACAACGGTATTAGATACTCCGATTCATTCTTTTTTGTAATCGAGAAAAGTTATATACTTATGTAATACGTAAAAGTTTATATTAAAGAAAATAATAATTACGAACGATTGCATAATTATGAAAATTTTAATATTACAATCGCGTAAATTTAATATCATCAAATACAGCTCTAAAAACGATCGGAATATTACTTGGATACTAGCCAGAGCTCGGGCATGATTGGAGCTAAAGCGGTTGTATTGGAATATTCTTTGTATTATTCGTGAAAAACGCCGGTTGTATTGGAATATTCGATTTTTAATCGAATTTCGTCGGAATACGACCAAAATCGAAAGGGTTGGTTGGAAAATTTTCATATAAATAAAGTATTAATAATATCGAATTATAATTTTTTAATAAAAATATTAAATATTTATAACTACATCCTTACATTATTATATATATATATATATATATATATATATATATATATATATATATATATATATATATATATATATATATATATATAGAATAAGCATAAAAATGTACTGTTTTTCTTTATTGAAATTAGTATAATTAATAAAAAATCAATTATTATAAATATTTCATATAAAAATACAGTTTTTATGGATCTTTTATCTACATCTTTTGTTATGTTCTCTGTTTTTATTGATATGCGGGATATAAAGCGTTGCCGAAGTATATAAATTTTTTCGATTAACAAACAATACTGATTTCGCGTATTTAACAACGATGTGCTCCGCTTTTATCTCCAGTTGGATTTTGGTCGTATTCAGACGAGTTGGATTAAAAATCGGAATATTCGAAAGAACAGGCGTTTTTCGGGAATAAAATAAGGAATATTCCGATACAACCGCTTTAACTCACACTATGCTCGAGCGTGGTTGTATGCTAAGTAATATTCCGTAGTTTTTAGCGTGTATTATTTTTTTTAAATTTACGCAGATAGTAATATTAAATTTTTTATAATTATGCGATTATTTGTAATTATTATTTTCTTTAATATAAACTTTTACGTATTACATTAATAAAATGACAATGCCGAATATCGTTGAACTATTTATTCGAAAGCGTTTACTTGATACTACTAAAAAAATACCATGATATTTCCACGATACGAAGTAGAGATCATACATCCATCTACGATTTAACTGTGTTGAGTTCCTACTATATCGCCGTTGATACAACTAAAAAAAATACCACTCGACGTCACATCACTAAATACAACCCTAAAATAACATAGGTATCGTTCAAATACAACAGAGTTAAGTCGAGCTGTTGTATTGTATAGGAGTGCGGAATATCTCTAATACTTCTGCGCCTGTTGTATTAGAATATTCAGCGTTTTATTCCAACAATTTGGGCGGAACGTTACTGAATACGACCAGTAAAAGCAACATAGATATTGTTCGAATACAATAAAGTTAAATCGTAAAGATGGACGTATTAGATATCTCCGGTTATCTTGTTGATGTATTCTTGTATTTTCGGAGTTGTATTTTACGCATCGTTCAATTTTATTTTTGTTATATTTTTGTATTATTGTCTTTTTATTCAGAGTTGTATTTTTGCCTTCATACTACGTTAATGATGATATTTGATTTTCAAATAAGCCGTAATAAAGCATTTTTCGATGACGGAATAAATTGGAAAAAACACTCTTAGAGCATTTCTGATTTAGTTGTTAAACCTTGCGGGAGTAATTTGGAATAAAGCTGTCATAAACGCGGTAAAAAATCATCCAATATACTGCACGGAGCAAAATAAACTACAATACGACACGTTTAAAGTCCGTATTTCTTCTGCAGTAGTTGTATTTGAGAAATATTATAAGTGTTTTATAATTTGTATTTTTTGCGGAAAACATAGCTCCGTGATAAAACAAATATTATAAGAAAATAAAACACAGATATTACAAAGCGAACGTAAATATAATCCATAATACTAAGCGAAAATGTTATTAAAATCAAACGAAAACATTGCCAACTCCTACATTAAATTAAAGCGTAGAAAACTTTTACGGTGTCGCTTTCGGTGTTACTCGAATAATACTTGAATTACAAGCTTAAATAAAACTACAATAATGCTAAAAACAAAATTTTCTAAATAAAAACAGAAGCTTATAAGACAATAAAGCACTAAATTTTACGAATGCGGAACGTAAACGATAATTTATATAATCATCTTGAAAATCCATCTTCACTTGCTCTACCTCATCCAGGGAATCTCGGCGCCTCAGGGAATAAAAAATCCAACTCATTCTTGCGTCGTCACTCCAAAAATCAAATTTCAATTCCACGACTCACGACAAGGTAGGTCGGACAAAAACCACAAATGTCGGCATCCTAAATATAATGGAGACAAAAAATGCGCTTTTATGATTTGGCGGGAAAATAAAGCGGCAAAATTTCGGCGAATTCTGCTCGGGTCGGGTCGGGTCGGGAGAATTGAGATAAAAGGCCTTTTTTTTCAAACGTGCCATGGTGGGGTCCAGAAATCCACGTGGCGCGTTTTTAATGGCTACCGGACGCAGCGCTGCGTACGCTGTCCGGACCGAATAAAAATTCCAAATTATAAACGAGCAGAACGAGAATAACCCTTTGTTCGCTCGTGTTCGGCTCGTTTTAGCTCGAAATAAAGAAATTATATATATTATTTATTCAATAATATATTTATATATTATTTATATAATAATCTATTAAATATATTTATATAAAAGTTTAAATTATAGTAGCACATGCGGTCATATGGTTCTACGTCTTCTATAACACAGAATTGGTGCATGTTAGATACTGTACATATATTTTTCCCAATTAATTTTAACGAGTCAATTTCGTGTCGAACAAGAACACACTATTCACGATCCAATTTTGAACAAGCAATTTCGAATTAGTGGAACACTACAAACTTAAGCTCACTCAAGCTCGGCTCTTTTACAGCCCTACTAACTTGCTTGAGATCACAATAAGCGCCATTGCATGGCCACCGAAATAGAATTCCTCCAAACTTTTTCTTTAATTCAAACAATATCAGTTCCAGACTCCTGAATCCACACTTTTCTGCAAATTAAGTTTAATATTTTTCCACTGATTAACAACTCACCAATTTTTCATTTTCCTACTTGCCCATGCAGCCACCCTAGAATACATAGCCATTTCCATTGAAAAAATCTTAAAAATTTAAGCATTATAATGGGCAAGTCGGCATTGGTTTGGCAATCTGTAATAAAGTAGGAGAAATTATTCTTGCAGCCGGGAAAATCCATCTTCATTTTTTAAAGACAATAAGTAAGAAGAAAATAAAATGATTTAATTAACGTTAAGTTATGCTACTTCAATTCATTTATCATTTTAATTTTTGATGCCTCCTTAATAATATTTTTTGTTTCCAATATGACTGCTTTTTTTAATCTTACAATTTAAGCTATAAATTATTTTTTAGCCTCTTAACATTAGAATAATTCAAACTATTATTACCCTTCGCAATAATAGAATTTTTAAATGTGAGATCCAAATATCTTTAACACTCGACATAGAAAAAAAGATGGAGGGAGATTAGTGAAGAGTCATAAAGTGTGAAGAGAGATTAGGTTAAACTCATATTATCGCTCGTGTTTGTCTATTTTTTACATATATTACATGATAATCTCATTTTTACTCGTGACTTTATATATAAAGAGGCATCCTTACTGAATACATATATAAAAATATTATAAAAATACATTATGACATGCGGTACAAGTTCATCTGGTTATGGCACATGCAGAGGTGTAATGCTAATAACAGATTAATGATATGATCTTTCTCTCGATTAATTGTGTAGTCAAGATTAGTTAGCGAGTAAGTAAGTTTTCAAACTTGTTAAAATCAAATTAGTTGTCGGTGCAGCCTAAATTGATTGTCGAACGAGTTCTCAATTATGTCATTCAGTGACTTGTCAGGTGACTTTGGCGAGCTACTGTTGGTCTCGGCTAAATCACATATATGAAGTGGTGCCCAAGTGGATCTGAACTAAACAATTGGCTAACTTTGGAGGTTAGTAGGTATAACACTAGTCCCAACTGACCCGCAGACTGACTTTGCAGGTTGAGACGTGTAATTAAACCTCTTAGATTATTTGGTGTACCCTTGATGAGATAAATCTTAGAAGGGAATAGCCAAAAATTCACCCTTAGAAAAACTCCCAACATTCTCCATCATTTAATACCAATTTCTTTTTTAGATGCATTTTATTTTAATTGAACTTTTCAATGTGCATGAAATGAAGGCAAATTGTTAAATTCTAATAAGAAAAAAATCACAAATTCTGGTTTTATTTCGAATAAAGCCAAATTTTTTATCCAGCTTTCCTGTAAAATTAATTTTCACAAGAACCCTTGCAAGTGGAGGATGAGTTAAGTTTGAATTTTAAATTCCCTACCAAAAATAGAACAGATTTCAAATATTGTCAGATTTGAAAATGAAAACTATTACTAAAACAATAAAAGATTCAGCCTTGGCATCTAGAAAGGGAGACCACTTCAACATTCTCATTAAAAATTTTGGGATATTTGCGCACATATATATTTACCCAATGTATTTACTTTTTTTTTACTTTTATAGCACTCAAATATTTCATTTCAGAATAAAGACAACTTTTTCTTATTTTTAAAAAGTGAAATACACATTTTCATGCATAGAAATTGCGGTGGGTGTGTGTTCCTAAAAAATCATATTGATCAACATGAATCTCAACACAAGTAGATTGGAAGCTTAAAAATCAAATTCATCAAATTTGTACACTTCAATTTTAAGAATTCTTTGAGGAAAAAATGATCTCCAAATACGACAAATTCATAGTCAAATCAACCATCTCAACGAGAAGAATCCAACGAGCCTAAGATCGTCTAATTCTGACATCATTATGGAATTCAATACTCATAAAATTACATTTGATCAAGGCAATCACTCTAGGTTGTCTGATGAAGTATTGTGATACTTACAGAGGAAGTTATTCATAAAATCTATAAATAAAACCCCCTCTCTCTTCATGAGGGGTGACCTCGACATCTTGGATAAGACAGAAGGAGCACAAAGGGCTTGAGGGGTCCCGAGCTACACCACCTCCTTCTGGTCATCATCATTGTCAGACCACTGTTATCGACCACCACTGTCACTGTCGTTGGACCACCACAGTTGATATTGTCAGAACACCAGTGCTGTCTCTTCCTGAACAGTACCGACATTGGACCAACACAGTCAAGTCACCATTGCCACCAACTGGTTGTCACCCCAGTCAAACTATTATTGCCTGTGGCTAGGAAAGATCTCCATAAAATTATGGGTATCACTTTATCTTCATCCATATCTAGCCTAATAAAATCAATAGGAAAGATAAATTGATCCACCTTCACTAACATATATTCTATAACTCCTTTAGAATATGTGATCGAACGATCTACTAATTGCGAGTTACGGTAGTCGGAGTTATTTCTCCTAATCCCGCTCTTTTGAATATAGATAATGGCTTAAGGTTAATGCGTACACCTAAATCACATAAGGCTTTCCCATAAAACCTTTCTCCGATCGCACATGGAATCGTGAAACTACCGGGATCTTTAAGCTTATTCGGGAAGCTTTTTTGAGTTATAAGCATTGCACTCCTCACTAAGTGCAACAATGTTATTATCTTACTTCTTTTCTCGTTGAAAATATCCTTCATAAATTTCACATACTTTGGCATTTGTTGTAAGGCTTCAACAAATGGAATGTTAATTGTAAGCTTCTTAAATATTTCCAAAAACTTTGAAAAGGATTATCCAACTTTTGTTATCGATGTCTCTGAGAAAATGGAGGTGGTAACTTTTCTAAATCAATCTTAGGTGGAGAAATAGGTCTTTCCAAACCCTTCGGAGCGTCCTCTTTTTGTTTTTCAATCTCTTCTTTCTCTACTTCAATCTCTTTTTGAATTCTACCTTCCAACTCTCTTCCACTTCTCAGTTGAACTGCTTTTACTTGCTCTTTATTCTTGTCTCTTGGATTTATTTTTGTATTACTAGGAAGTGTTTCTTGGGATCTATTACTTAATGAATTTGCTATTTGTCCCAATTGATTCTCAATATTTCTGATTGTAGCTCCTTGACTTTGCAATTGATTTCTCATTTGTAACACCACTTCTTCTATAGACAACTTCTTCTCCTTAAATTGTGAATTATTGTTAAAACCTAGATGATAGGTTGGTCTATAATTATTATTCCCTTGGTTGATCCAGTTCCACAATGGATTTACTTGGTTGTTCCCCCATTGTTGATTACTACCACCCAGATTATTGTTATTCAAATTAAAGTTTGGATAGTTTTTCCAACCTGGGTTATAATAATTCAAATATGGGTTTTTATGCTTATTTATGGAATTCAAAGTTTCTAATGATGTTTGAAAATCAATCATTTAGCCTAATGAATTTTCTTCAATCATGGAACTTAGCTGAGAAAAATTTAATCCAAATTGGTCTATCTTCCTTGAAATTGCAGCAACTTGATTTGCTAGCATTGCAAAAGTGTCATTTTCATGAATATTGGCTAAATTTTTAGGATAAAACCTTTCAGAAGGTCATTGAAAATTATTAGTAGTCATTTTTTCAATTAAAGCATAAGCATCGAAGAATCGTTTAGACATCAATGAACCACCAAGTAATTTGCATTGATAATAAGAGATCCAACTAATTCATTGTAAAAAGTTTGAATTATTAACTAATCTGGAATCGAATGATGTGGACACTTTCCTAGGAGATCTTTAAATCTTTCCCATGCTTCAATTATAGATCCCCCTTCAAACCAACAAAAAGATGTTATATCATTTCTAAGCTTCGCAGTCTTTGATGGTGGAAAATATTTTGCAAGAAATTTTTGTGCTAAATCACCCCAATTTCTGATAGATCCAGGTGCTAATGAATTTAACCATATCTTAGTCTTATCCCTCAGTCAAAAAAGAAAAAGTCTAAGTCTAATAGCATCATCCGAAAAATCATCATATTTAAAAGTAGCACACAATTCTAGAAAATTGGCAAGATGTAAATTAGGATCTTCAGTTGGTGCTCCCCCAAACTGATTATTAGATACCATTTAGATAATAACAGGTTTAAGTTCAAATGAATTAGTCGCTACAATAGAGTTTTGAATACTACTATGAAGTTCATCTACTGTAGGGTTATCATAATCTCTTAAAGGTCTAAATTCTTGATGGATTTCAACATTATGATTATTTTGATTCGCCATTTCTTAATTATTTTTATCTTTTTATGTATTTTTAATTTTTCTTATTTTTCTAATAGTTCTTTCTAATTCAGAATTATAAGGCACAAATCCCACAGAACCTAAACTATGCATACACTATTATAAAACAAAAAAAAAATAAAACACACTAACAAAAGCAAGGAAAAGTAAAAATTTGGTTCTTCTTAAATTTTCTTTAAACGATATTTTAATTAATTTCCCCAGCAACGGCGCCAAAAACTTGATCCCCGAATATTTATGCTTACGTTTTATATATGAAATTATATTTTATATTTTTTCTCAACAATAATATCTCTTTCTTTACAACGACGCCAAAAACTTAATTCCTAAGCAAATAAGAGATCAACTTTAATTATTTTATGGGATTCTACGCAAGTATACTTATCATTTATCAAGTAATATAGAACTTTTTGATTAAGCCCCAACATATCGAGTCCACGGCGTAATGTTATAAAAACTTAAAGAAAGAAGAAAAACAACTTTTTACTTTTCAAAATGATTTTGTAAGTTATGTTTTGTAAATAGAAAGTTTAAATTATTTTTGATAATTTTTAAGAAAAAGTAAAGTAAGAAACTAAAATTATCATGTCGGCCGTTAAAACGTTGTTGTTGTGAGGTTGATATTTTTGAAAAGATTTAGAATATAGTTTTATAAAATAAAATTTTGATTTAATTTAAGATATATATGGATTTTTTAAAATAATATTTTAATTTTGGCGGATGGGAAATCAAACTAATTTCATACAAAAGTTAGTTTAGATAATCAAGCGCTTCATCACAAGACATGTATCTATCCTGAAGAATAGATATATGTCTTGGGATGAGGCTTGATCAAATAAACTAAAGAATTCATGACATCCGTTTGGCTTGCGAACCCTTTTTGACCGACAATTTCCCCTATCTAATATGAAGGAATTAGATAGGGTTTATATTAATCTGGGGTCTTTAAGTTTCCTATAAGGGCAATCCTCTATAGTTAATTACATCCTATGTAGCCGATCACCTAAGAAAACTCTTGATATAGATCAGGAAATATTTATATTCATGGCTTCCAAAGGTAAGGTTTTCAAAGAAAATGTGATAGTCGAAAGTTCAATAGGTGAATGGCTCTAGTTTTGGAACATTTCATTTTATCAGAATCCAAAGGAGAGAAGGCTAGGGGAAGAACATAGGTTCAAGAAAAATCTTGATGTCTTCCCAAACTATTCTATAGTTTGGCTTTTATTTAGGACATTTGTTTGGTGTTTCATCCTGTCAATTTTATTATTTAGGATTTATATTCACTTGATACCGATCATGTGAATGGCCTAGAAGATAGGAGGATTTATATCATACCCGATGACAACCTCAGAATCCTAAAAAGAGTTAGGGCTTATGTTGCACAACATGGTTGTACAAGGGCATAAAGAAAAGGTGAGGATTTATGCTGCGCTAGGCAAGCCATCTCGAAGTCCTATGGCTTGTTGAATAAATTTCTAAGGAATGGTTTTGCTGATGTAGACAAGTTTTGTTGTTGAAGATGGCCGTGATGCCCACTATGCATGCTCCAAGCTCCTCGTCGTAAGCGAGGTTTAGTTTAAAGAAGTGTCGATTGTAAGAGAGGAGAGAAGTGTCATGTTTTGGAAATATTTAAATTGAGGTGTCTTAAATAATTTATTAGGGGAACATTAAAGTTGATTATAGCAACACCAGTTAAGATCTTACGGTTCCATCATCTCGACATCGCTATTTTCATCGGATTCACTTAGTTAAAATGAATTTATTAAACGCAACTTAATGAGTTCTATACTTTCATTTAGACCGTGGCAAACCCCGTTAGCAACATGTAGGTTACCTCCTCTGAAGGATTCTCGATCATCCAATGGGACGTTTTAATTTAGTTACAATTGCATGTTTATTTTTGTTTGTGATTAAATTTTGAGTTGTTTTATATTTTGAATATTGTGGCGGTGAATTTTATATTGTCTTGATTTTTAATTTTGATTTTTGGTTTTAGTTTTGTGGCTATCCTAAAGGTTTCAGTTTTCATGCAGGGTGACATTGTTGTTTAGCATTCAAATTTGCAAGGAAAGAAAGTGCAATAGACTGCAGGTAAGTAAATTGCATTAAAATTAAAGCATACCTAGTGGGTCTTCCCGTCATCTCCACTTGAAACTTTAGTATTCTTGCAATAAACATTTATATTTTGCAGGGAAGTAAAAAAAAACCTATAGATATGTTCGTCACAAGATTACAAAGTCTTAGGTCATAACCCGATTGAATCTTATTTATTTATGAGATTTCTTCATTTAATAAATATGATAGATACGATAGTCCTACAGGTGTCCGGAAGACTTGTGAAAAGGTCCAGGGAGAAACCCATATATTTCACAATACTTTTGAACTTCCTTGAGGTCATTTTGGACTTATTATAGTTATTAAATGATTTATCCCTTTTCATATCCTTATGCTCAGTGAGCTGGTATCTTGATTAATCCAACAAGTATGGGTGATTATCATTTGGTGCTTTACTTAGGAATTATTTGAGTGAGCCTTTAAAGGCAAAATTTAACTTGTTGAAGAATTTATCAAATTTTAATGGGCTTGTAATGTTATAAAGGGTAATTTAAGATTAATCATATTTTCTTTTCTAACTCTTGTTAGTTTATTCTTTTGATTAAGTCTAGCTAATTACTAAGCCCTTAAGATTTAGTGAGTATTTTTATGTCTTTAGAAAAGAAAATTTTATGACTTTCATGATTTTGATCCTTATCAAAATATTGAATTATTATTTGAACATCAAATGAAGGGGAATTAAATTAGTGAAATATTAACTTCCAAAATCAACCCCTAAACTTAAGGTTCTTTTTTTTAATTTGATTATCTTCCAAATTATAATAATTAAGTAAATTTAAATATTTAATTTGGATGTGACGGAATTGCAATGGGTTTCTACCATCTGTCCCTTAATGTTTCAATCACCCAACATAATAATTAAGATCATTTATTGCCCTTTTCCCATTTTGATTAAGCCTAAATATTAATTAAGGCTAATTTTTTTTTCCAAAATTACAATTTTAACCCTAAAGGCCTTTATCACTTCACAATTCATTAAATTTAGCTACAATGACTTGAATTTTTGTGTACCCCCACTTATGGGTTAACTAAAACATTAGAGGAGAAAATGTGATTTTTTGAAATTCTAATTTAATTTATATATTTATTTTAATGCAAAAATAAGGGTTTTCAATGAAAATTCAATAACTTTGGCAGAACAAAACATATGACTTTAAAATTTTTATTGAAGGTAAACCTAGACTAGAGGACCACTTGGACCAAATTTCATGATTTTTTAAGTTTTAATTTAATTATTAGAATTATTTTAATTTCTGAAGTTTTAATTAATTATAAAATATTTTAAAAGTTAGAAATTCAATTTTATATTTTTCTTAAGTTCCTCCGAGGTCAGGGAAACCAGAGAAACAAATTTTATATTTTCTAATTTTTTATTTAATTATTAGAATTAATTTAGTGGAAAATTAAGGAAATTCCTTTTTTGGCCTTTTAAAAATAAATTAAGCCTTTAAAAATTGATATTTTGATTTTAAGACTTAGGAAAATTATGGGGATGGCTCTTAAGTGATTAGGAGACCAAAAATGATAATTTGGTAATTTTTTTGATATTTTTGTGATTCTTATTATTATTTAATTATTTAAATATTAAAAATTTGATTAAAAATGAAAATTTTGTGAAAATCCCAAATTTATTTTTAAAAGAATCCTCTGATCACAGAGAACTCGCAAAATCAATTTGACAATTTTTTAGTTAGATTTTAATTATTAAAATTAGTTTAATGTTCAAAATTATCATTTCACTTAGCCAATTCATTTAAGTGTCAAAATGAATTTCAAATGTCATGAAAGTTTTATGGGGAGCTCTCTGACCTTTAAAATACAGTGGAAAATTGTTTTTAAGTGATTTTCATATTTAATGAACTCAAATTAATTTAAATTCAGTTTTGAACCAAGTTGATAATTAGGTCATTTCTTATTGATTTAACCCATGAAAATTTTATCCTAAGGGGACATCTGGTCATTAGGAACCTACCACGATTTTTCTGGATTTTTATAATCACCATGCTAATTATTAGAATTAATTTATGAAAACAGATGCAAAAACTTGGAAAATATAGAATTCTTCATAGAGGTCTCCTCTGACTTTGGAAAAATCAAGGAAGGTCCCCCATGATAGAGGCTACAACATGCTAAAATGGCAAGCCATGATGAAATGTCATAATGCATTGAGAATTAAGATACTACAGAAAAAATTTAATTAATTAAAAATCATACATGCATCAAATAAATTTCATACCATTTCCTCATTATTCTCCTCTAATCACTGAGCAAGAGGGTATTTTTATTTTATTTTTATGATTTTTCGAGGCCAAGATATGGATTTTTAAAGTTCAGGTGATTTAAATAAATCAAAATTTTCATATTTTCCTACTTAACCATGCGACGCTGATTGGATCCTTGGCAGCTCCGAAAGACCACGCGCCGTGCTCCTATTCGACGCCGCCATCTGACTGTATGTCCACGCGGTCGTGTTTTAGGTGCCCGATCTCCTTCCGACTCCATCCTAACCGTCCAAACATTACACGCGCGATCCGATGGTGCTTGTTCATGGTCTTCGACTGGTTCATCCCGAGAGCCGTCCACCTTCTAGACCTAAGATCTCTCTTGATACTCAACCAAATCACATGAGGTTTGTTCCTAGAGCTTCATCTAGCCTAGATGAACCTATCCATACGATTTATACGGTATGAATATGGTCTACAATTATGGGGGAAGAAGAAAAGCTCGGGAGGAAGTGTGAGTCCAATACCTTGGTCCCAACGAACCTCCGGATGGAGCCTTTTGCCCTATTTAATTTTCTAGACCCAAACTCGACCATACCGATTTTAGGTGTTGATGGAAGTCCGAGTGCGAGAGGCCTTCGTGAAGGGGCTTTGAGGGGGATCTTCTTCTTTCATTGTCGTGAAGGTGTGGGTGCAATTAATTGAAGTTTGTTGTACTGTGGAGCTGTGGAGAAATTTGTCCTGGCTCCGGCCTAGATTTAAGTGGTGAAATTGCTCTCAGACAGAGGGAACCAGTGGCTGAAGACAGTGGGATCACTCTTAGGACCTCTTAGGGAAGCTCTGGAAGCAATTTGGTGGAGTTTCCTTGAGAAAAGTTCAGCACCTGTTTTTGGCCGAGGAGAGCTCTATTTATGGCCATGGCCATTGGACTGAGCTCAAGGGATGGTGATGGGTGGATTTAACTGCTTAGGTGGAGGGTAGATAAGCTCCAATGGCAATTTTAGGCTGACTTGGCCATGGGTTGGAGTTTGAGTTTGCTTGGCTTGGAGGTGGCTCTCGGTTTGGGCTCCTCTGGCGACTAGGCCGGCCGGCCTGACCAGGGGAGGTGGCCAGTGGGTCAGGTGAGCCAGTGGGCGGGACATGTGTGCAATGGATTTTAATGGCTAAGGCATTATGGCAAACATCCTTTAGGTTTAACCATTTGAAGGAGGAGATCCCCTAATTTGGGGGACCTTTGGTCCATGGCTCCACTAGGGTGGGCTAGGTGGGTCTAATCCAGTCCCTAGGGTCAACTTTTTTGCTATGGAGGGGTTGGTTTGGTCACATTTGGTTCAATTTGATTAAATTGGGTCATGGGTTCATTTAGGTCACATTGGGTTAACTTGGGTTTGAGCATGGGTTGAGCACAAATGATTGAGAAATATTGTGTATATGATTGTCATAAATGGTTTAAAGAAGGATTGAAGTGGTTTTGGATTTGTTTGGGGGATCAATTTAGTGGAATTTGGGATTTTGGTCAATTTGGGCAAGTTGCCTAAGCATGGGTCTAGGTTGGGTTAGTGTTGGGTCCAAGGCGAATTGAAGGTTCCGAATGGTCTAAGGGTATGTCATAAAGAGTTCCTAACATCAATTGGGTGGATATTTGGGGAGTAGGGCAGTCAATTTGGGAGATTTTGGGCATATGGCTTGTTTGGGTAAAAATTTGGGGTTTTGGACTTTAAGTGGATTTGGGTGAGACTTGGGCTCAAATTCGGGGCAATTTTTTGGCATTAGGTCAATTTGGGGGATTTGGGTCACTTAGGCAATTGGGGATTTTGGATTTTAAGTGAAATTGAACTAAAATGTGGGTCAAATTGAGCTTGGATTTGGTTTAGATTGACATTGGAGATATTGAATTAAAGTTTCGAATTGAAATTGGGCAAGATTGGGATCAATTGGGTAGACATTGGGTTTAATCTGGGCACATTTGGGTTAAATGGGTCAAATTAGGGATTTTGGTTAAATTTGGCTACATTGGCCAAATTTGGTTATGTGGTAGTTGACAAAAATGCAATTAGGAATATTTGGGAGGTTTTGGAAATTTATGGAAATTTTTGGAATTTTGGGCTAAGAGGGGCATTTGGTCATTTTGGGGATTTTTGGGGAAATTTGGCAATTTTGGGTAATTTTGGTTAATTTTAGTGGTAGGGAGTATTTTGGAATGATTTTTTTAGAATTATGGGTAATTAGAGTAATTTTGGAAATTTTGGAGGATTTTAGGGTTTCGGGGGTATTTTAGGTATTTTTGGCAAAGGGGCTTGTTGACCTCATTTTCATGATAAGGTCAACCATTGACTAAAAAGTTAACTTTGGTCAAAATGGTCAATCCTGACCTAATGACCAACCCTGTTAACCCAATAGGTCAACCTTTTGACCTAAAAAGACAACTTTGGTCAAAACGGTCAATCCGGACTAATGACCAACCCCGTTGACCCAATAAGTCAACCTTTTAACCTAAAAAGTCAACTTTGGTCAAAATGGTCAATCCTGACCCATTGACCAACCCTGTTGACCCAATAGGTCAACCTTTTGACCTAAAAAGTCAACTTTTGTCAAAATGGTCAATCCTGACCCAATGACCAACCTTGTTGAGCCAATAGGTTAACATTTTGACCTAAAAAGTTAACTTTGGTCAAAATGGTCAATCCTGACCCAATGACCAACCATGTTGACCCAATAGGTCAACCTTTTGACCTAAAAAGTCAACTTTGGTCAAAATGGTCAATTTTTGACCAAATGACCAAATATTGACCCAATGACATGTTTAAGACCACAAAATGACAAAATTAATCAAATAATTAATCTTAAAATTATTTTGATTAATTAATTGCTAATGATTTAATTTTTAAAATTTTAATTAATTACATAATTAATTAAAATGAAAAATTAAATTCAAAAGCCATAAAATGCGCAAATTAATTAAAAATGATGGAATTAATCAAATAATTAATTCTAAAATTATTTTTAATTAATTAATTGACCAATAATTTAATTATCATATTTTAATTAATGACATAATTAATAAAAATGAAAATTAAATTAATTCATGAAAAGAGACAAAATTCAATTTTAATGACATGAATATTAATCAAATAATTGGGAATTATTTTCAATTAATAATTGATTAATAAAATAATTTCCAACATTTAATTAATGACATAATTAATTAAAAATGGAAATTAAATCAAGAGGGTATTAAATGGAATTTTTAAACCTATGACATTTTGGTTTTCTAAAAATTCCAAAACTTCTTTATGACATCACACATGACCTCATATGGGTTAGACACAACCCATATGACCCATTAAAGAGAAAACAACCCATGGATGACTCATATTTAACCATGGTAAAGGGGCATAATGACATGAAGGTGAGGTGGTAAAACCATGGTGATTTGAAGTGTGACTCACCCCCTTTGCAAAGTGAGGTGTCTTTCCATGGTGAGATGAGTTTAGCTACCTCCTTAGCCACCCAATGATGAGAAGACAAGGCTTTAACCATTCTTCATACCATGGTTAAGCTCATCATAACATTTCATAAAAAATGTTAAGGGGGGGAGCTAATGTGTCACCACCCCATGAAATGATAAATGAGGTGTTGCAAGGAGAAGGTCTCAACCATTTGAGTCACCATTAACCTCTCCCTTAGCCAATGGAATGAGAACAAAAAGATCAAAGCTTATCATGACAATTTGGATCCATGATTGCCATGAAATGTGCACTTGCTTAATTGGCAAAATTCTCATAGGAAACAAAGAGGTGATACTTGGATTACATGGGGGAGGCTGTACTCCACAGCTCTAACTATACCATGATCAAATCCTAAGCTAACCAAGGTTGAAACATAGTCATCCATGGCTATAAAAGCCCCCCTTGGCCGAAATTTTGAATAGAGAAGAAAAAATCCTTAGAAACCTGTAGGCTGCCCAAATCCCTTAGCTCCCAACACAAAATGTCTTGCTAAGGACCTCAGCAACCTATTCCAACCAAAATCAAGCCATAAGATTAGCCCAATCAAGCCAATTTGGCCAAAATTTCAAATCAGCCAAACCTAGCCACTTTGCCAAAATTGCTCACCAAGGCTAGCTGCAAGTCCAAATTGAAGTGACAAAGATCTTCTTTGGGAGTCCTAGAAGCTGACCATCAGGCTTGATCAAGCTTGACAAACTTGTGGCCAAGGTATGGATTTATTTTATCCAAAATAATGCATATAATAAAAAAATCATGGGTTAAACTAGCCCAAAAATGTATCATCACCGTATAGATATAATCTATACGTCCAGATGATTCCATAGGTTCAAAAATCACTCAATTTCATTGAGAAATGAGTGAGATATTGAGCTTTGATGTTCGACGGTTCGAATATTTTTGAATTTTTGGGGGATTTATCTCCGCCGTCCGTTCCCATGTTTTGGAACCGACGGCGCTGATCTAAAGATCTCGTGTCTGCTGTTCTATGCCGCGCACTGGATCCTCCCGCGCCTTCGACGCGTCCGAAGTTACGTGCCGCGCCGATGATTTTCTGGCCTGGGTTAATTCTGATTAACCTTAAAATCTTCAAAAATGCATATCTTTTTATCGAGAGCTCCTAAAAATAAAATAAAAATACTTATAGAAAGCTCTTAAAGAGAAGAAAATTATGAAACCAAAATCATAATTTTTTCTCAGTATTTAATTTTTAAATAATTAAATATTCTCTGGAGTATTTTAGTTATTAAAAATTATTTACAAATAAGAAAAATGTGAAATTTTTAGGGAAGAACCTTTAAGTCCTTAGACACATCGTCTGATTTTTCTAAGGCTAGGATAGCTCTCTAGGATGTGATTTTCTAATTTCCATGTTATTTTGTAATTATTTCCAAAAATATATATAAAATTTGAAAAATTGGAAAATTAAAATTCAAAGTGATTGAGTATCTTAGGGTGACAATTAACAATCCTAAAACAACAATTCTCAAGCTATCAAATCAATCTAAAAGACATTTCAAAACAAGGTTAAGATTTATTAATTATAAAATTAATATTTCAAAACCTTTTCTTAATCCATTTCATACTGGACTAAGCCAATGATGAATCTAAACTCAAATGAACTCAAAACAAACATTAATTAGATTTAAAGACAACTTAAGCCTAATCAAAATCATTAAACCTTAGGGTTTAATACAAATCAAGACTTTAATTAAGTTTAAGGACATATTAAACTTAATTAACCCATTAAACCTTAACTAAATTATGTTTAATACAAAATCAAAAGTTTAATTAAGTTTAAGGACATATTAAACTTAATTAACCCATTAAACCTTAACTAAATTAGGTTTAATACAAAATAAAACTTTAATTAAGTTTAAGGACATATTAAACTTAATTAACCTCTTAAACCTTAACTAAATTAGGTTTAATACAAAATCAACATATTAATTAAGTTTAAAGACATATTAAACTTAATTAACTCATTAAACCTTAACTAAATTAGGTTTAATATAAAATTAAGATTTTAATTAAGTTTAAAGACATATTAAACTTAATTAACCCATTAAACCTTAATTAAATTAGGTTAATACAAAATCAAGACTTTAATTAAGTTTAAGGAGATATTAAACTTAATTAACCCATTAAACCTTAACTAAATAAGGTTTAATACAAAATCAAGACTTTGATTAAGTTTAAGGACATGTTGAACTTAATTAACATCCTAAAACATTAGACTTAAAACAAACTTAAAACCTAATTAGTGTCTAACCCATTGAGACATAAATAAACCATTAAGTCTTAACTAAATTAGACTTAATCAAACTTAAAACCTAATTAGGTCTAACTCATTAGACATAATTAAACCATTAAGTCTTAATTAAATTAGACTTAATCAAACCTAAATCCTAATTTGGTCTAATCCATTAGACTCGATTAAACCATTAAGTCTTAACTAAATTAGACTTAATTAAACCTAAACCCTGATTAGGTTCAATCCATCCTAAAATCAAATAAAAACCAAATCTAAATCATAATTAAGTCTACCACACTAGACTTAATTAATCCACTAAACCTTAACTAATTAAGGTTTAGTCAAACTTAAACAAAAAACAACCCTTTAACTTTGGTTCAACCCAACATGAACCCAAGTTTAACCTTTAACTTAGGTTCAACCCAACTTGAACCCTAGTTTAACCCTTTAACTTAGATTCAACCCAACTTGAACCCAAGTTTAACCCTTAAGTTAGGTTCAACCCAATTTGAACCCAAGTTTAACCCTTAACATAGGTTCAACCAACTTGAACCCAAGTTTAACCGTTAACTTAGGTTCAACCCAACTTGAACCCAAGTTTAACCCTTAACTTAGGTTCAACCCAACATGAACCCAACTTTAACCTTTAACTTAGGTTTAACCCAACATGAAACCAAGTTTAACCTTTAACTTAGGTTCAACCTAACATGAACCCAAGCTCAACCTTTAACCCAAGCGCATGGAAAACTGATATTTGGGCATCTACCAAATATCGGTTTCCTTTATTAAAAAAAATAAAAAAAAATTTAAATTACTACTAAGTTGGTATTATGGTGGTCTATGATTTTCAAATCAAATAGCAATATGATACTTAATTTGCTTATTTTTCATAAAAAAAAAAGTATTAAAAATGATAATGAATCAGTTGGTATCACTTCAGTTTAGTATTTTTATTTATATTTCAATTTGAGATATAGCATATTAAAATTTAATATTTTATTCTTACAGAATTATGTGAAGGCGATTGTTGCCACCTGAAAATATATATATATATATATATATATATATATATATATATATATATATATATATATATATATATATATATAAACCTTCAAAATCACATTAAATTTGTTTTGAATTTTAAAAAACAACATGAGTTAGAGTTAAAAGTAAAATTAAAAATAATTAAAATATATAATAAATTAAATAAAATAAATTAAAAAATTCGAAAGAAGCTTCCAATTATTCTAGGAGGGGCAATTGATCTCCAACGCCCAAGCCCTCCTAGCGATTAGGGTGGTCAAGAAAATTCATTGTTCACAAACAAATTTTTAAGTCTCAAATTATAAACAAGCTCGAACGCAAATATCCCTTTGTTCGCTCATGTTCGACTCGTTTTAGCTCGAAAAAAGAAAATTATATATATTATTTATATAATAATATATTTATATATATTATTTATATAATAATCTATTAAATATATTTATATAAAAGTTTAAATTATAGTAGCACGTGGTTATGTGGTTCTACGTCTTCTATCACATAAAATTGGTGCAGGTTAGACACTGTACATCTATTTTTCCCAATTAATTTTAAAGAGTCAATTTCGTGTCGAACAAGAACACACTATTCATGATCCAATTTCAAACGAGCAATTTCGAATGAGCGGAACACTGCAAACTTAAGCTCGCTCAAGCTCGACACTTTTACAACCCTACTAGCTCTTGCTCGAGATCACAATAAGCGCCGTTGCATGGCCGCCGAAATAGAATTCCTCCAAACTTTAGCTTTAATTCAAACAATATCAGTTCCAGACTCCTGAATCCACACTATTCTGCAAATTAAGGGCCTGTTTGAATGCGCTTTTTATCGCTTTTTATCGCGAAGTTCCGCCTATTTCGTCGTTTGGGGCGGAACTTCGCGGTGAATCGCCGCGAAGTTATGTCGGAAGTGGTCCGCGAGGTTTATCCCGAGGCCCCAACTTCCGTTCGGCTTTCTCATTTATTTTCTCGCCCTCCCCCTCGAGCTTCTCCGCAGCCGAACTCGACGCCTTCTCTTCTGCCCTAGTGTTTGCAGGTATTATGCAAAATATTCTCCTCCTCTTCTCCCCTGCCCCTCGAGCTTCCCCGCACCCGAACTCGACTCCCCCTCTTCTTTCCCGAGGCCTCCTCTTCTGCCATAGTTTTTTAAGGTAATTTCAAGATTAATGTGCAACTCTTCTCATTCTTTAGAGCTATTTCTCCTGCTCGATTTTCTCTTCTTCTCACTTCTCCTCTCTTCTCCTTCCAGTTTTTATGTGTTTATCTTTCTTTTCAAACATGTAATCTGTCAGCTTTTATGCAACATTTAAATATTTCTAAAAATATTTTTATAAAGACAAATTATTATATTTTTAAATACATAATTTAATTTCAATACAACATAAAATTTTTGATTTTTCACATTTTAATACAGCATATCAATTTAAAGTTTCAATAATTTCAATACAAAATATCAATTTAAAATTTTTATTTAAACTTTTATATTCTAAAATAGTATTTTTAAATGTATATGTATACATTTATATAAAACAAAATTTAATTTCATTTGAATAAATGCAATATAAAATTTTTAATAATTTTTATATATATTACACTTCTCTGCCTAATAAAATTATAATTGTTTTAACTAACAGGGGCAGTTTGGTCATTTTGACAGAAAAAGCTGCTCCATGATTGTTTTCACGAAGTTCGAACCAAACAGACATTGGCTTCACATAATGCTTTCTTAGCAATACAGTACTGCACTGATAAGCTGAAAAGCTGTAACTGTGCCAAACAAACCCTAAATTTAATATTTTCCACTGATTAACAACTTACCAATTTTTCATTTTCCTACTTGCCCATCCAACCACCCTAAAATACATAGCCATTCCCATTGAAAAAATCTTTAAAATTTAAGCATTATAATGGGCATGTCGGCATTGGTTTGGTAATCTACAATGAAGTGGGAGAAATTAGACTTGCAGCCGGGAAAATCCATCTTCATTTTTGAAAGACAATAAGTAAGAAAAAAATAAAATGATTTAATTAAGGTTAAGTTATGCTACTACAATTAATTTATCATTTTAATTTTTGATGCCTCATTAATAAAATCTTTTGTTTCCAATATGATTCTTTTTTTTATCTTACAATTTAAGCTATAAATTATATTTAGCCTCTTAACATTATAATAATTCAAAATATTATTACCCTTCGCAATAATAGATTTTTTAAATATTAGATCCAAATATCTTTAATACTCCGGACATAAAAAAAAGATAGAGAGAGATTAGTGAAGATTCATAGAGTGTGAAGAGAGATTAGATTAAACTCATATTATCGCTCGTGTTGTCTATTTCTTACATATATCACATGATAATCTCATTTTTACTCGTGACTTTATATATAAAGAGGTATCCTTACTAGATACATATATGAAGATATTATAAAAATACATGATGACATGCGGTACAAGTTTATCTGATTATGGCACATCAAGAGGTGTAATGCTAATTGCAGATTAATGATATGATATTTCTCTCGATTAATTCTGTGCTCAAGATTAGTTAGCGAGCAAATAAGAGTCTATTTGGGGCAGTTGTTGATTATTTATAATCTGCTGATTATTTTGATAATCTGATAATCTGTAAATTATCAGAATAAGTTGACTTGTTGTTTGTGGGAGCTTATTCAGAACAACTTATTTGTAGTTGTTGCAAGATTAATGACCAAACCGCCCCTGAAAGCTGTTTATTGTTTGGGGAAGTCTATTCAGAATAACTTATTTGAAACAAAACTGAATGAGGAAAAAAATAGATAAAAACTGAAGCAACGGATCAAACAGAATAACGAAATCACTACAGATCACTTAAAAAAACAAACAGAGTTCTCACTCATCCGTGACTATAAAAAAAAATAAAACCAACGTAAATACAATTACAAGTACAATTAAAAATATTAAAATGTTTAATTTACACCTTTGACGATGTCGATCTTCAGCTGCCAACTCCACTTAAGAAACCATCGCCACCTGATCACTGTTTGCAGTGGAACATGTTGGGTAATCAGCCCAACGAAAGAAACCATAACGATCTGAAACACCTCTGTGATAGGCGTAGAACTTTCTCCCACTACTGTGAGGCTGACGTAATGTTAGTAAGGGGAGCCGGGAGTCCGCAATAACACAACACAACTCGAGAGGTAACTAAATTCCTAGAGCTCATTTTACTTCAAGGAAAAAAAATAATCAGTTGTCAATTCATAAAAAAATAACTTCTATGTCATAAAAAATCGAAAATAGAAAAAATTCGTATCGAAAATGAATTTAAAAAAAAAGGTTAGTGTGCGGTCTCGGACTAATAATTAACAACCCACCAGTCTGTCACGCAAAGCAGCTAGATAATCTTCAAACAATGAGCTCTTGGTTGCCTTAAACAGAAGGGGACAATCGACCCGGGATACATGTGAAAAGACTCTGAAAAACACTGAAGAGACTCTGAATTTTTGGCTCCAAATTCAATTAAATTTGGGTAGAACCGACTTTTCCAAGAGTTCCCTCAAGCACCTCTCCAAAATATGGCCAAATACATTAAATATATTGAATCTGGTTGATTCACGATAAGGCGCGATCCGGGACTCGATAGGGCGCCGTCCGGCGCTATTTTCTATCGTTCTGTCCAAACTCTCTGAATTTGGGCGCGGTCCGGCACTGGATAGGGCGTCGTCCGGAGCTCTAGGTCAAAATGTCTAATTTGCCTCATTTTGCTCTGAATTCGCTCCTTTTTGCTTCCTTTTGCTCCAAAGGCCTGAAATCATCGTATCTGCATGAACTCATGAAAAATACCATTCTTTAAAGTGCAATATCATAAAAAATAGGTATAAAATAGGCATTAAAAAGCTATCAAATTTTCAGTGGATCAAATACCTACTAGGATCTTACATGTTCTCACAAAAAATGTTAACACCATGATTGGCCAAATAAAAAAGTAATTTAAGTGCAAGGATTGAATCAACACAACTTCTTCCAATATTAAAGATCAATAATTCCACAACTTTCATCCAACACTTAATTACTTTCATTTTAAGGAAAAAGATAAAGAAGATTACTCAGAATCCATAGAGAAAACACAATCACAAATAGTTTTAAAGTAGAAACCATGTAGAAAACACAAGAAGTCTTAATTAAAACTAAATGAAGTACAAAGATGAAAACTTATCTCAAGTTCCTCTCCACCAAACTCTTGAAGTTCCTTTGAATTCTTTCTTTCTCTTACAAGACTCCCTTGGACTATTCGCCCAACCCAAGAGGGTTTGAATCTCTCTATACAATGGATTTTTACTTAAGAATCCCTACCTACCTTCTCTTTCACTATGAAGGAGAAAAGTGTGAAGAAAACCTAAGGATGCGACAACTTCTTAATTAACTACTCTCTACAAACTCTAATTTTTCTCTCTCTAAAGAAATCTTTAAAAAAACTCCCTTCTCTCCTTTAAGTCCTTTCTTTTAAACTTTCTCAAAAGGTGTCTTGGTGTCTATTCAAAATGTGTTCATATTCAATGAATATACCCAAGAGATGCATCTTTTCAAGTGAAATTTGAATGTCTTTTGGCGCTCTTGATTAGTTACCCACGTTTGTACCAAATGATGCCTCAAACACCTCTCCAAAGTTCATCAAAAATTCTTTAAAATTGCAAAGTAACTACGTGACGCTTAAGCGCAGGGACTCGGGTGCTTAAGGGCGGCCTTCTCTATCTGCTGGCGCATACGCCAGATCGGGGCGCTTAGGCGCTCTAGTTCACTTTAACGTCTTCTTCATTTTTACTCCAAATTTGATCTTTTTTACTCCTTGTGACATATTTGGTCCATTTAAGTATACATGAAAGAAAAACACACAAATACCTTCCATTAAAGTGCAATATAATCAAAAATAGGTATAAAATGTGCATAGAAATGTTATATATTTTAGGTATATCAAATTCCCCCAAAAATTGAAATGTTACTTCTCCTCAAGTGACACTATACTCTTTCACAACATCATAAGCAAATTATGTGAATGAGTTTCTTTAGGAGATTCTAAAATTTTTTTCTATAAATGTGGTATTCCAATTTAGAAAAAAAAATTTAGTGAATGAGACCAATTTAATGTTTAGATAAAGTAAAAAGGTATGAAAATGTGAGCATCTATCTAATTAAAAAATACTTGTAATTTTTCCAAATATAGAGTTTAGGCATTCTATCTCTCTACATAAAAATTTCATTAAAAAATAATTATGCTCACTATATTATATCCTTAAGCTTAGGAGTTTCTCAAATCTTATGCATTAAAAAGATCAGATGTGGAACTAATTTTTTATTAGGCACTAATCCCCAAGCTTCTCCCCCCATACTATACTTTACCTTTTTTTTCATTTTTTTTTCTTTTTTTCTTCATTTCTTTTCTTTTTTCTTTTCTTTTTGGCATGGATTACTATATCTGGATAGGTCTTTAATGATTTTGAATTCAACTCTCCATTTCCTAAAGCAAAGGTCTGATATATATCCTTACTTAAAAATATAATAATAATTCTGAAAACTACTTTTAATAAAACAAATTTAAATATTGAAAATAAAAGTCTAATCTTTCTATATTTTTCAAAAATACAATATCTCTTACTAAAGATTGTTACATCATATTTATCATCTTTTACTAAGAAAGATTTTAACTTGAATTTTTTCTTCATCACTATAAAGTTTTAACCAAATTTTCTTACACACTTCTATATTCAAAATTTTATTACCCTAATATAACTTCATACACATAATCATTTTTCAAATCAAAAATCAAATTTATTTGCAGATTACTTAAGAACAAATAAACTTTAAGTTTTGAAAATTGATTTTTCATCTCCCCCCCCCCCCGCCAAACTTAAATGTTTATATACAAATTAAACAGTTTAGCATAATGTATATAAAGACAAGAATGAAAATTTAACACTTACAGGAAATTTCATATCGTAATTATGCAGATACAAAAAATTTAAAAACAAAGTAAAAATGATCACAGTTCATTTTGATTTTAATATTTAAGAGATTCAAAAGACTTCTATGCAGTGGAGGCTAAAGTAAAAGCAAATCACACAAACTAACATAATATCAAAACCATAACAGAAAATTCATGGTAGTAAATTGAAATTTAAACATTAAATTTTAAATGGAGATTAGCTCTATCTAAACTTCCTAAAGCATTAGGAATAAGCTCAACAAAACCAACAAAAATACATTTAAAATAAAAGAGTTCAAATACATATTACCACATAATCATCACATAGCTACACATTACAACAAACAATAACAACAATGTTCACTACCACCACAAAGAACAACATAAAAAGAAGTCCCAATATAAACACAAATAATAGCTCAAATAAAACATAACATAACTCAATCCCTACTCATCATTTTCTACATCATCATCATCTTCTTCATTATCATCCTTCCAAAAACTAGCAGAATCAAACTGAGTATACTGTGGTTAAGGTGGAAATACCACACTCTAATCACCTCTAATAAATCTCTCCAAAGAAGTGTTGTACTTCTTCTCATAATCACTATGTCTTCCTAAATATTAAATATATATGATCAACATAGTTTTCAAGATTTGATACCTTATCCATAGCATAATCCATGTTATCCATCATAGTCTGCAGCATTTTAGATTGTGAATCAGGACTGGATCTACCACGAGATGTGGAAGCTCTAGATGTAGAAGCATGTGACGTAGAAGCACCAGAACTTCTAGAAAATCCTCCTCTCCAACCAAAAATTGAATGTTCAAAATAAGTCTTCACATTCACACTAGTAATGGGCTTCAGAGGTTAAAGAATCTTCTCCCAACTATCATATTTAGCACTAGCTTGCTCACATAAAGAAAAGATTAAGGAAGGGAATCTCAAACCTGCAGTAGTAGCGGCTCTGGCTGAACTGGTAATAACCTGATATATGAAAGATCTAATATTGATCGGCTTATACTGCTGAATGCAGTAGTTCAGTGTAGCCCTCTCTATGGTTACTTCACTAAGATGATTAGTGGAGAGTAAATGAGCAGAAATAAAATAATGTCAGGCTTTCGCTGTGGCATTCATCTTCAATGTAGAGAAATTTACTCTTCTACCACTGGTGATTTTCCAGAGACCTCTTCCAGCAGTTAACAAAAATATAATCTCATCTAACTCCTCCGTAGGATTATAATTGGAATAAAAACACAAAGAATCCGTAGGTATTTCGTAAAATAAATTGATTACCTCAGGTGTAAATGCTACTATCTTCCTTCTCACCATCACTAGATCGCCTTCAGACTCAGAGATATTTTCATAACACTCCCTAACTACAGAGATTGCAGCAACAGCAGAGAAACAGCAGAATCGATCACATTGTCAGCGAACAATTAGATCTTCTACTTCTCCGCCCAAATTTTTAAAACATCGCTTAAGGATCAACTTTCTCGATTGAAATGCTTCGGCATAACGATCTTGAGCCTTATAACTTACAAATTTGTTCGAATCAAATGTACTTTCCCCTTGCTTCTTTTCATTCTTGGTGTCATTCTAAAATTTGTAAAGAAATTCACAATAAATTCCAAAATCAACTCAAACTCACTAGATCTAACTTCTAAAAGCTTAAACTTACTCTTCCATGTAAAATCCACAAATTATCATCAAATTTTCACCATTAATAGAAAAATTTTATCCTTAATGAACTCAAAATCTATGGTAAAAATAAAAAAATTTTACATAAAATAGAAGCTCTAACCTTAAGAAGATGAAATCCAACAAATTTGGCTTGAATCCACCAAGAAATCTTCACTTATAGGAATGCCCTAGGAGTAAAAATGTGAAAGCTTGAGGAAGAAGAAGATAAAATAGGGAACCAGTTAAACCCGTATAAACAAGTATTAGTGAACCGACGCTTAAGATAGATTTGTGTAGCGCTTTGGCGCGTTGCTCTCATGTTGTTCTGCGCTTAAGCGAGGGTTTTGGTGCTTAGGCGATGATCCACTTTAAAAATACTCATTTTTATGTCTTATTTATGAATCAATTCTTAAGGATATTATGCTTTAATGAAAGGTATTTTTATGTTTTTGGATGTAGGTGATAAAAAAAGAGTTCAAGAAGGAAAAATGAGCAAAATTGGAGCTAAAAGAGCAAAGTTATAGAAATTATAGGCTTGGCGCCTAGGCGCCAGAATCCGGCACCTAAGCGCCAGTTCGATATAGTTTCAGATAAGATTTTTGACGACTTTGGGCAGTTATTTTGACTGTGTTAAGCGGTTATTAGAGCTTCTAGAAAACTGGAAGTTACTCCTAATATATAGGACATGTGATACAATGCATCTGGACGTAGGGAAATGGTTTTAATCACAAAGAGGTGTGACCCAAAGTAAATAGGTGCGAAGACCTGGTCAAAGAGTCCGGCGCCTAGGCGCCAGATTCCGGCGTCTAGGCGCGACAGTTACCTTCTAGAAGATACATTATATTTGAACAAGTTTTGAAGAGGTGCCTTAAGCAACCCCTGGTCAAATTCAGAGCTCTATAAATATGAGCCCATTATACAGATAAAATCGCACCCTATAGTCTCTTTCACCCCTTCTAGCATCTTTAGTCTCCAAGCACTATATAGCCATCCAATCATTTAGGGAGCCACCTTCTTTATTATTTAGTGAGTTTATTTTGAGTGTTAAGTGTGAGATTATTAGTGTTGTTGCTATTGAAGTCTTTCATCATTGCATCGGAGTCAGTAGGAGTCAGCGGATCACTTGAAGGAACATTCTAGATAAGTATTTGTAACTTGGTTCAAAGTTTTATAAATATGTTTTGTTGTGTGAATTCAATGTGTTCTGAGTAGTTAAATTTCTTTCTCCTTTCAACTATGAAAAGATAATAAAATAATTAAACTTTGATGGAGAATTTAACTTAAAATATTTAAAAATATTGTGATGATATTAATACCTAATCTTAGTTTACTTTTTAAACTGGTCATTTAAATTATTAAAACCTGTTGAAGAATTCTGAGACCTATCTGGAGATGAGTTCTTAACTAGTAGATATCACATGAATCCTTAGGTAATCGCAGGCTATACGCGGGTTATTTAAGGTGAAGTGCAAATAAATATGAAGATATGATTTATTGGGCGTAGAATTTATTAGTTTTTAGAGTGACATACTAAATTCTAATAATTTGGTTTATAGATAGGGAACGGGTCACTGGTAGGGCCGACCATAGCCACCCTCGGACATCTAGTAGTGTGAGCCTAAATTAACCCATTCTACTAATAAAACATCCTGAACCGATCTATAGATTAGTCAATGTTCTTTATGCTTGGATCAAAGGGTAAATAATATGAATGCTTCTATTTGGCACAATACCATAATCTAAATTTTTCACAAATGGTAATTATTCTAAAAATCTTGGATTAGTTGAAAGGAGAAAGTTGTTTTATTTATACCTGCATTAATATTTATTTTAGTATTGCTTACTTACATTTAGTATAAATTTCATTAAATCTAAAATCTAAACTTTGAAAAGAAATAAAAATAAGAAAAATTATTTTTAATTTGAAAAATCTAAAAATATTCTAAAAATCTTCCCTGTGGGATCGATAACGAGGACTCCACTAGAGCCATGTATTACTTGATACGATACTTATACTTACGTTTGTAATTGTGACTTTTACAATTTATAGTCAAAATATAAATTCATAAACTCTTTCATAAGTAAATCGCATCAAGTGTTTGGCGCCACTGTCGATGATTAAATCTTCTAGCGATGGTATCAAATTCTTTCATTTGAAAGTATATATATAGCCCCTTTAGGCTAAGTCACGCATCAAGTTTTTGGCGCCGTTGCCGGGGAACATTAGGAAAATAAGTAAGAAAGTTAAAAAGACATTTTTCGAATTAATTATAATTTATACACTTTTATTTCTTTTAAAATACCAAAAAATAAAATAAAAAATATATATATATAAATAAAAATACCAAAAAGATTTTAATTTTATGCGTAGTTCCGGATTAGAAGGATTATTACCTTTTGATTCCGAATTAGAAAGAACGATTAAAAAAATTAAAAAAGGAAAACAAGGAAAACAAATTTAAAAATATTAGGAAATGGCTAACTTATGTAATAATAATCAAAATTCAATAGAAATTTATGAACAAAATATTTATAAACCATTAAGGGATTATGCAAACCCTACAGCTGATGAACTTCATATTAGTTTTCAAATGTCAACCGCAGATGCTAATTCTTTTGAGCTTAAACCTTCTATTATTCAAATGGTTCAAAATAATCAATTTGGAGGAACACCTAATGAGGATCCAAATTTACACATTGCTAGTTTTTTAGACCTTTGTGCTACCTTTAAATATAATAATATTTCTGATGATGCTATTAGGCTTAGACTCTTTTCTTTTTCCTTAAAGATAAAGCAAAGATGTGGCTTAATTCATTAGCAACTTGTTCTATTAAAACATGGGCAGATAAGGCACAAAAATTCCTTGCTAAATATTTTCCTCCTTCTAAAACTGTTAAATTAAGAAATGATATAATTTCTTTTACAAAATTTGATGGAGAAATAATTTATGAAGCTTGGGAAAGATTTAAAGAATTATTAAGAAAATGTCATCATCATGCTTTGCCAGATTGGTTAATTATTCAAATATTTTATAATGGATATATTGGATCACTTAGATCTATTATTGATGCTGCTGCTGGTGGTTCTTTAATAGCTAAGACATTTGAAGAAGCTTATACTTTAATTGAAGAAATGGCTAATAATAATTTTCAATGGCCTTCTGAAAGGGTTAATCCTAAAAGAATGGTAAGTATTCAAGATAATGAAGCATTTTCTATTTTAGCTTCACAAGTGGCTGCGATATCTAAGAAATTAGATAATTTTGCTATTAATATATCACATGTAAGTAATGTAATTCTGCAAATACTAATGATTCTCAAACAATGGAAATACTAATAACCCTTATTCTAATTATTATAATCCTGGTTGGAAAAATCATCCTAATTTTAATTGGAATAATGGACATCAACAATGGAGTAATAATCAAGTTATTCCAAATTGGAACAATCAAGGAAATTCAAACTTTAGACCAACTTACCCTCCTGGTTTTAATAATCGGCGAGAAAAGTTATCTATAGAAGAATTAATCTTGCAACTAAGTAATCGACTACAAAGTCAAAACACTGTTATTCGTAATATTGAGAATCAGATGGGTCAAATTGCTAATTTTATTAATTACAGACCTCAAGGAACACTACCTAGCAATGTTGAAATTAATCCTAAAGAAACTGGGAAAGAACATGAACAAGCAAAAGCTGTACAACTTAGAAGTGGAAAGAAATTAAAAGAGAAAATTTAGAATGAAATTGAAAAAGAGAGAGAGGTAGAAGAAATTGAAAAACCTAAAGATACTCTTTCTCCAAGTAAAGATCGGATCGTAATTCCTATTGAAGTGGAAGTTGAAAGACCACCACCACCTTTTCCTCGAAGATTAAAACAACAGAAGCTTGACCATCAATTTTCTAAGTTCTTTGAGATTTTTAAGAAACTTACCATCAACATTCCTTTTCTTGAAGCGTTGGAACAGTCTTATGTGATTTAGGAGCTAGTATTAATCTCATGCCATTTTCAATCTTTCGAAGGTTAGATTTAGAAGAGATTTCTCCCACCATTGTAACCCTTCAGATAACTGATCGATCTATCACTTATCCTAAAGGAGTTATAGAGGATGTTCTTGTTAAGGTAGATAAATTTATCTTTCCTGTGGATTTCATTGTGCTAGATATGGAAGAAGATAAAGAAATACCTATTATTTTAGAGAGAGCTTTTCTAGTCTACTAGGATGTGTTATGATTAACGTGCAAAAAGGAGAATTAACAATGAGAGTTAATGATCAAGAGATAACATTTAGTTTTTTGAAATCAATGAGGTATTCTGATAAAGAAAAATGCTATCGAATGGATATTTTTATTATATAATTGAAAAATATTATCAAGAAAAATGTAAGGTCATTTCGAAGATAAAAAAGATGAATGCGTATTATATAATGAGTCATTAATTGAAGAAATTGAAAAAGTAAATGAAGCAAAATTATCTGAAGAAACTCATTATATTCATGAAAACTGAGAAATTTTAGACACAACTAAAAATGATATACTTTTACCCTCAATTGAAAAAGCCCCTGAACTGGAATTAAAAATGTTACCTGCACATTTAAAGTATGCATTTCTTGGAAATTCATTAACTTTACCTAAAATTATATCTTCAGAACTAAGCAAAGATCAAGAAGAAAAATTAATAGGAGTTTTGAAGAATTATAAAAAAGCTTTTGGTTGGACTATTGCGGATATAAAAGTAATAAGTCCTTCGATACGTATGCATAGGATTTTAATGGAAGGAAATTGTAAACCCACTATTGAACCTCAAAAAGATTGAACCTCAAAGAAGATTGAACCCGATTATGAAAGAGGTTGTAAAGAAAGAGATTTTGAAATTGTTAGATGCTTGGAATTATTTATCCTATTTTGGATAGCCAATGGGTAAGTCCTATTCATTGTGTTCGAAGAAAGGAGGAGTAAGCTGTCATTGTTAATGATAAAAATGAATTAATCCCAACGAGACAAGTTACTGGATGGCGAATTTGCATCGATTATTGAAAATTAAATAATGCCACTAGAAAGGATCATTTTCCTTTACCTTTCTTGGATCAGATGTTGGATAAATTAGCTGGACACTCATATTTGTATTTTCTGGATGGATATTCTGGTTATCATCAAGTACCTGTTGCTCCTGAGGACCAAGAGAAACAACATTTACAAGTCCTTATGGAACATCTGCCTTTAGAAGAATGTCTTTCGGTTTATGCAATGCACCTGCAACTTTTCAAAGATGTATGATGTCAATATTTTGTGATCTAATCGATAAAGAAATTGAAGTATTTATGGACGATTTTTCGATATTTGGAACTTCTTTTGAATCTTGCTTGGAAAATATAACGAAAGTTTTAAAGAGATGTGAAGAAACAAATTTAGTTCTAAACTGGGAAAAATGTGAATTTATGGTTACAGAAGGAATCGCACTTGGACATAAAATTTCAAAAATAGGAATGGAAGTTGATCAGGCAAAGTGAAAATTATTGCTGAACTTCAACCACCTAATACCGTTACTGATGTGAGAAGTTTTCTGGGTCATGCTAGATTTTATAGGAGATATATAAAGGATTTTTCTAAAATTGCTAAACCTCTTTGTCATTTATTGGAAAAGAAGCTAAATTTAAATTTAATGACGTTCAATATTTTAAAAGAAAAATTAATCACTGCACCTATCATTGTTGCACCTGATTGGAATAAACTTTTTGAATTAATGTGTGATGCAAGTGATTATGCAATTAGAGCTATATTGAGACAAAAATATGAGAAAATTTTTACAGTTATATACTATGCTAGCAAAACTCTTAATGAAACTCAAATAAATTACACTACTACTAAAAAAGAGCTTTTAGCAATAGTATATGCCTTTGATAAATTTAGACCATATCTTCTTGGAACAAAATGTATCGTACATACTGATCATTCTGCTATTAAGTATCTAATATCTACGAAAGATGCTAAACCTAGATTGATCAAATAGGATTTACTTTTACAAGAATTTGACTTTGAAATTGTGAACAAAAAAGGAACTGACAACCAAATTGCTGATCATTTATCGAGAATAAAAAATAATGATGAGAAGATTTATGAAGAAAATATAAATGAAAAATTCCCTGATGAAAAATTATATGTTATTCAAGGATTACAAATGCCTTGGTATGCAGATATAGTTAACTATTTGGTTAGCAATATTTTACCATATGAGTTAAATAGCAAATACATTAAGAAATTTAAGAATGATTGTAAATCATATATTTGGGAAGATCCTCATTTATTCAAAATAGGAAGAGATTCTGTGATTCTAAGATGTGTACCTTATGATGAAACTTTTGCAATTATTCAAAAATGTCACGATTCTGAATTTGGAGGACACTTTGGAGTAGAGAAAACTGCATTTAAAATTTTAAATTCTGGATTTTATTGGCCTACTTTATTCAAAGATGTTGGACATTGTGTGAAAACTTGTGATCAATGTCAAAGGATGAGGAATATATCTAGAAAAGATGAAATGCCTCTAAAATTTATATTAAAAATTGAAATTTTTGATGTATGGGGTTTAGACTTTATGGGACCTTTCGTACCATCATCTGGAAAGATTTATATTTTATTAGCAGTAGATTACGTTTCAAAGTGGATCGAAGCTGTAGGTTTACCTAACTGTGATTCCAAATGTGTTTCAAAATTTTTAAAGAAAATGATTTTTACAAGATTTGAAATGCCCAGGGTAATTATCACAGATGAGGGAAGTCATTTCAGAAATATAAGAATTCAATCGTTATTAGAAAAATTCGGAATTAAACATAGAATTGCAATTGCTTATCACTCGCAAATAAGTGGAATGGCTGAAGTATCAAACAGAGAAGTTAAAAGAATATTAGAGAAGATTGTTAATCCTAAAAGAACTGACTGGGTTGATAGACTTGATTCTGCATTATGAGCTTATAGAACAGCTTATAAGACACCTATCGGAATGTCACCTTATCGGTTAGTTTATGGTAAACAATGTCACTTACCTGTTGAACTGGAACATAAAGCTTATTGGGCGATAAAGGAGTTTAATTACAATTTGAATGCTGCAGGAGAGAAATGATTATTACAACTGAATGAAATGGAAGAAATAAGAAATGAATCTTATGGGAATGTAAAGATTTATAAGGAAAGAATGAAGAAATTGCATGACAAAAAGATTTCAAGGAAAATGTTTGAGCCTGGACAAGAAGTGTTATTATTCAATGCTAGTTTAAAACTTTTTCCTGGAAAATTAAGATCTAAATGGATGGGACCATTTATAATTGATAAAGTGTACCCTTATGGAGCTGTAGAAATTAAAGATCCCAAAACTGAAAAAGTATTTAAATTTAATGAATTAAGACTGAAGCCTTATATGGGAGAAATGAAACCAAATTACAAAGAGGCTTATGAACTAAGTCTATCCGATTAATTTAATTAATTAGGTCAAGTCGACGACGTTAAACCAAGCGCTTTGTGGGAGGAAACTCATTTTGTTAACATTGTGATTGTTTGTGATTTGAATTTATTTTAATCGTGTTTGTATGTGGATCACACCCTTTTACTAGACCTATTTTTAAGACTGAAACTTTGAAAATTTGAAGATAGGCGAATCGGAGTCGATCGAGGTTTCGGCGCCTAGGCGCCAAAAGTTAACGCCTAAGCGCCAGAATAACCTGTGCGTATCGATGATCCGACGCCTAGACGGCAAATTCTGGCGCCTAAGCGCCACGGTTACAGATAGTGTAAAAACCGAAATTCTTCAGTTTTTCACACGAAATCTCCCTATAAATTGACCTATCTCGTCCCCAATCACATAGAAACCATAGTTTCAACCAGAGAAATCTATTTTGGAGAAGTTAAAAGGAGTTTGGAAGCAATGGATAGAGGAAATCATGGAAATGAGGTAGGAGACAAATCTCTCAAAGATCTTCAACCTTATTTTAATGGTTTTATTACTGTTAGTATGGAGAAATTGTTTAGTCGTCTGGAAAAGATTGAAGCGGAACTTCAAAGCATTGGGAATCGCTTACACGAAATGTATCATTAAATTGAGCATGTGGAATGGCAATCAAAACTTCAATTTGATCATATGGCGGCCTATCAAGGTACTCAAGTAGCAATGTACGAGAAGAACAAGTGGATAGATGAAAAGGCGACTTTAGAATTTCCAAGGGCGTTGGTTTTCTATCCATTTGGTCCTAGTGAACTTCATTGCGAAAGAGATGGTAATTGAAGATCGGTGTTGAATAGATCTCTTATGTGTTTTGGGTGTGATTGAGTCGAGTTCTAGTGTGTCTATTATCTAATTTGTGTGTCTTTGCTTTATTGTTTAATGTGTGTTGTTGAATTTGGAATTTACTTTGAATTTGTGTTGTTTGTGTTGTTTATAGAATGATGAACCATGATATAGTTTTGTTCGGAATTTATTAAGTTTGGAATGGAAATTATGAATTAAAGTTGAAGAGTTTAGTTAAATCTCGTGTTTGAAATGTGGATCTTAGTTATCTTTTTAAATTAGCTTAGGAAATGTTGGGAAGATATAAATTGGATTAATACTCTTATAAGAGTAATTAGGAGTCAAATTTGACAAGATGTTATGGAAAATATAAAATTTAAATTGAAATTTTGGAAAGGCGAGTCTGGCTCCTAGGCGCCGGTTTGGCCTGAACCCGAAACTTCATCTTCTTAAACACCCCCACGCCATTTTTGACGCCTAAGCTTCCCTTTCCTCTGGTTTTCACGAAAAGAGACCCTTGAGATCCCATTTGAGGCCGGATTTTCAAGTTTTTGAGCTTGAAATCACTCGATTTCTTCATCTTAAGGTCAGATCTACATTCTAAACTAATTATTTTCGTTTTTCACCATGGATTTTGCTCACATTGAAGAAAACCGAAATTTTGAAAAAAATTTTTATTTTTAGAGTTAAATCCATGGATTTTTAAGCCCTTTAAAGTTTGAAAAACTTAAATTAGTATATTTTCTGTGATCCTATGAATTTATTTTGCGTTTTTATTTCACGTTTAGATGGAACCCATATCTAAGCGAGTAAAGGAACGAGAAAATTTTGATCGTAGCAAGTTTGTCACTGTCGCTGCACATTTCCGGTATAATAATTTTGCTACGACTCGGAAGTTTATCTCAGAGTGAAGTTTTTACAATCCGGGAGGAAGAATTGAGGATACTATCGTTGCACTCAACTGACAAAGATTCTGCTATTTTACTGTTATTGTTGTTATCCCTGTGGTTAAGGAATTTTATGCTAATTTCATGGATGCTAAAGAGTATGAGATTTTCGTCAGAGGAGTTGGACTAGGATTCACTCCCGAGCGTATCAACATTTTCTACGGCCTGCCGCCGAACATAGAGTGTTATTACTCCGGATTATCTCCATCTGAGGGAGATTTAGATATGATTATTGATTACCTGACTGATAGTACTGGAGCTTGGAAGATCCGAAACGGAAAAAAGGTAAATTTTTCATCTTCTAAGCTTAATGGTGTTTCAAAGGCATGACACTACTTTATTTCTGCTCGTCTCCTTTCATCCAATCATTTGAGCGAGGTTACCAAGGATAGAGCTATCCTCAACTATTGCATACAAGAGAAGAAGCCGATTGATGTAGGAAGTATCATTTATGATTCTGTAGAGGCGACTGCTCGCTCTAGCACTTCTGTTGAACTTGGATTTCCATCTTTGATATATTCTCTGTGTGAAAGTGCTGGAGTAGTTGCTGAGCTTTCTGCTGAAAAGCTCAAGTCTACAAAGCCCATGGGAAGAGAAAGCGTCAGTATCTATGATCGACTTCAAGGTAAGAGTTCTACTGCACCTTCTAGTTCATTACCTGCTTCTGGTAGAGCTTCTACTTCTATACCTTCTACTTCTACTGCTGAGCCACCATAAAGTTTCTGGGAGTCTATGCATGATCGGTTTATGGAGCGACAGAATGAGTTATTTCTAACTCATTGTAGAATAGATACGATCGATAAGAAGATCAATCATCTTTCTGAGTATACCCAAAGGAAGAGTGAGTGTGATGCTGAGTATTCTGAGTCTTTAGTTAGATTCCTGAAGGGTGAGCATGATGTTCAGTTTCCTACTTGTCCTAGAATTTCACCATATGTTGATCCGAAGGATATGGAATTTTCTTTTGAAGATGACAAAGACGAGGCTACAGACATTGATTAGTAGTCAGATTTACCTCTTGAGATGTGTGATTCTATTTTTAGTTTATTTCTTGTTTGTTAGTACTGATTAGTGTGATTGCATTGTTGTTTGTTAATGTCGATTTGCTTAAGTAACTTTGTGTGAACTTTTGATATTGAGATTGTTATAGAGCATCTGTTGTGATATGTGTTAAAGACTGAAATATGGATGAATTTTTATTGTCTAGGATAAATGTTTATTTCCATTTCAGCCTACTATTTAATTAGTAATTTAGCATGTTCTAAATAATTAAAAAAAATTTAGAAATTAACTCCTGCTCTGCAAACTTTTCTATATATGCTTAATTATTTTTTGTTATATACCTATTAAAGCATGTGTAGGATTAGAAATTAGTTTTTCCTTTCTACATTATCATTGTACATAAATAAATTTCTGTTTATTTCTTTCTCTCATGCTTTAGAAAATTTTATGATTCAATTATATACTAAAGCTGAAGTTTGGGGGAAGGGAAAACATTTTTCAAATTTAAATATTATTTATCCTTAATGAACTGATATTTTCTTTAAAAATATTAACATAACATAAGGAATGAAAAATCTATTTAAGATAACTTAAATTTTTAGAATTTTTAAATAATTTAGTAAACTTAACTAAAATTTCAATAATTTTGATTGATTTTAAGAATGGAATTATTTAACTTAAAGAATAATAAGATTAAGAATTTTTCTATTTATAGTAAAGAGAATTGTATTTTAGAAATACTAAGGAATCAAGATTATTATCTGAAAAAGAAAAGATTGAAATAATTTTTGAAAATACTTATTAATAATATCATATTTATTAAGTAAAACAAATGTATAAGTTTTTAAATATAAGTTAAGTAAAGTGAAGTTCAAAATCATTAACAGGCTATCCAAAAATAGTAATCCTCACTTGTGAAAAAAAAAAGATAGAGGTGAGCAGAAGCTTGAGGAAATGCGTAATCAAAAATTGGTTTCACTTGAATTATCTTATAGGAAAAAAACTGATTACATTTTTTAACTTAATTTATATGAACAAATATTTTTATTAGAAAAATGTTTCATGAAAGACTTTTTCTTGTAAGTATTCTATGTGACCTTAATATAATAAATTACAATTATTCTTAAAATAAATGAAAATTTTAAAGTTTTATGATTTGGTAGTTAAGTATTCTTTAAATTCTTAAAATTAACCTTAATTAGTGAAATGTGGTTAATGATTTGCTAAAGCATTTATAAAATAAAAAATTACAAGGAATCTTAAATATTTAAACTTCATTCCAAATGTTGTATATTTTATGTAATTAGAAGGGTTACTTGAGGACAAGTAACATTTAAGTTTGGGGGAATTTGATCCACTTTAAAAATACCTATTTTATGCCTTATTTATGAATTAATTCTTAAGGATATTATGCTTTAATGAAAGGTATTTTTATATTTTTGGATGTGGATGATAAAAAAAGAGTTCAAGAAGGAAAAAGGAGCAAAAAGGAGCAAAAAATGGAGCTAAAAGAGCAAAATTGTCGAAATTGTAGGCCTGGCGCCTAAGCGCCAGTTCGATACAGTCGCAGACAAGATTTTTGAAGACTTTGGGCAGTTATTTTGACATTGTTAAGCGGTTATTAGAGCTTCTAGAAGACTGGAAGTTACTCCTAATATATAGGACATGTGATACAATGCATCTGGATGCTGTCGGCATATATTTAGGTTGTGTGTTGTATTTTGAAAAGGGGTCGCCTAACAGAAATTGTCAAAGAATTTTAAATTTTAAATTTAATTTAAATATATATATAATTTGGAAAGTAACATTTGATTTTGAAAATAATTTTAAGTTTGAAAATTTTAAGGTATGAAATCAAACCGATCTCACATCCCGAATAGTTTATATAAACGAACACCGTACCACAAACCGTGTATCTATCCTGAGGAATAGACACTGCTTGCTTGATGATGGGACTAGATTAAATAAACTAGAAGATTTGTGACATCCGTTTAGTCTGCAAACCAATTTTATAAGCCGACGAAGTTCCCACGCTTAATATGAAGGAATTAAGCGAGGTTTATATTACTCAGGTTCTTAAAGTTCCCTATAAGGGCAAGCCCCTATAGTTAATTACATCTTAAATGACGGGAATCATTTAAGAAAACTCTCGATAATGATCAGTGGTTTTGCTTTCAAGAATTTCAAAGTTTAAGGTTTTCAAACAATTGGACTTTGGAGATTTCAATATGGAGTAGCTCAAATTTGGAACAGTTATTTTGAGAGTCCAAGGGAAGAGAAGTAGGGGATGTCACAGACCCGAAGTGAACTTCGGTGACTTCCCAGACTATCCTAATGTTGGGTTTCAATTTAAGAGAATTATTTAATATTTCAATCCTGTCGATTTTAATTAGTTAGGACTTATATTTGTATGATATGATTATACAAATAGCCTCGAAAGATGTGAGGGTTTATGTAGTACCAAACGACTACCTCGGAGTCCTAAGACCGGTTAGGGCTTAATTTGCATAACACAACTATGCAAATGCCTAACAAAAAGTTGAGGATTTATGTTGCACTAGGCAAACTACCTCGAAATCCTATGGCTTGGTTATTTAATTCTAGGAAAGGTTTAGCTGATGTAGACATAAGTTTTATCGATGAAGATGGCCGTGCTGCCCACTATGCTCCAAGCTCCTTGTTGTTGCAGAAGGTTTAATTTTGGAAAGTGACAATCAGGAGATGAGAGAAGTGTTTTGGTTTAGAAAAAATCTTAATGGTTCAGGTGTTTTAACATTTTGTTAGGGGAATCTTAAAGTTGATTATAACAATACCGGTTAAGATCCCACGGTTCCATCATTCCGACACCGTTATTTTCATCGGATTCACTTAGTCCAAATGAATTTGCTAAACTCAACTGAATGAGTTCCACACTTTCATTTATACCGTGGGAAATCCCGTTAGCAACACGTAGGTTACATCATCCGAGGTATTCCCGATCATCCAACGAGACGTTTTAATTTAATTGCAATTGTAGTTTTGTTGTTCTGTTTGTGATTAAATTTTAAGTTGTTTTATCTTTTGAATATTGTAGCGGTGAATTTTATCTTGTGTTGATTTTAATTTAGTTTTGGGTTTCAGTTTTGTGACTATCCTAAAAGTTTATTTCTCATGCAGGGTGACATTCTTGTTTAACATGTAAGAAAAGTAAAGTGCAGTACAGGTAAGTAAATTGCAGTAAAGTAAAATCGTACCTGGAGGGTCTTCCCGTCATTCCAAGCTGCACTTAAAACACATGTCAGAGCATTTAAATATTTGCAACAAGTACCTAGGTAAAGCTAAGGGAAGGTTCTGGTTGTCTACCAAATTCCTAATCATATTGCTAGTCATTTCGTATGACGTCTAGGTTCTCGTATTTTGTTAAGGATGATTTTCTTCACCAAAGAACAATTAAGTTCAATTATTCTTCTAAAACATCCCATCGTATTGAGAAAGTGCTTAGGACGAGTCCTGAACATCTTTTCAATGCTTCTGGGATTATTTCGAGTCCAAATGAATTTCATTGTATAAGTGAATTAGTCATCCAAGAATTTAGTTAAGTTTTGTCTCTTGCTCAGTGAACTTGGACATTTTATTGTCCGATGAGTGAAGTGACATATCACTTGATGCTTTACATAAGAGTTATAATAATGAAAGCGTTTAGGGGGGCAAATCAGTTTGTTAAAGAATTTAACCGCTTTGATTAAAGTTGAATTTATGATTTAGGATGATTTAATTTAGTTTCAAAATTCAAGTTGATTTTCTCTTAAGTGTTTTAAATTGTTTGATTTGAAAGAGATGTTTAGATTATTCAATTTAATTAAACTTTTAATGATTTAAATTTAATTTGACTTAATTGTAACACTTTAGGTCAATTTTATTTGGTTTGATTTTTTTTATGTTTTTAATTATAAATTGTCTTAAGGTTGATTTTCTTTAATGTTTCAAATTTGTTTTAGATTTGTTTTTTAAGCGATTTCAAATTAATTTTAATGTTTTAAATTTATTTCAATTTGATTATCAAATCACTTAATGTTTTAAGCTTTTAATTTAATTAAGGTTTATTTTCCTTTTAATTAGTTAATTATTAATTTTAATTATCATTTTTGAGTTTGATTAAGAGTTGAATATTATTAAAGTGATTCATTTAGGGACTTTAAGTTAAAGAATTGATATCTTCTTAAATCATATCCCTAATCTTAATAATCCAAATTTTAACTTATTCTTCCAAAATTCATTGTTTAATTAATTAAAATTTACTCTAAATATTTTCAAGATGATTAATGGGTTTCTACCCCTTAATTCCCTAGGTTTCAATCATCTAATGAAAATTTTAAAATCAGATATTTTACCCTCCCCTTGATTAAACCTAAATATTAATTAGAGTTAAAATTCTTTAATTACCTTATGTCCTTTTAAGCATGTTCATTTCATAACTCATCAAATTAAGCTCAAATGAACTTAAAATTTTTATGTCACTTCACTCACATGTCAATTAAGACATTACAGGAGACAATGTGATTTTTCTGAATTTAATTTAATTTATGTATTTATTTTTGTGGGAAAATGAGGGTTTTCAATGAAAATTCAACAACATGACCAAGGTTAGGTTCCTATCCTTAGGAAAATTATGGGATGTTCCTAATGACCAGAGGACCATTTGGACCAATTTTGGTGATTTTTTTGAATTATATTTTATTTATTATAATTATTTTGAGTTTTGGAGTGTTAATTAATTATAAAATAAAATTAAAGTTAGAAAATGGATTTTATATTTTTCTTAAGTCCCTCTGATCTCAAGGAGTTCAGAGAAATAAATTTTATATTTTTCTGATTTTTCTCTGATTTATTAAAATTAATTTGGTGAAAAGGTTGAAAAATCCAATTTTTTTTAATATTAAAAATTGTTTTAAGCTTTTAAAAATCAATATCTTTACCTAGAGACTTGGCAAAAATATTTGGTTTGTTCCTAAGTGATTAGTAGGCAAAATATGACATTTTTGTGATTTTTAATATTTTTGTGATTTTTATTATTTTAAAAATATTAAAATATTAAAATATGGTTAAAATGAAAATTTTTGGAAAATTCCAATTTTAATTTTCATAGACTCCTCTGATATCAGAGAGCCCACAAAACCATTTTGGTGAATTTTTGAAGTTTATTTTGGGTTTTATGAATTTTTGAAGTTTAAAAATGACCAAACAACTTAAATGATCCATTTAGCGAGTCAAATCATTTCCAATTGACTTCAAATTTTTATGTGAGGTTCTCTGTATCCTAAATGACAGTAGAGAATTGATTTCAAGTAATTTTGATGTGTGTTATTCCTAATTAATTAAAACTCAGTTTTAGGTGTATAGGCTAATTAGAGTTATTCTTAAGGAATTAAACCATGAAATAATTTTCCTATGATCCTCTGGTCCTAAGATACTTCCCCTAATATTCCTAGAATTTTCCAAGCAACATGCTAATTACTGGAATTAAAATGGTAAAACAGACACATAAATTTAAAAAAATCAATATCTTGCCATAGAAAAGGCCTGTGGCTTTGAAAAATTCAGGGAATGTTCCCAAGAACAGAGTCTACAAAAGCCCTATGGTCTCATGCCATTATGAATTGTATACATGCATGGAGAATTAAAATACTGAAATCAGTAAATAATTAATTAAAAATAAAATACTCATCAAAATAACTTAATTCTTTTTCCACATTGTTCTCCTCTGTTCACTGAGCAATAGGGTATTTTTATTTTATTTTTGTGATTTTTCTACACAAAGATATGGATTTTTGAAGTTCTGGGTATTTAATTAAATAGGAAAATAGCCTAATTTCCTACTTATCCACGCGGCGCCGCGTCAACCTCGGCAGCTCCGAAGCCCCACGCGGCGCGCTCCTATTCGACGCCGCTACCTGAGTCAGCAGCCACGCGTCCCGCGGTCTCACTCCATCTCCTCGTCCGGCTCAATCTGGATCGTCCATTCGATACACGCGCGATTCGACGGTTCCTGGTCATCGACTACGACTGGTGTGTGCTGAGAGCCGTCCACACTAAAACCCTAATATCTCCCTCATTTATTAACCAATTTTCATGAAATTTGATCCTATGTGTTCGTCTAAACGAGAGCTACAAATCCATACGACTAACATGCATTGAAATTAACTCAAATGAAATGGAGAATCGCTGGAAGCTCTTGGGAAGAGGGAGTCCATACCTTGGCTCTGAGAAGTGAAGCTTCAATCAGAGGGGCTTGGCACGTTCGTTGGAGCTGGAGGAGCCTAGGGATGAAGCCTCTGGCCCTGGTGAATTGTCTAGACAAGACTTCCACCAAGCCCGATTTCAAAGCTTGGCCGATAGAAGAAATGGCTGGCCTGGAGAGGGGGCTTTTGCTGGGGAACTTCTTCTCTTGGTCTGGTGAAGGTGTAGAGTCAATCAATTTGGGGATTGACTCGCTGTGGTGAAGTGTCCTGTTTTTGGGCTCAAAATTGAACTCAGAAATTGAGCTCACATAGAGGGTTTTATGGTTGGATTTCAGTGGGGATGAAGTGCTCTGGGTTTAGAGAAGAGTGTGGAGTGATTTTGGCAGAGTTTTGGTAAGGTTTGGTTCAGCACCTCTTTTGGCCGAGAGGGTGGTGAGTTTAAATAGAGGTGGCTGAAGGGCTTCCGAGGGCAATCGGAGGTCGGGATCGACTGCTCGGGGAGGAGAAGAACGACCATGGTGTCCATTTGGGTTGGGACAACTCAGCCAGTGGGTTTGAATTTTTTTTAAGCCAAATAAGGCTCTTGGCCTGGTGTTTTCCAGCGACTGTGGTGGCCGGCTGGCCAGGCATGGCTCACCATCTGACTCAGTGGAGTCAGGGCTGGAAGTTGGTGAGTTCAATTGAGGCTTGACATGTGTAAAGGAGTTTGATTTAAGTGGTAAGGGGGAAGGATCATTTTGGGTTCAAATGGGTCAAGTCATGATTTTGGGCTTGGTTGACCACCCAAGGCTTGACTTTGAGCTGAGAGAGAATCATTTGGGTCAGCTGAATTGGAGTGGTGAAGTCTCCATCCAAGGTGAGGTGGCTAAGCTTAGTTTAGAGTGTAGCATGGATGAGGTTAAAAATGCTTAATGAAGGGTTAAGAAAGAGGCTCCCTCTCTTACCATTAATGGCTTGGTGAGGTGTAAAGGGGCCCCCAAGGCTTGCATGTGGCTTATGCATGGCTCCATGACTCCATTTGGCTTAGAAGTGGCTTGGCTCACTTACATGGAAATGGATTTTGGGATTTTTGATGAGTTTAGGGGAAATTGGCATGAGGCTTGATTTGGATTTATTTGATTATTGATTTAGGACTTAGGGATGATTTCAATTAAAGGGGTGATGAGAAGAAATTGTCATGTGGGCTTTGGAATAAGTTTTGGGCTTTTTGAAATCATTTTGGATGGGCTTTTAAAATGGTTTAAGGAAGTCGGCTTTTAGGTTTTGAAATAAATTGATGGATGAAAATTGGTGGGTTTGTCAAATAAATGTTGGGATTGGTTTAAGAATGTGCCATGAGTAATTTGGAACAAGTTTGGGGTGATTTTGAGTTGAATTGGGTTCAATTTAGGCTTTTTGGTAATGGGGTCAAAATGGGCCAAATTGGGCTAACTTGGGATAAGGTTGGGTTAATGTTAGGTTTGATGTAAAATTAAAGTTGAAAAATGCTTATGGGGGTGTGACAAAGAGTTTTTTTTTAACTTTGGTTGGGCTTTGATTTTGGGATTTGGGCTCATTTGGGTTCATGATCGATTTAGGCCAAATTGGGGATTTTTTGTTTGGGTTATGTTTGGGTGGAGTTTGGTTTCAAATTTGGGGCAAATCATATTAGTGTTTTGTTTGTGGGGATGTTAGGAAGGTTTAGGAAAAGATTTGGGGTTAATTGGATTGAGTTGGGTTGGTTTGGGCTAAGTTTAGGTCATGGGACAAAATTGGGCATTAAGCTTCAAATTGAAATTGAATCCACATTTTGATAAAATTGGATTTGGAATTGGTCTAAATTGATATTGTGGATATTGATAAAATTGGGTTTGGAATTGGTCTAAATTGATATTGGGGATATTAAATTGAAGTTTAGAATTGAATTGGATCAAAATTGAGATCAATTGGATTGATTTGGTTTGACATTGGGTTCATTTTAGGTTAAAAAAAGGGTAAATTGGGGGTTTTGGTAAAGTGGACTAAATTGACAAAATTGGCCTATGGTGTAGTTGAACAAAATGAAATTGGGAATATTTGAAATTTTCTGGAATTTTCTGGGAATTTTTTGAAATTTTTGGATTTTTGGGCCAAAAAGGGCATTTGGTAGGTTTGGTGGGTTTAGGGCCCCGGGGGTCAAAAAATTGAAATTTTGGAAAAATGAAGATTGAGTAAGTGTGAGTGAAATGAAATTGTTTTGGTTGAGCCATGAAGCCATATTAAGCTCACAAAAGCCATGAGAGGACTCATCTTAGTGCACTCAATATGTTGTTCCTAACCCTCTTAACCGAGGGCTTAGGGGTTGAGGACTATCCATATGAATTACCTATATGAGTTAGGAAGTCAAATTGGTTAAAGGTAGTTTTAGGGCTTGGAATGTATGTGTGGGAGTGAGGTGTGTGCAAGTCAACCCTCACCAGACAAGGCCACTCAGGGTAGTCCTAAGGCCAAAGAGTCCTATAGGGAGCTCATCCTTTAAACCTCCACATTTGAGCTTAAACCTCCAAGTGGTTTGGGGGTTGTTAATCAGGCATGTGGGGTTTAAAGGGAGTTAAGAAGTGTCTGAATTTCTAAGTGGTGGGTCCTATTTCTAGTCCTCTAGGATAGTCGAAGGGAAAGCCTAAGGTTAGATCCTAAGTACTAAGGAGAGAGATCAAACCTCATCAAAAATGAGGTCAACAGACGCATGGAAACAGTTTTAATCGCGAAGAGGTGCGACCCAAAGTGAAGAGGTGCGAAGACCTGGTCAAAGAGTCCGGCTCCTAGGCGCCAGATTCCGGCGCCTAGGCGCGACAGTTACCTTCTAGAAGATACATTATATTTGAACGAATTTTGAAGAGGTATCTTAAGCAACCCCTGGTCAAATTCAGAGCTCTATAAATAGGAGCCCATTCTACAGAGAAAATCGCACCCTATAGTCTCTTTCATCCCTTCTAGCATCTTTAGTCCCCAAGCACTATATAGCCATCCAATCATTTAGGGAGCCACCCTCTTTATTATTTAGTGAGTTTATTTTGAGTGTTAAGTGTGAGATTATTAGTGTTGTTGTTGTTGAAGTCTTTCATCATTGCATCGGAGTCAGTAGGAGTCAGCGGATCACTTGAAGGAACATTCCAGATAAGTATTTGTAACTTGGTTCAAAGTTTTATAAATATGTTTTTTTGTGTGAACTCAATGTGTTCTGAGTAGCTAGATTTCTTTCTCCTTTCAACTATGAAAAGATAATAAAATAATTAAACTTTGATGGAAAATTTAATTTAAAATATTTATAAAAATTGTGATGATATTAATACTTGATCTTAGTTTACTTTTTAAACTGGTCATTTAAATTGTTAAAACCTGTTGAAGAATTCTGAGACCTATCCGGAGATGAGTTCTTAACTAGTAGATATCACATGAATGCTTAAGTAATCGCAGGCTATACGCGGGTTATTTAAGGTGAAGTGCAAATAAATAGAAAGATATGATTTATTGAGCGTAGAATTTATTAGCTTTTAGAGTGACAGACTAAGTTCTAATAATTTGGTTTATAGATTGGGAACGGGTCACTCGTAGGGCTGACCATAGCCACCCTTGGACATCTAGTAGTGTGAGCCTAGATTAACCCATTCTACTAATAAAACATCCTGAACCGATCTATAGATTAGTCAATGTTCTTTATGCCTGGATCAAAGGGTAAAGAATATGATTGCTTCTATTTGGCACAATACCATAATCTAAATTCTCCACAAATGGTAATTATTCTAAAAATCTTGGATTTGTTAAAAAGGAAAAAGTTGTTTTATTTATACCTGCATTAATATTTATTTTAGTATTGCTTACTTACATTTAGTATAAATTTCATTAAATCTAAAATCTAAACTTTGAAAAGAAATAATAATAAGAAAAATTATTTTTAATTTGAAAAATCTAAAAATATTACTTAATAGTCTAAAAATCTTCCTTATGGGATCGATAACCAAGACTCCACTAGAGCCCTGTATTACTTGATATGATACGTATACTTGCGTTTGTAATTGTGACTTTTACAAATTATAATCAAAATATAAATTCATAAACTCTTTCATAAGTAAAATCGCATCAAGTGTTTGGCGCCACTGTCAGTGATTAAATCTTCTAGTAGTGGTATCAAATTCTTGCATTTGAAAGTATATATATAGCCCCTTTAGGCTAAATCACGCATCAGGCGACATTGTACAAATTTTAATTTTTTTCAAAATTTGATTCAAATGTGCAACTCTCCAAGTTAACCACCCTCACATGGTCTTAAATAAATTATTATAACAATTTCTTCCCTTCTCCTCTCTTCTTTCTAAAAAAGTTTTCATATTTCACAACTTCAATTCGATCACAATAACACAAATTTTCACACAAACACAACACTTTCATTAACATATATTCAACAAATACAAACACACATCACATGTCTAATCTCCATTCCAAAAAAGTTTTTGATAAGATACCTCTAAATCATCATTACACAAGACAAACTTATATTAAACACTTAAAACAAACAAACACACACAAACAAGCAAACAAACTAAACAAAGAACTTAATTCCATTCTCCGATAGGTGGAACTTATCCTTAACCTTCATTTGTTCCTTCTGAACCATTTGACACAAAGATTTGATAAAATGGACGATGATGAAGAACTCTAATAGAATCCTCTTCTATCAATTTGTTTTCAAATACATCGTCTTGTTCGCTTCTTCAATATAACTTGAATGACTGAATTGCATTTTGAGTTGCCAACTAATATGCGCTAAATGTGTATTAGATTCATTTACCTTTGCCTCAATTGATGCCACATCAGCCTCAATCTTCACAATTTTCTCTGCAATTCCTTCAATACTAACGACTAGAAATACATTATATAACACTTGCACACTTTTACTTACAAAATTCTTCTTGACGGCTTCCTCCTTTTTCTTCAATTCATTCTCCCAAGTAGACATTTTTTTTATCTTAATTCTCTTTAAACAACTCAAATCTTCCTTCTCTTAGACTTAAGAGTAGAAATTTTAAGAGGGGCAACTTTCCTCTTCATTTCCATGCTATTTATAGACTTTAGTAGAGCATATACCCACTTCTCACGTTTAAAAACCACCAAATAATGTTCAAGGCCACTTTCCTACGTTTAATTTTTCTAGAATATCATTTAGGCACGTTTTTATAACTCCGACGCTTAAGCGTCGGTTTTGGGCGCTTAGGCGCAAGTGCTCAGTTAAGCACAGGTCAAGTTAACATCCAAAACCTCATTCTTACACGTCTAAGAAATCATTCATTGTCTTAAAATTATCACCAAAAATTCAAATACTACCATAATTCTCTAAAAACAATCACAATAACAGCACAACAAAAGCACACTGATAACTATGGGTTGCCTCCCACAGATCACTTGGTTTACATCGTCAGCCAAACCTACCCAGTAGTTATTCTAGGTGATCCAACATCAAAACATCATTCACTATAGTCCGATCTCATAAGAAATAGGGTTTTAGCCTATGACCATTCACTTTAAAAATTTTCAAGGTTTTAGGATCCTTAATATCCACAGCCCCATAAGGATAAACTTTTAGCACAATAAATGAGCCCATCCACTTGGACTTAAGTTTGCCTGAAAATAATCTCAATCTTGTGTTATAAAGCAAAACTTGTTGTCCTGACTCAAAAATTTTGAGTAAGAATCTTCCGATCATGCAACTTTTATAAATTTTAGCATTCTCATAAGACACATTCCATATCTCTTTCAGCTCATTCAATTGCAATAATCTCTTCATACGAGCATCCTTTAAATAATAATTGAACTCTTTAATAGCCCAATAAAGCTTTATGCTCAAATTCCACTAGTAAATGACATGTTTTCCTATAAATTAACCTGAATGGTGACATTCCTATATGAGTTCTATACGCAGTCCTATAAGCCCACAAAGCAAAATCAAGTTTGACTGACCAATCCATTTTTGTTGGATTAATAGATTTTTCCAGAATTCTTTTGATTTCTTGATTGGAAACTTCAGCCAAACCTTTTACCTGAGGATGATAAGTAGAGAATTTTGATGATAGATACAATATTTCTTCAATAATTTTTCTATTAACACATTTTTAAAATGAGTTCCCCCATCAGTTATGATAACACTTGACATTCCAAATCTGCAAAATATATTCATTTTTAAGAACTTTGCAACACTTTGAGCATTACATCGAGGTAACACAACAACTTCTATCCATTTAGACATATGACTACTGCTAACAGTATATATAAATTTCCGAAATATGGTTTAAATGGTCCCATGAAATATAATCCTCAAACGTCAAATATTTCAACTTCCAAAATATAATTGAGGGGCATCTCATTTCTAGTAGAAATATTGCCTACACGTTGACAACGATTACAATTTTTAATATAAGCATTTACATCTCTAAAGATAGTAGGCCAATAAAATCTAGAATGCAAGATTTTATATGTTGTTTTATCAACACCAAAATATCCCCCAAAATCAGAACTATGACATTTTTGGATAATTTCAAAAGTCTCTTATAAAGACACATATCTTTGAATCATTAAATCATTCCCCTGTTTATACAAAAATGGATCGTTCCAAAAATAAATCTTAGCTTCAGATAAAAATTTCCTCTTTTGTTGATGTGTCAGACCATAAGATAAAATGTTACTAACAATAAATTTCACAATGTATGCATACCATAGAACACGTCATTCATTAATATTGAACAATTTTTCATCTGGAAAATGTTCATTAATTTCTTCTTCAAAACAAAGTGATTTCTCAGAATTAAGCCTGGACAGATGATCAACAATTTGATTATCAGCTCCTTTTCTCTCTACTATTTCAAAATCAAATTCTTGCAAAATAAGAATCCATCTTATCAGTCTAGGTTTTGCATCTTTCTTTTTTATTTAATACTTTATAGCAGAATAATCAGTATACACCACACATTTAGTTCCAATTAAATATGATATGAACTTTTCAATGACAAATACTCTTGCTAAAAACTCTTTCTCAATTGTGGTATAATTAATTTGAGTTTCATTAAGAGTTTTATTAGCATAGTAAATTACTTTGAAAATTTTATCATATTTTTGTCCCAAAACAACTCCAATAACATAATCACTTGCATCACACATTAATTCAAATAATTTTTTCCAAATAATAATCAGGTGCGGTGATTAACTTTTCTTTTAAAAGTTAAAAAACTTTTTGGCAATCCTTATCAAAATTGAAAATCACATCTTTCTCGACCAAATGGCATAAAGGCTTAGAAATTTTTAAAAAATCTTTAATATAACACATATAGAATCCAGCGTGTCCCAAAAAAACTCCTAATTTCCCTCACATTTGTTGGATGAGGTAATTTTGCGATCACTTAAATTTTTACAGGATCTACTCCCATACCTTTCTCAGAAATGTGATGTCCTAAAACAATTCCTCCTGCTACCATAAACTGACACTTTTTACAATTAAGAACTAAGTTTCCTTCTTCACAGCGTTTAAGAACTCGTGATAAATGTTCTAAACATGATTCAAATAAAGTTTCAAACACCGAAAAATCTTCCATAAAAACTTCAATTCCTTTTTCTATTAAATCACAAAAAATATCCATCATACATCTTTGAAATGTAGCAGTGACATTACATAAACCAAAGTGAATTCTTCTAAAAGCAAGTATCATAAAGACTAGTAAAAGTTGTTTTCGCTTAACCCTCAGGAGCAATTTGTATTTAGTGATAATCAGTATATCCATCCATAAAACAAAAATATTTATGTCCAGCTAGTCTATCCAACATTTGATCCAGAAGGGGTCATGAAAAATGATCTTTCTTCGTGGTAATGTTTAATTTTCTATAATCAATGCATATTTGTCGTTCTATAACTTACCTTGATGATATTAGTTCATTCTTTTCATTAACAGTTACAGTAACTCCCCCTTTCTTAAGAACACAATGAATAAGACTAACTCATGCACTATCTGAAATAGGATAGATAATCTCAACATCTAACCACTTTAAAATCTCCTTCTTGACAACTATTTTCATAATGAGATTTAATCTCCTTTGAGGATCAGCTCTGGGTTTGCAGTTCTCTTCCATTATGATTCTATGCATACAAATTGAAGGACTGATTCATTTAATATCAACAATTACCATCCAAAGACGTTCTTATATCTCTTCAAAATTTTACGCAAACACTCGTCTTCTTCCGAAGTTAAATACGAGGAAATTTGAACCGACAATGTTGAGAAATCACCTAAAAAGGCATATTTTAAATGCTTAGGAAGTAACTTCAATTCAAGTTCAGGAGGTATCTCAATTTATGAACAAAAAGATTTGTCTTTTTCTGTCATGTCCAAAACTTCAAAACTTTCTTGAACAAAATTTGAATTTTCTTCAATAAAATCATTATGATGTTCTAATTCCTCTTCTTGCTCGTGTTCCAATTATTTCATTTCTAAATTATCTTCATAGGTTGTTTTGAAATGACATTCACTAAGATATCTCATTGCATCCATCCTGAAATATTCATCATGTTTACCTTTTGCAGGGTATTTCATTGATTTGGAAATAGTAAAAGTGTCTGTTTGATCATTAACACACATGGTTAATTCTCTTTTTTGCACATCTATCATTGCTCTGCCTATTGCTAGGAAAGGTCTCCCTAAAATGATAGGTATCTCTTTATCTTCCTCCATATCTAACACAATGAAATCAACAGGAAAGATAAATCGATCCACTTTCACCAAAACATCTTCTACAACTCCCTTAGGATATGTTATAGAACGATCTGCTAATTGCAAGATTACAGTTGTAGCATTTATCCTAATCTCAGTCTTTTAAATATAGATAATGGCATAAGGTTAATAATTGCAGCCAAATCATATAAACATTTTCCTAAAAATATGTCTCTTATCGCATATGGAATTGTGAAACTTTCAGGATCTTTAAGCTTTTCAAGAAGTTTTTTTTTCTGAATTATAGCACTGCACTCCTTACTAAGTGCAACAGTCTCAATATCTTCAGACTTTCTTTTTTATTAAGAATATCCTTCATAAACTTCATATAGTTTGACATTTGTTCTAGAGCTTCAGCAATTAGAATGTTAATCGTAAGCTTCTTAAAGATTTCCAAAAATTTTGAAAACTGCTTATCCAACTTTTGTTGACGAATCTTTGAGGAAATGGAGTGGTGACGATTTTTCTAAATCAATCTTAAGTGGAGAAATATGTCTTTCCAAACCCTTTGAAGTGTCCTCTTTTGGTTCTTCAATCTCTTCTTTCTCTATTTCAATCTCTTTTTTAACTTTATTTTCCAACTCTCTTCCACTTCTAAGTTGAACAACCTTTGCTGGCTCTTTATTCTGGTCTTTAGGATTAACTTTTGTATTACTAGGAAGTGTTCCTTGGGTTCTGTTACTTAAGGAATTTGCAATTTATCCCAATTGATTCTCAATATTTCTTATAGCATCTCCTTGACTTTATAACTGATTTCCTATTTGCAACACTATTTCTTCTATAGACAACTTCTTATCCTTAAATTGTGGATTATTATTAAAACCTAAAAGATATGTAGGTCTATAATTACTATTACCTTGGTTGTTCCAGTTCTCCAATGGGTTTACTTGGTTGCTTCCACATTGTTGATTAATAAAACCTAAATTATTATTCCAGTTAAAATTATGATGCTTTTTCCAACCTGGATTATAGTAATTTGAATATATGTTATTTGACTTATTATTAATAGCATTCAAAGTCTCAATTAATGTTTGAGAATCTACCATTTGGCCTAATGAATTCTCTTCAATCATTGGATTTAGTTGAGAAAAATTCATTCCAAATTGATTTATCTTCCTTGAAATTGTAGCAACTTGATTTGCTAACATAACAAAAGCTTCAGAATCATGAATATTGGCTACCATTTTAGGATGTACCCTTTCAGAAGGCCGTTGAGAATTATTAGTAGTCGTTTCTTCAATTAAAACATAAGCTTTCGGAAATGGATTAGACAACAATGAACCACCACCGCAGCATCGATAATAGATTTAAGAGATTCGAACTAATCCATTATAAAAAGTTTGAATAATTAACCAATCTGGCATAGCATGGTGTAGACACTTTCTTAGGAGTTCTTTAAATCGTTCCTAAGCTTCGTAAATAGATTCCCCTTCAAACTGACAAAAATATGTAACATCATTTTTAAGCTTCGCAGTTTTTTTTTGGTGGAAAATATTTAGCAAGGAATTTCTGTGCTAAATCACCCCCAAGTTCTGATAGATTCAGGTGTTAAAGAATTCAACCATATCTTAGTCTTATCCCTAACTGAGAGTAGAAAAAGCCTAAACCTAATAACATTATCAGAAATACTATCATATTTAAATGTAGCACACAATTTTAAAAAATTGACAAGATATAAATTTGGATCTTCAGTTGGTGATCCTCCAAACTGATTATTATATATCATTTGAATAATAGCAAAAATTTAAGTTCAAATGAATTAGCAGCTACAGCACGATTTTGAATACTACCATGAAGTTCATTCATTGTAGGGTTTACATAGTCTCTTAAAGGTCTTAATTCATGATGAATTTCAGCATTTTGATTAATTTGATTAGTCATTTCTTGAAATTTTTAAATTTTTTCTTTATTTTTAATTTTTTTAGTTTTTTTAATAGTTCGTTCTAATTCATAGTTCGTTCTAATTCAGAATCGTAAGGCACAAATCCTTCAGAACCCAAACTTCGCATAAACTATTACGACACAACAATAAAAACAAAAAAAACACAAAATAACATATAAGGTTTAAATAAGACTTTCTAAAAATAGAAATTTTGTTTTTCTAAAAATTCTTTTTAATTTATTTTTTAAATTCAAATCCAAAGAAAATTTGATTTTTTTTCTTCGATTTCCCGGCAACGGCAGCCAAAAACTTGATCCTGATTCTCTTTACTACCAGATGAATATTGATAAAACTTATGTTTGTGGTAATCTAATTAAACTTATATTTTTAATATAAATTATTCTTCTTTACAATAGCGTCAAAAACTTGATTCGATGTAGCCCAAAAATATCGTTCCCACAGGGAAAAATTTTAGAAATTTAAAAGATAAAAATGTTTTTAGCTAACAAATTCTATTTAGAAAAAGAAACTTACTTAAACAGTTTCAGATAACATAAAACTTTAAAATATGATTCCTTTTGTATTTTCTTAAATTATGAAATAAAGTGAACAATTTACTAACTATAACGAGATTTTTGCAAGATTTAAAGAAGTATAAATCAAAATATCATTTTCCTTATCATGAATAAGAAATAAGTAAAGGAATTCTAAGATGGAAGTATTCAAATAGGAGTAATTTTTTTCTTTACCCTTAGTAGAGATGGTATAAAGAGCATTGGCTAGTTTAAAGTTTGAATAGTTTTGAAGATGGGTTAGGTATGGAGGATACTAGCTCTCACTATAGAGTTCCCTCCTTTCCCTCCACCTGGGGGCTAACTCTCGCATCAAAACCTAAAACAATAAACCAAATTAGAGGCTTTAGTCTGTAACCCTAAAGTCTCTAATTTTACACCCATCAAAGTATATTTCTATATTTATTTGCACCAAATTATATGAATTACTTTCTCATCCATACAATCTCATGTGATTCATAACTATTGTTGATTGAGACAATACCAACTAGGATCTTACATGTTCTCACAACAAATGTTAACATCATGATTGGCCAAATCAAGAAGTAAATGAAGTGCAAGGATTGAATCAACACAACTTCTTCCAACATTAAAGATCAATACTTCCACAACTTTCATCCAACACTTAATTACTTTTCATTTTAAGGAAAAAGATAAAGAAGACTACTCAAAATCCATGGAGAAAACACAACCACAAATAGTTTTAAAAGTATAAACCATGTAGAAACACAAGAAGTCTCAAATAAAACTAAATGAAGTACAAGGATAAAAACTTATCTCAAGTTTCTCTCCACCAAACAGTTGATGTTCCTTTGAATCTCTTCAATTCTCTTACAAGACTCGCTTGGGCTAATCGAACCAAGAGGGTTTAAATCACTCTACATACTGGATTTTTACTTAGGAATCCCTACTCACCTTCTCTTTCACTAAGAAGGATAAAAGTATGAAGAAACCCTAAATAAGAATCCTACAACTTCTTACTTAAACTACTCTCTACAAAGTCTAATTTTCCTCTCTCTAAAAGAACTCTCTAAAAAAATCCCTTCTCTCCTTTAAGTCCTTTCTTTTAAACTTTCTCAAAGGTGTCTTTGTGTCTCTTCAAAATGTGTCTATATTCAATGAATCTACCCAAGAGATGCATCCTTTCAAGTGAAATTTGAATTTCTTTTGGCACCCTTGATCAGTTACCTACGTTTTGTACCAAAAGATGCCTCAAACGCTTCTTCAAAATTTGCCAAAAATTCTTTAAAATTGCAAAGTAACTACTTGACGCTTAAGCGCAGGGTCTCTGGCTCTCAGACGGGGCCTTCTCTGTCTGCTGGCGCTTAGGCGCCCTAGTTCATTTTAAAGCCTTCTTCATCTTTGCTCCAATTTGATCTTTTTTTCACTCTTTTTGACATATTTGGTCCATTTAAGTGTACCTGAAAGAAAAACACACAAATATCTTCCATTAAAGTGCAATATCATCAAAAATAGGTATAAAAATGTGCATAAAAATATTATATATTTTAGGTATATGAACTATTACACTACATAGACTCAAACATCTTGGCTTTGCGAACAATCAACCTCTGGGCAAAAACCAAACAGGAGGAGTTTATCTATCAGAGAAGACTAAGCCGCTCAATCAGGATTATCAATGATACTTGGAACAACATCTGCTGCAATGGAACTAAGTACCACACCAAAGGTCCCATGCAACACCTCAGCGGGTTTCATGGCTTGCACGACAGATGGCAAACATCCAAATCTCATAGTGGATTGAGAAGTATATCTTGGTCTCCAACTACAAGGACCATAGGTGTAGGGTACGCAGAGGAGTTCTAGCACAACCTACTCAGATATTTCAGAGATCTGAGCAGGGAACCTTTCTTTTGAAGTAAGACCCTATCCTCTCAAAGAGGAACCTGCTCTAATAATCCTCTTGGCAAGAAAAATCTATAATGGATTCATTAATATGGACCGCAAGTTTTAAGCAATCTGCGTCTTGCGAAGGGAGAGTCCTCCCATCTAACCTAGTTAGGATATAATCTGAACAGCTGGACAACGTAATAAGGTTCTCGACCAAGGGAGCACAAAATACCCCATCCATTGGAATCATAAGTAAAGAGACATGGTTGAGTCAGCTGTTATAGTTGCAGCAATTTATTCCTATCTCCCTGGACGTCCTTGCCCAATGTAGGGACAGATAAGACCTCAAAGAAATTTGAAACAATGAGGGCTGAGACGATCCTCAAATTTGCGAAAAAATTTCCTCTTTAAGAGAAAGTTGCTCCTACAATCTTCTCAATCATAGGACTAGTTGTAGCAACAACATGGATTGTAAGGTGAGAATGACCGGCGTCCCGATGAGGAAAGAACCTCTAAGCAACTCCGGTCGGAACATAGTCGGCACAACTAGACATAAGAGAGAAACAATTCTCGACTCGACGGGATTTAGGCATCATCCCATGCTAGAACCGAAATGAGTGATGGTGGGGATGTGGTCCGTAACTCCAGAGTCTCAGCTAATGAGATTTATCCCGGGCCAAATTGAAAAGAGTCAAGGTAGGAACATGGTCTGCACCTCCAGAGAAGGAAAAATTGATTCTCGGCCAACGGGACTTAAGCGTCATCCCGGGCCGGAATCGAAACGAGTCATGGCGAGGACATGGTCCGCACCGCTAGGCATGGTACCGTAAAAGCTAACTCTAGCACTCTTAGATAGTACAACATCCACAAGGATGGAAATCCTCAAAATACGAAGGGACTACAAGACGGGCTAGAAAACAGAAAGAGCATTGTAGCACAACATCATCTGATAATAGCCTCTTCATCGAGAGAAAAGTAGCACCGATACAAGTTACTGCAGTGAAAGGAATGTTGCATGCAAAACTCCTCCTTTTCGAAGGAGAGCACGCAGCAAACATCCTACGGGGATGTGGTCCGCACAGTCAGGGACAGTAGCAAAACGACTCTCAATTCAGAGAGCCAAAGGCACCTCCTGAACTGGAGTCAGAACATGTGTAGAAACCTGACACATGACATGCTACTATGTTCGCAACAATATTTTCCTAGTCCTCCTAACCTTCCTGCCTAATCAGAGGACAGGTGGAACCTCTGGGGAATCGGAACAGAAGAAGCCGGGACGGAAGTCACAAGGGCAATAGCAGTGAGAACCCTACTGCTGGTAGAAGACTCACCAATCTCTTGCAAGGATATACGTGAGAGCACAAAAGGACAACACGATAGTCCGGGAAAGACCTACGGACACCGCAGCCGCATCGTCGTCGGGTGCCGACCTCTTTTTGCAAAAGAAGCGGGAGTGACGGAAGCCATAGTAGCAAGAGCAACTCAACGTGAATGACTCCACTTTTAAGGGTGAGGGCACGGAGCAAAACGACTAGAAGGGCGTAGGAACAACTCAATATGCACGAATCATCTTTTAAGGGGGAGTGCATAGAGCAAATTCATCAAAAGGCAAAGGATTACGTAAGGTGACAAATCACAGACTTGGCAAAAATATAATTTGACTATAAATAGATAAGAGACAAGAAATCAAACTCCAAAAAAATTTGGATTTGTTGACATTATATCTTATGCTTCTATTACATTCATAAGGAAGATAATGCATAACCAACTTCAAATATTGAAGCAGTGAAATGTAAAGAATCATTTAATTGGATTGAAGCAATGAGAGATGAAATGAATTCGTTATACAAAAATGAAACTTAAGAGACCATATAGAAACCCAAAATAAAAACAATTATTGGTTCTGAGCAGTTATTTAAGAAGAAAAAATATTGACTCAATAGATTTAAATTAGAGGTTAAAGCTAAACTTATTGCAAAGGGATATACTCAAGGAGTAGAGTACAATGAAATTTTTTTCTCCATTGGAAATCATAATACGTCCATAAGAATTGTGATGTCCATTGTAGTAACACATGATACTAAGCTTGATCAAATCGATTGCAAGTGTTTTCTTACATGGCAACCTAGAGGAGACTATCTACATGCAACAATTTAAAGGTTTCATAGCAGGTGATCGCGACAAAGTTTGTTATAAGCTGAGATCGATATATGGCTTGGGGCAATCTTCTACACAATGCTACAAATGCTTTGATCAATTTATTAAAAGAACTTATTATGTAAGGTGCAAATTGGATAATTAGGTACACCTCAAGGAGTCATCAAATAATGATTTCAAAGTGTTATTACTCGTTTATGTAGATGATATTCTCATTACAAGCAAATTCAAGTTAAAAATTAATTTGCTAAAAAAAAATAGTTATCCATGGAGTTTGAAATAAATGATATGAGACAACATAAAATATTGAGGATTCAAATCAAAAGGAATAGGTCTGAAGGCAAACTATTTCTTTATTAAAAGTAGTATATGAGAACCGCATTGAGGAAGTTTGGTACGGAAAACTCCAAAATAGTTGATGAACCATTGGCAAGTCATTATAAAGCTCAAAACAGATGATGCACCAAAGACCAAAGATGAAAAATCCTACATCAGTAAAATAAGATATGCCAACATTACGGAGTGTTTAATGTCTGGCATGATTTGTACCCATTCGGATCTTGTTTATTCGATATGCATGATGAGTCAATTTATGCCAAATCCCGGAAAAAATAATTGAAAATGTCTTGAAATGGATTTTAAAATACATTAAAGGTTCACTTAATCAAGGATTCTTTTATGGAGGAGAAATTTCAGGTGATGAAAGCATCTCAAGTTATACTTAATTCTAGTTTTGCAGGATCTTTAGATTCCAAAAAATTCATTTCTAGATACGTTTTTGCAATCTTCGATAGCACATTTAGCTGGAAGTCATCACTTCAATCAACATGTGCTTTGTCAACTACTGAAGATAAATTTCTAGTAGCAACTAAAGCAATCAAAGATCTTTGGTTTCAAGCATTTATGAAAGAGTTGGGTTTTATAAAAACCAAGTTTGTAGTCTTTTGTGATAACTAAAGTGTTTACATCTGATTACAAAACATGTATATCATGATAAAGTCTGTATGCATTTCAATTACAATTACAGTAATAATAATATATCATCATTTGAGTTATATATCTTTTTGTTTTCATTCTTGTTTTTCTCTTTATAAAGATTTCTTGATCTCTCAAGAAGTCAGCCAATAGCAAGAAACAAATAAAAACAGTCTCAACTTAAATAAATGATCTGTTGAGGGGTTAATCAACATAGAAAGGGGATATTTTTCTTGACTCGCTGATAAACTACACATTTCAAATAACAATGGAGATACATAACAAATATTTTTGATGAAATCAAAGAAAATATGATTCACTTTTATTTGGCTCTATCTCAACATAAAACAAACAAGACAATGGCCAGCCCTAAATAGGCGAAGGCTTATTCAAGGTTTCAACCATATATTTTCTATGCTCAAAATAGACTGAAAAAGATAAAAGACTCGACAAAAAATAACGAAAGCTAAACTCATTTTAAATCACCATCAAATGAGGGCCTCTCATTAAATACTCTCCTCCTCGCCAACACTGCCTGCAAGATTAATCATAAATTTACAATTAAAGAGCATTATCTGTTTATACCACCCATGTCTCATACATATCAGATCAAAAATACCATCATTTTAAATTTAAAAAAGTGAAATAAACCCTTTCATACATAGGTAAGGTGTTATTCATGCAAAACTTGAACTTTAAGTGTTCCATATAGAAATTGAGTGCTATCTATGAAATCTTTCATTTTAAAATTTATTAACAACAATTTAAAAGTAACTTATTATCCATGATATTAATGAGAGTACCTGATGTTGCCAATCAGTAAAAATTGTTTTTACTCCAAGAATGCAGTTTTGAATCATGGAGCCGGATAATATACCAATCCATAGACCCATGCCTCCAACGTGAAGGAAGAAACCTAACACAACTGCAATCGGGATGCCGGCGAGATAGAATGCTCCCAGATTAACATAGGCGCCGATGTGTTGCCATCCACTTCCACGAGCAATTCCTAGAGTTTGGTAATTAAATTAAAAAAAGAGGGGGCATTTAATTGCAACCACAATTCTTATGTATATATCCTACATCTAAACATTACCTTCTACATTTATACCACCCAAATCATACATATCACATCAATAATACCACCATTTTAACTTATAAATATAAAATACACATTTTCATGTATGTGTAAAGTGGCATGTATGTAAAAATTGAAATATAGGTGTGAGATATGAAAATATAGGAATTGAGTGAGATGTAACATCAAATATGGGTTGTTGAAGAAGATTACCAGACAGCACTCCTTGGCAGCTATCCATGATAACCGAGATGGAAACAAGAGGAACCATCTCCCTAACATAATCTACAACCTCAACCTCGTTGCTGTAAACATAACCGATAACTCGGCGAAGGCCTAATAGCATCACACACGCCACCAATGCCTCTGTAATCGTTAACGTTATTGCCACACGAAACGCCGAACGAGCGAGTTCTGAATTCCCAGCTCCGAGTTCATTCGATACTCGTGTACTATTAGCATAAATTTTATCAAATTTCTACAGCTAAAATTTTACAAGATCTTATCATATTTGTGAGAGAAAAGTATGAATGATCATACCTTGCAGCACAACCAATGCCATATGGTATGGTGTAGAGCGTCGCAACGCTAGTAAGGCTGCAGAAGAAAGACATTACGTGTTAGCCAAAATCTTTAACCCTAAATCAGTTTATGTGAATGAATTGTCTCATACCAAATAGAAAGGACTGATGTTTCAAGCCTTGGATTTGGTAGGAGAACTGAGAGTAAGATGAGCAGCTCGAATGACCACCATTCAAGACTGTAATCAAATAATTTGTAAAAATATTATTAGAAAGAAAGATTTACATACAGCCACTGAAATACTATGTAATTACATATCTAACACCTAAACTTCAATTTTTACATGCATGCCACCTTGTCTATGCATAAAATGTTGTATTTCAGTTTTCAAAGTTAAAATGACTTTATTTTTTATGTGATATGAAAGATATGGGTGGTATAATTGTATAAAAAATAAAACAAAATAAAAAAGTCTAGGCGTTAGATAAATAAATACATAGGAATTGGGTGATATATATATATGTAAATGCCCCTATAATAAAAAAAAATACAAATAGCTTTATTCATAAAGAGCCTTCGAAATAGCATAATAATAAAAACACTACATACAAATATTCCAACTAAAAGGGCCGAAATCAGGCTATGTCAGTTGCCCATCCTGAAATTTCAGATTTTTCTAAAAAGTAGTAAAATTTAACAAAATTTTCTAAGTTAGTTTAGGCAATTTAGTATTTTACCTCTATCAATTTATTTTTTTTCTCAATGCTTAAAAAAATTAAATATTTAGTGGTTTTGCTTGCCCTAAAGAATAAACTTTGTTCCGCCCCTGCCACCAAACACTGTGGGAGAAAAAAACAGCACAAGTTGCAATAAAGAGAAAAAAAAGCCGCAAATTGATATTACCATATCATCACAGCAGCGGGAATTGCGAGTCTCAAGAACTCATTGATACCCTTAAATGCCTCCATTGAGAGTGGCACACGAGTTAGTTTGCACGAATCTGAGTACTTAATGTACAACGCAAGAATAGATACATTGATCCAATAAGAAATACTTATAGAAAGCGCGGCCCCGACATTGCCCAATCCAGTTTTGTACACCATGGTCCAACACAGAGGAATGTGGATGCAAAGGGTTGCGAGTGAGCTCAAAAGCAAAGGGAAGATTAAGCTCTGAGTTTGAAGAAACTTCATCAGAGGTTCACAAGCGGCAAAGGCGATGAGGCCAGGGATCATCCATACAATATATCTGCCAGCCTCTTGGGATATTAGGGGGTATTGGCCTACGAATGAGAGAAGCTTCCCCATATAGATCCAAAGGAGAGAAATTGGAAGGCTGAGTGTTGTGAGTGAGATGATGGCTCTGTAAGTATGGATTCCAACCATTCTGTATTGTCGTGCTCCAAATGCTTGGCCGCAAAGAGTATCCAAGCCGCTAGACATTCCTAGCTGCCAATTAAGTACAGAAACTTGGAAGTTAGTTGATGCAGGAAAATGAAAGGGTTATGATAACTTTTTTAGGTTTTTGCTTAATTTGGACTGTTGGATGAAAGTAAATAAGTTATGTTGATTTTCATAAATTATCACTTTATTTGGACCTTTATGTAGCAATCACGTAACGAGTGTAATACCCGACGACAAATTTGGAACTCCTGAATTAGGACACACATACTAATCACACATTATAAGCTTTCCTCTTAAGGTAAGGAGATCAGGGATTTGATCAAACAAATGCAATCACTTTCGTCTTTCTTTATCCAATAAGCATTTAGTTGCCGGCTTTGACACGGAACCTTCTGCTTTTATAAGCTTAGGTGCCAATCAAATAAATATAAATACAGAAAAACGAAGTTCCAAAATTCAAATTTCTACTTTGCCTGTCAAAATGGCAATAAATAATTCGCTTCATTCTGGTATTAGTGAAAGGATCCCCCCATATTGCTTATCGGAGATCCGAAATTCAAAAAAGAAAAAAAACAAGATAAATTAAAAAAAAAACAAAAGAAATTGAAAAATGATATATCACTAAAAAATCATATTGGTCTGCACAAATCTCGATGCACATTTTACCTGAGAACTCCAAATATTTAATTCCTTTTACTCTGATTCAAAAAAAGGTTTTTATAAGATAAGCCAACAGACATCAAACATTATTCATTTCGAGTCCAGCCGAGCTTAGATCAAGCACATAAAATATAATAATAAGTCTTGAGATATATTTTGGGAAACCAAATGATCTCCAAATCAAACAAAGCTATAGTTAAATTGAGCATAAAAATAAGACAAATTAATAAGTTCAAGATGACCCAATTCGGACATCATTAAAGAACTTAAATTCTCAAAAAACATCATATGATCCAAAAGATCACCCTAGGTCATCCAATAAAGTGGTATGAATTCATGCAATATTTATAAAGCATGACACTCACAAAATCTATAAATATTCCCTCACTATGTTCATGAAGAGGGACGTGAACCCAAAGGATAAAGTTGAAGGAGCTCCAGAGATCTACTACCCCTGGTCAATCGCCAACTTAGCCGCCACAAATTGCCAGCCACAGTCACTGTTGTAGGACCACCACAGTCTGGTTGTCACCATTATCGGCCATTGCTGCCTAGTCACTATTGCCAAACCAACTCCGTTGGCAGTCGTAGTAGCCGGACCACAGCTCCCCAGCCACTGGTGTCCGACTACTGCCGTCTAGCAGCACCACCACCACCATGGGGCCTTCGTCACCACTGGACTGCCATTGCTTAGCCACTGTCGCCCGATCATCGTCGTTTGGCCATTGCTATAGCAACCATCGAACCACTATTGTCTGGCCAACATCGTCGGACCACCGCCTTCTGGTTGACACTACCACCAGACCACCACTGTCTGGCCATCAGTATCGAGCTGCAACTGTAACTGCACTACACTTCCGGACTAATGTCGTTGAGCTTTCAGACCACCACTGTGTGGTTGTCTTCATCGTAGTATCAACACTGTCGGACCACCAATGCTTGGTCGTCGGACCACTATTGTCCAACTACCACCGCTATACCATCACTGCCCGACCACCACTGTTTAGCTGTTGTCATCGCCAGACCAAAGCTACCTGGCCACCATCATCAAGCTGATGCCATTGTCGGACCAAAGCTGCCCAACACAATCATTTAGCCGTCGCCACCGCCAGACCACCGTAGTCTTGCCGCCACTACCGAACCACAAAACCCAACTATCGCCATCGATCTGTCGGACCACCATCATCTGGCCGTCACTACTATCAGACATCAACAAACCGACCTCTACAACCGTTGTCATCTGACCACCAACATCGCCTTTAGACCACTGCTGTCACCACTTCCCCAATATATTCCACCACTATCCTAGTGGAAGTCACGTCACTAAGCCCCCTTTGTGTAATATTATTTTTTACTAATCAAAGTAAAGTATTATAACATACGTCGACATAGAGGAACTATTTTAACTAGGCTAGACCCCATAAATTTTATCATTTTAAGTTTTCCACATAAATACTTCTATTATTTTTACTATCAATTTCTTTTTAAATATGCATGAGGCAGATCTAGTTACAACACTAAGACTTTATTATATCACTCTAAAACAGTGAATTTATGAGCATGAAATAAAAACATATGAAGGTCCAGATTAGTTACCATATGAAAAGTTATTGTTTTAGAAAAACGAGTTAATTTGATTGTAAGAAAGGACATAAAAAAGGATCACGCCTCAATAGAAACAAAACTATGCATATATATTTGACTAATTTATTCAACCGTGTTCATCTTTTTCGTATTTTCAATTGCAAAATTGTCGACTATATATATATATATATATATATATATATATATATATATATATATATTGAATTGCAGAATCATGAAAAAATCATTTTCAAAAAAGCCAACTAAATTCTTAAGGTTATATATAAAAAAAGATGCAGTTCCACTAAAAACTCAGAAATTAATTTCTTGTTATTAATAATTGTTTTGTTGATTTTTTAGCATGTGCAACTACATCCGATTGGAATAAATCTATGATATCAACACTCTATCTAAAAATGACCCGATATGTCAAGTTGATCCGAACTCCATACAAACATCTGGCTTCAGAGTAATTTTGGGTCGGACTCGGATTAATGCTAACCCATTTAATTTTTCATGTCAGGCTCAAATTGACTCATCAACCCAAAATTCCTGAAACCAACCATTTAACTTAAAATTGACTTAAAATGACTTGCAAATTCAAATTTGACCTGCAAATTCGAAATTGACACGAGACTAGCCCGAAATCGATTCGAATAATTGTTATGTCTAATATTAAATCGTTTATAGGGGCGGGTTCATGTTGGTCGGTAGGATTCAGTTCGGGTTATATATTCGGCCAGTTTAGTATTTGGGTTAAGTTTGCATCAAACAGTTTTGGGTGGGTCTGATCGATTTCGGATAAGACCCAAACCTAATTTGACACCCTTAACTTCTTGCATAATGCAATCAAGATAAAAGAAAATTCCAAAATTTTGAACAAAATAAAGAATTATTAAATACTTTTTCCCAACATAAAAATTCTCACATGAATGGTACTTAATGAAGAGCTCGGCCAGTGGTAAGCAAAGCTTGGTAAAATTAAAAATTAATGGTGACCGATATTAAATTTTTAAAATTTTTTATATATTAAAAAATTAAAATTATTATAATATTATTATTAAATAAATAAAATTTAATATAAAATTATTATTAAAAATTTTAATCTATGATAAAATTACCAATGTATTATGCGATTATAAAATTTTTTAAAAATTTTAGGTGTGGCAAATGCCTCCCATACTAGAGAATATTACACGTGTCATTCGTAGTGCTGCTTAGGGATTATCCCTGCTCTACTTTCCTAGTTTCCTAATAAAACCCGATTAAATCCGTTTGCTTACAGACTCCCATCACTTCATGAGCAGAAATTTTCCTCATCCCTAAACGGCAGATAAGAGAAAGAAAGCCAATCCAAATTCAAAATCGAGAGTAATAACAATGTCCGGAGGAGGGATTCATAGTTCCCAAAACAAACATCACGGAAAACATAATTGGTGGTTAGAAAGCGAACCAAGTGAACTTACGAAGAGACTGAAGCCGGTAACGCCGGCGAGCGAAGTTGCAATGGCGGAGCTGGAGAGCGCCAGCTCACCGAGATGGCCGACCATCATCGAAGAGGTGACCTGAACCAAGTACTGCGATAGCGACACTACCAACATCGGCCCCGCAAGGTAACCCATCCTCCGGGCCTCAGCGGTAAACTCACCGAAGCATCCCCTGACTGGTTCTTCCTCCCTCTCCAAAAGCCCTTGCTCCATTTTCGTTCTCTCTGGCCTTCAGAGTGCGAGTTTCATACTTTCATGATTATTATATATGGAAACGGGGCAGCGGTATGATGTGGCGCTGGACCATGGTAAACTACTTCCCTCTGGGTCAAATATCGAGCAATCCATAAAAGTATTAAATTGAATTATTTAATATTTAACTTATTTAAAAATTGAGTTTAAAATGTAGCCATACTTAATTTTTATGTTTAATAAATAAACCAAATACAAGTTTTCTTGTTTGGCAAGTCAGCCCTGCAGTACAACATGATAACGGACAAATTGACGACATATCCTATTTACATTTATAGCATCTGGTGGCGGCCTCCAAAATAAATTAGAAGTTTACATACATACCACTCAATATATATGTATTTACATATCAAATTTCTAATATTTAATTACAAATTTCTAATATTTGAATGATATGTCAAAAAAAAAAAAAGGAATTCAATGGTATGTATGCAAATACCAGAAATAAATATTATGTTTTGAAATCCGATTTTATTATAGAAGCGACTTAATCATCCATTGATTTGGCCCATAGAATCTGTACAAAATGAAAAAATCTTACATAAGGAGTCCACATTTAGATCTGCATCTGGACTCCAACAAAATATTGTCACGCATATCTGACGAACTCACCTAAAAAATGACGAAAAAGTGTTTATTGTGGTGTTATTGCAAAAATAATTCTAATAAAACTACAATAACGTCGCAATATCGCCGGTGACAGCATCAATAACATCACCCGATGGACCACGCAAATAACACTACCATTTTGCTTCAATAACCCCACAAAATAACTCGACTAACACCACAATAATATTGCAATCACTGCTGACCAACGCCAATAATATTGTCCGGAGGACCGCGCAAATAACATCACAATAAACCCCGCAAGACAACTCGTATAAAACCACAATAACATCGCAATAACACCCATGAACAGCGCCAATAACATTGCAATATCCGTGGTGTTATTAAGTTGTTTTGTGGAGGATTATTGCGGTGTTACCGCGATGTTATTGAGGCATTATTGTGGTGTTACACAGGGCAATATCTTGTTAGAGTCTGGACACAGAGCTGTGTCAGGACTCCGTATGTAAGATTTTTTTGTACAACACATTCATCTAAATAATGATCTCATAATATTATTTTATCTGATACAAATAATATTACATGATAACTCAAAAATGTAATCATAAATTTTACTTTTATTCATAAATCTTAGGATCGTATTTAAATTGAAAACATATCAAATTAAATTAGGGATTCTCTAAATTCCAATTAAAATAAAATTACGGTAAATCTAAACATTTTGATAGGGCTAATTCAAAGTTGACAAAAACAATTAATTTTTAATCATCATATAAAAATATGATAAATATCTCATATTTTCTTGAAATTTAATCAAATGATTACAAAACAATAATCAAAATATGATAAATATAGATCAAATATTGTCATAGTTGACCTAAAGATGATTTTGATCATTATATGAGGATGTTTCGATCATTACTTGAAGGTACTTTGATGACAACTTGATTCTTATTTGATCTTTTTTTATCGTAATTTAATTATTATTTAAACATTGTATACTTTGAAAATGATTTTCAAATTTATTCCATTATCATATGAGGAAGCTTGAATGATGTTTAGAAGCTTGCTCAATTAACTTCTTATTTGCTAAACACAAATTTAAAAAACTTGATAAGACTTCTTAATAAACTCGATAGGGTTAATAAGCTCAACATGGCTCATTTAGATTGACTTCAAAAAACTCGACAGAAGAACTTGTTAATTGGGTTGATAAGGATAGACTACATTTGCAAATAAGCTACTCATTTGAAACCCAATAAGCATAAAATGAATTAAGTTTCATCCGAGCTCAAATTAAGTTAAAAATATATGTATTTAAAAAAAACTGAGCTTGAACGTGGTAATAAAGCTTGAATCCTACTTGAGCCAAAACTGATCTAGAACACAATGATAAAGCTTGAATCATGCTTGTTATTGAATGAGTGCACATGATACCGAGGGAACGAGCACTATGAGTGATGAAAATAGGAGGTTTGGGTAAGTATTGAGATCAAGAACATTGCAATCAATGAAATCAAGAATGAGAAAGTGCATGGGTGAGTGCAACGAGTTTTTATATCATATTAGATGATGGTGAACCTTAGTTTTATTCAACTAAGACCCCCCTTACAATAGAGAGATGACTTAAACATTTTTGGATACAACTAAAATTGCTTACATATAAAAATGGTTCCATATACTTATGAAGGATTTGGTTCAAGCTTACTTACTCCCCTCAGGTAACGTGTTATTTTCTTCAATTATTATTTTTTAGTCCCATGATGAGAGCCGCTCCATGTGCCTAAAATTCGAGAGCCCCCGCATCGAGTTGGGATCGAACCCCTACTCGAGGGGACTTACATATATATATATATATATATATATATATATATATATATATATATATATATATATATATATATATATATTTGTTTTGACTTAAATAAAATAAATAAAAATATCCCAAAGAGGAGTCCTATTATCCTAGGAGGGGCAATTGATCTCCAATGCCCAAGCACAAGACCTCCCTAGCAAGTAGGGTGGTCAAGAAAATTCGTTGTTCACAAATAAATTTTTTAAGCTCAAATTATAAATGAGCCGAACACGAACAACCCTTTGTTCTCTCGTGTTCGGCTCGTTTTAGCTCGAACTAAAAAAATTATATATATAATTTATATAATAAAAAGTTATATATTTTATTTATATAATAGTATATTACATATATTTATATCTACGTATAAATCATAGTTGCACATGTGGTCATGTGGTTCTACCCCTTCTATCGCACAGAATTGGTGGTGGTTTGACATTTCGCATCTATTTTTTTTAATTAATTTTAACGAGCCAATATCGATCCGAACACGAACACACTGTTCACGAGCATGAGCAATTTTTTAATGAGCCGAACACTAGCTAAGTTTAAGCTCGCTCAAACTCGACTTATTTATAACCCTGCTAGCTCGTCCTCGAGATCACAATAAGCGCCGCTGCATAGCCACCAAAAGCGAATTCCTCCAAACTTTAGCTTTAGTTCAAACAATATCAGTTCCAGACTCCTGATTCCACACATTTCTGCAAACTAAATTTAATATTTTTCTACTGATTCGCAACTCACCAACTTTTCACTTTCCTACCTGCCCAATCCAACCCGCCTAAAATACATAGTCATTCCCATTGGATAAAATCTTAAAAATTTAAGCATTATAATGGGCAAGCACTATTCTTGCGTAAGGCTGTCGAAACAGCTCGTTGTTCGTGAGCAGCTCGTGTTCGGCTCGTTAAGAAACTCGTGCTCGGCTCGTTCGCTATGTTAACAAGCCAAAGATGAACAAATATTTGTTCGCTCGTGTTCGGCTCATTTTAGCTCGAAATATTACTTATTAATTATATATATATTATGAGGAGCAGTATTTTAAAAAAATTAATTGACTACAAGGCTACAATGATTTATATTCAATTAAAAGTATTAATTAAGAAAATAGAATAAAATTATTAAATTAGATTCAAATGATTTTTTAATATAAACAATAATTTTTAAATCTTGCCCCAATCCTTAACATCTTATGGGTATGTGATTAGGGTTCTCAAAACAACGCTTTGTTCGTGAACGGCTCGTGTTCCGCTCGTGTTTGACTCGCTAAGCAAACGAGCCAAACACGAACACACTTTTTGAGCTCTAAATATAAACGAGCTGAACACGAACTTAACCTAGCTCACTCGTGTTTGGCTCGTTTACACCCCTATTCTTGCGGCAGGGAAAATGCATCATCATTGGGACAGTGCGTAGGTTGAGTATGTTGTGGTAACCCTTTTTTGTGAACTTTTTCAGCTTTGGATGTTAGAAATTAAATGGGTGATTATTGAAGGAGATAAAGATAATGTTATTAAATCTTTTCGGGAAAGCATAAAGATGAAGGTTTGGCAATACGAGAGTGGCTTAAAACTTGAAATTGCTATTCTTCTGAATTTTAAGCAAGTCCTTTTCTTTTTTTGTAATAGTAATAAGACAGCCCATTATCGTTCTCAAGTGGCATTTTTAAAATTCCCTAATAAGTTAATAGGTTAATAACATCATTTTTACAACTGACTAGTTTTTTTGAAAAAAAAAAAATAGAAAGTCCATTACTTATGGATTTCATCAAGAGAAAACATAATAATAAGAAACTCATTATTGAAAGGCAATAAGTGAAAAAAAAATGATTTAATTAACATTAAGTTATCCTTCTTCAATTCATTTATAACAGATGTTTGATGCCTCATTAATAAAATCTTTTGTTTCCATATGATTCTTTTTGTTGTATCTTACAATTTAAGCTATAAATTCTTTTTAGCCTCTTAAAATTAAAATAATTCAAAATATTATTACCCTTCGCAATAATAGAATTTTCAAATGTTAGATCCAAATATCTTTAACACTCCAGATATAGAAAAAAAGATAGAGGGAGATTAGCGAAGAGTCACAAAGTGTGAAGAGAGATTAGGTTAAACTCATATTATCGCTCGTGTTATCTATTTTCTACATATATCACATGATAATCTCATTTATACTCGTGACTTTATATATAAAGAGGTATCCTTATTGTATACATAGATGTAAATATTATAAAAATACATGATGATAAGTGGTACAAGTTTATCCGGTTATGGCACATGCAGATGTTTAATACAAATTACAGATTATTGATATGATATTTCTCTCGATTAATTGTGTGGTTAGGATAAGTTAGCGAGCAAGTTGTCAAACTTGTTAAAATCAAATTAGTTGTCGGTACAACTTAAATTGATTGTCGAACGAGTTCTCAATTATGTGAGTAACTTGTCAAGTGACTTTGGCGAGCTACTATTGGTCTTTGGCTAATATCACATATATTAAGGTGGCGCTCAAGTGTAATTAGATCTCTCAGATTATTTGGTGTGTCCTTGATGAGATAAATCGTAGAAGGAATAGCCAAAAAATCACCCTTAAAAAAAACTCCTAACATTCTCCATCATTTAATACCGATTTTTTTTTAGATGCATTTTAAATATGTATAAAATGAAGGCAAATTGTCAAATTCTAATAAAATAAATCTCAAATTCTGATTTTTTTGATATACTTGGATTATTGTGAACAAAGCCAATTTTTTTATCCAACTTTTCGGTAATATTAATTTTGAAAACATAAAAAGAAGTTTTAGAACATTTTTTGAGGAAAAAATGATCTCCAAATCTGACAAATTCATAGTCAAATCAATCATCTCAACATGAATAATCCAACGAGTTAAAATGGCTACGGCTCTAAGACAGTGGAGCTGGGATTCTATTGGTGATGTTTTCCAGGGGTCACCAAGGCCGAATTGGAAGTTACTACACTTGAAGATGCATCACAAGCTGATGAGAATTTGTATAATCACTTTGTTGCTGCCCAGGAGAAGTTACTCACTCTACTTGACTGGCAAGACCAGATCCTTAGACAGAAAGCTTCCATCTCTAAGTTTAAGGAGGGAGACAGAAACACCAAGTACTATCATGCTTGTATTAATTATAGGAGGAAGTGCAATGCCATCCTATCCATTATGAATGACCAAGGGGTAATGCTCAGGGAAGGTACTGATATAGCAAATAATGCTGTCTCCTTTTTCAAAACCTGCTCACTTTTACACAGTGTTCCAGCCCCCCTATTGACAGCAGTTTGTTTAATGAAGATTATCAATACACCAACTCTCTAGCTCTGACTGACCTCCCCTCACAGGAAGAAATCTGGGTGGCACTGCAGTCCATTGACAGCTCCAAAGCTGCAGGGCCAGATGGTTTCAATGCTGACTTCTACAAAAAAACCTGGGCCATCTGTAAGGCTGATGTCATTACTGCCATTCAAAGTTTTTTTCAAGGTAATGAACTCCCACAGTACTTTCACTCCTCTACCATTGTTCTTGTTCCTAAAACCACTGCCCCTAAGAACTAGAACCACTACAGACCTATCAGCCTCACTACGCCATCAGCAAAATCATAAGCAAAATTATTGTAGGGAGATTGCAACCTCATCTTAACAAGATCATCAGCCCAAACCAGTCAGCATTTGTTAAAGGTAGATCCATATCAGATAATGTCCTCCTTGCTCAAGAATTACTCCTAGATTTGGATAGGCCTTGTAGGGGAGGTAACCTGATCTATAAGCTAGATGTTAAAAAAGCCCATGATACTATGCAGTGGAATTTCATCCTTCAGGTGCTGCATGCTAGAGGGTTTTCTACTGAATTTTGTCATCCGATTAAAAGATGGTTAAAGCATAACCACCACTCTATCCTTGTCAATGGCCAGAGTTGGGGTGGTTTCCAAGCCACTAGTGGGCTCAAATAAGGAGACCCTCTCTCCCCTACCATATTCATTATTGTGATGGATTACCTTTCCAGGCTGCTAGAAGCTCAAGTCACTCATTTCCACTATGCCAGATACCACCATAGGTCCAATGTGGTTATTTCTCACCTTATATATGCTAATGACATAATGATTTTTTCCAGGGCATCAAAACCTGCTGTTAAAAGAGTTCTCAATTGTCTCAAACACTTTCAACTTGTATCTGGACTTCAATTCAATCATGCCAAATGCGAATTAATCTTTCCCAATCAAATAACTGCTAACTTTTCACATTGGATCACTCAGTGCACAGGTTACTCTAAAGCCAGCCTTCCTCTGAAATATTTGGGGGTGCTCCTTATTAAAGGTAGAGCCAAACAACTTCACTTTGAGGACATTATTGGAAAGCTTAATGCCCAGTTATCCAGTTGGTCAAATTCTTTCTTATCTATTGGGTGGAGAATCACCCTCCTCAACAACATCCTTACCACCTTTCCAAACTATGTTTTTCAAACGACTTGCATGAAGAAGAGCTCTAGAATCCAAATTGAAAGAATCTTCAACAGATTTTTGTGGTATGGGCAAAGAAAGCAAATCCATTGGGCAAGCTGGTAGAAATTAGCCAAACCTTTAGGGGCTGGGGGTTTGGGCTTCAAAGGTTTAAATCATCTTCAAAAAGTCAATTTTTGTAAAATATGGATCCATTTTAGAAAGCAGAATTCCCTTTAGGCTCTCTTTTTGAAAGGCAAATACTGTAAGGACATCCACCCCACTTTGGCACAAATCAAACCTGGCATCTCTAGAATTTGGAAACAAATGATCCTTAACAAAAACTTAGCTGACTCTTTGTACTTCTGGTAACTGGGAAAAGGTGAAGTTCTGTTATGGCATGACCATTGGTGCCCTCCTGAGATGCTTAATGCCCTCCCCAACATAAACAAGCAACAATTTCATGTGTCCAAATGCTGGGAGAATATGCATTGGTCTACCCCTAAACTTCAGGAGCTCCTACAAGATTCTTCTGCTCACCAGGTGTCTACTATCCCTTTTGACAGAAATCTACCTGACAAATTAATTTGGCATTTTGGGAAGTTACAAAGCCTTACCAAGCATATCTACCTCTAAATCTACTTCTGGCCTTCCACCAGCTGGGGAAAGAAAATTTGGAACAAGTATCTCACACCCTCTATGTCTTTCTTTATTTGGAGGATTTTTCACAAATTTCTTCCCGCTGATGACATTCTCAAATTAAAAGGGATTAGAGGGCCATCCAAATGCTACCTGTGTGGGACTCACTCTGAAACTTTGCAGCACCTGTTTTTTACTTGTTCTTTCTTCCAGGAGGTTTGGAAGGGGGTTATCAACCTTCTTAACATCAACACACTTCTCCTTGATTGGCAAGATTTAGAAATTTGCTGGCCATCCTGGCAAAATGCTAAGGTTGGTGACATCCCATTAATCATAGTCTGGTTCATATGGATGCACAGAAATAGTGTGAAGTTTGAAGATAAAATCAGTAATGCTCTCACTGTTGTGGGACACTGCCATTTTTTCATAGCTAAGCTGATCAAAATAAAGAAGTTCCTTAACATTCTCAATCTTCCCCCGCATGACCACCCCAAGCAGTCCAGAATTATTCACATCTAATGGAAAGCTCCAGCCCATCCTTCTATCAAAGTTAACACTGATGGGGCCTTCTCTGACCTTGGTGTTGGCATTGGTGGAGTTTTCAGGGACCATAGTGGGAAGTGTATCTGTTTCTATCAGGCCCCTACTGTTGCTGCTGATCCCTTGGAAGCTGAATTAGCTGCTGTCTATTGAGCAGTCCATTTAGCCAACTCTTATCAGTGGTCAAACATTATTGTGGAAGGTGACTCTGCTATCCTATTACAGTATCTGCAAAGTAACCCCCCCTTGGCATCACTTTATTTGGATTAATAGAATCAAAGCTCTCTACCAACAGATCAATATTCAGTTTGAATTCATTTTCAGAGAGGGTAATAGGCCAGCTAATTGGCTTGCTAGAAGGGCCCTTTCCTCTCAGCTAGTGCAAGTCTCATCTAACACCCCCCCTCAGCTACTTTTCCTAATTGAGTCAGATCTAGTGAAAGCACCTCATTTTAGAATTGTGGGAAACTGATGCTCTATTTTCTGAACCTCACCTTTTCACCCTGTTCTCCCTCTTGTGTAGATTCAGCTCCTTCATCCTCGATTTCTTTTGCTGCCAGTCTGACTACACTGCTCCTTTGCTCCTTTTTCCAAGTTTAAAGTTAACACTATTATGGATACACATGGCAGTCTCTCTTCTTTGGGCTGAGAATAGTTACTTAGAGAGTTGGTATACTTTAATCGTTTTCTGGCAAGTACAGTGTTTATTTTATTTGGTTCTTTTTGTTTGGGTGGAGTGTGTTTTGTGGAGAAAGATACCCATAGTACTTTTTCATGTAATTGTTTTGACTTTCTTAGATGGGGTCCATCTCTACATTGTTCTTCTTGTAACTTTGATTTTAAACTAACATGTAGGGAACCATGAGTTGTTCCTTCCCCTATATATATATATATATATATATATATATATATATATATATATATATATATATATATATAATCTTTTAAACCTTAAGCACTTGTTGAACTCTTCCCTAGCTACCCCTTATTTTTCATGCGTGAAGTAGCCGAGCCTTTTTTGGTTGCACCACCATTTTCCTCTATGCCGAAGCTCGCGCTCGTCAGCTCCTCCACTGATTGCGTTACCTGGCACCTCTCTCTCGGTCTCGCTACCGTCGGCTTCACCGGTTCTCTGCTTTGCTGCCGACAAACACAGTGATCCTCCCTCATGGACAGAGCTCACGTGAGACCCTCTCCCCCATTTGCGACCTCACGCGGTCGAAGCCTAAAAAGGGGATAAATTGTCTCCGCAATCCCTTCCTGTCACAGACGACACCTCTCCGACATTCCCTCTCAGCCGACGAACTCATCTTGTTCCTGTTGGCAGCATTAAGGGGCCTCCTCTTTTTTCACATGATAGAGAGCCCCTTCCTTACAGGGACGATGCTCTAGCCGCCCCTCCCACTCTCGGCTCGAGTAAACTCCACTTAACTGGGCTAAGGTCTCCATCACTTGTTGTTCAACCATTTACTTAATATCCTTCTTTGGTATGGTGCTTTGGAATGAACATTTCTTCAGTTGTTCATCTCCTCGGCAAGAGTGAAATCTTTCCTTTCTTCTGTGACATGAATAATTTCTGGCTGGTCCACCCCTGGAGATACTATCGATGATGACTGTGGTTCCCCTTGAATAGTGACCATAACGATCATCATTTTTTTGATTTTCTTTTCGAGTTGGTTGATCTATTCATCACATTGTCAAATGGCTCTTTGGAACTCATCTGTGGCGTTCTCCTCAGTAGGTGAAGGAGCATCGCGCGAAGATGATGTGACCCCAGTCTCAAGAATGGTGACTTTCGCTAATCCCTTTTCTATGTAATCTGAATATTTTAATCTTCGTCATCCATATCTTTCCTTCGTTCTTTGGACAACTGTGAAATGTCAGTTCGGAACCTTTCCAATGTAGCCTCGATCTACTTTCCTCTGATAACTTTAAGGTCAGTTGGAGGTTTCTGATGCGCATCCTTCTTTTGTTGAGCACCGGTGTAGTTGTGTAGAAGTCAAGTTGAATAATTAGATCAGCCAAACTCATACTGATGGAACCTTTTTTAGGTTTTATCAAGTATTCTTTTGGAAATGTTATATTCCTGCTTCTAAAGTTCATCTCGAGCCACTCTTTGAAGCTGAAAAAACCTTCTATGGTATGCCCAAGCAATATGCATATTGGAAATAATTGGACTGATCTATCTTGTCGGCTTCCTCCGGCCTCTCTGGCTCTGGTAATCTAAATTCGAGCATCCTAATCAAATCCATGATCATCTATACTACAACTTCTTTTTCTAAAAGAATAAACATGGTTTAACCACTTAAAAATAGACGAACCCTATTTTCCATCTATCTGACATGGCCCCTAGTGAAATGACTGCTGGCTGTGCTACTGGTTGTATTGTTTCGAATGCTGATAAATTTGTCGAGGCTAATCGGCCTGAATCTGTACTGGTTGTTTGCCTTCGTCCACTAATACTGTTATCCCAGGTCTCACTTTGAATGTCGTCACTGACCTTGGACTATCATGGAAAAATGGCAGCAGTAACGTGGTAGCAACCCTACTGATTCCCTCATCATTAGACGTGGAATACACTGGATGAAGTTCACTTTCCTTGAGTAGGGATGAAGTATCATGTAATCATGTCTCATCCAACTGGAGGGCGGTGTCAGTAGCAGCCAACTCCGCGGAATTGGCCCTTTCGGCCCTCAGCATTTATTGATTGTGCCTCTTTTCTTGTGTCTTGGTCAGTCATACGGACTTTGAGTAAGACCCAATCTCGCATATGAAAAATGCGAGGCAAAAGCATCGGCTGCCTCTTCTTCATGTAGAAGCTCCTTTCCTTTGTTTGGTGGAGTAGTTGGTGCAGTGACATTGAATCAGATGGTAGAAGGAGGAGCAGTCGTAGAAGCAGTCTCAACGCTCATAATGACAGCAGAGTTCTTTTCAATCCACTCCCTCTTCGTAGTGGGGAATTCCTTAAGAAACTTTAGGTTGAACTCCACAATAGGCTCGACTGATTTATCCGTCTCAGATTTCATCACGTTGACAACGACACTCCTGAACTTGGCTTCAACATCATCAAATCCTTATCCAAACTTGATAACCACTAAGTCATGCAGCTCGCTTCCGCTAACAGCCAACTCCATTTCGGCGGTGAAAGAAGAGATCAATTTTGGTGAGGACAATGTCTCTGTCACTTGTAGAACATTCGAATGTTAGTGAAATCTCGTGCCCTGTACTCTCAACGAAAGTACTCAAGTTAACACACTTGTCTTATGAACTATGAATCCTTTGCAATTTATTTACGTGAATTTTTCTTTCATGTTTTGTGTTTTGCTTCATTATTGTATGTTTGCTGGTAATTATGGTGTTGACAAATTTTAATTACTTTTTTTGCTTTGTATGCTTTGTTTGGTTTGATTTGAGAATATGTGGTAGTATTTTGAAGTTTTTTTTGTTCTAGTGGTGTTTATTTTACCTTATTTGGTGACTTAGAGGAGTTAGAATGAAGATTTTGATGTTTAACAGACCTGTGTTAAAATGAGCACTGGCGGCTATTGATACACCAAAAATATATAGTGTTTATATGCACATTTTTATACCTATTTTTGATGATATTACACTTTAATGGAATGTATTTTGTATTTTTCTTATAGGTATGATGATAATGGTGATTATGATGAAAGGAGCAAAATTGAATTAAATTTGGAGCAAAAAAATGAAATATGCAAAATTGGGCACTGGCGGCTAAGCGCCGCCTGGTCGGCGCTTAGGAGCCACAGTTAAGAAAATAAAAAATAATTAAATTTGGCGCCATTTTCAAGGGGTACTTGGGGAAAATTTTGATCGTAACTTCCTTAACTTCCTTTGGGCGTGGATGTGATTGAAGGAACGTAAATTTTGGTGGATACATTGAATCTGGACATGATTTGAAGAGACACCAAGGCACCTTTTGGAAAATTATTAAAATGAAGCCTCATAATTTGCATGAGAGTTCTTTTAGAGAGTTCTTTTAGAGTTCTTTTAGAGAGTCTTTTTAGAGTAGAGTTAGAGTTTTACCATAGTGTTAGAGTCCTTTAGAGAGTAAGAAAGGAGAACGGGTTAGTGTGAAGCCTTCTTCTCACCAATTTTCTTTCATCCCTTTATCTAGTTTTTATTGAAGTCTGAAGTCAGTTTCTGAGTCATCAGAGTTGGGCGGCCCTCTCTGAGGAGTGTATTAGTGGAAAGCAAAGTTTCAGAGGAACTTCCGGAGTCTTGTGGAGAGGATTTACAGATAAGTGTTTACCTTTGTTTTTACATTTGGTTTTTGAGTAAAACTTGTTGTGTTTTCATTATGGTTTCCACTTTCAAATCAATGTGTGTTTGTGTTTTCTCCATGAGTTCTGAAAGTTTTCTTAAATGAATAAGTAGTTAAATTATGTAAGATTATTGTGGAATCTATAAGTGTTTAAAGTTGAAATAAGTTATGATGATTTAATTTCTTGAACTTAATTTACTTCTTAATTTGGCCAGTTAAGATGTTAAAATTTATTGTGAGATTATGTAAGATCCAATGAGGTATTGTATCAATCAACAATTGGTAAAAATCACATGCAATTATATGGGTGAGAATTGTTGTCCATATAATTGAATGCAAATATATTAGAAGAGTAAAATTAGAGGACTTTAGAATGACAGGCTAAACCCTCTTAATTTGGTTTGAAGTTTTAAATTTTGTTACGAGAAGTTAGCCCCTAGGTGGAGGGAATCGAGGGAACTCTAGAGTGAGAGCTGGTATCTTCCCTGCCTAACCATGTACAAAATTTTAAGATTTAAAATTAACCAATGTTCTTTATAGAACCAAGTAAGGGTAAAGAATAAATTTTCTCCTATTTTTCACAAAATATTTAAATACTTCCACAACAATACTTTCATAATTATTACTGATTTATGAAAGAAAGAAAAAGATATTTTGTTTCTAGTATTTTCATATCGTGTTTAAAGTTTTGATAATTTTCATTTCCTGCTTAGTTTTTTATAAAAATACCAAAAACAATTTTCAAAACTTTTCAAATCAAAACATACTTTCAAAAATAATTTAAAAAAGTAAAAAGTTAATTTTCTTATTTCTTAAAAAGTTTTTACATTTCCATGTAGGTTCGATATCTCGGGGCTTAATCAGAAAGTCCTATATTACTTGATAATGCGTATACTTGCGTAGTATCCCATATTATAAATCATAATTTTCATATCTAAATTGTAAGCATAAATATTCGAGAATCAAGTTTTTGGCGTCGTTGCCGGGGAAATTATTTAAAATTGCATTTTAAAGAAAATTAAGAAAATTCTAAAATTTTTACTTTTCTTTGTTTTTGTTAGTGTGTTGTGTTTTATTTATTTTATTGTTGTATGCGTAGTTCAAGTTCTGAGGGACTTGTGCCTTACGATTCTGAATTAGAAAGAACGGTCATAAAAATAAAAAAAAATACAGAAAAAGATAAAAATATTCAAGAAATGAAAAATCATCAAAATCAAAATGTTGGCATCCATCAAGAATTTAGAATTTTAAGAGATTATGTTAACCTTACAGTGGATGAACTTCATGGTAGTATCCAACAACCTGCTGTAACTGCTAATTCCTTTGAGCTTAAACCTGCTATTATCCAAATGGTGTCTAATAATCTGTTTGGGAAGCACCAACTGAAGATCCTAATTTGCACCTTGCTAACTTTCTAGAGTTGTGTGCTACTTTTAAAAAATGATGGTGTTTCAGATGATGCTATTAGACTTAGACTTTTTCCTTTCTCACTAAGGGATAAAGCTAAGATATGGTTACTTTCGTTAGCACCTGGATCTATCAAAACTTGGGGTGATTTGGCACAAAAATTCCTTGCTAAATATTTTCCACCATCTAAGACTGCGAAGTTGAGAAATGATATTACATCTTTTTGTCAGTTTGAAGGTGAATCTATATATGAAGCATGGGAAAGATTAAAAGATTTCCTCAGGAAATGTCCACATCATTCGATACCATATTGGTTAATAATCAAACCTTTTACATCGGATTAGTTGGATCTCTTAAATCGATTATCGATGTGCTGCTAGTGTCTAACCAGTTTTCTGATGCTTATGCTTTAATTGAAGAAATGACTACTAATAATTTTTAATGGCCTTCTGAAAGGTTAAATCCTAAAAAGGTAGCCAATGTTTATGAAAATTATGCTTTTGCAATGTTAGCAAATCAAGTTGCTGCAATTTCAAGGAATATAGACCAATTTCGGATGAATTTTTCTCAGCCAATTTCCATGATAGAAGAAAATTCATTAGGCAAAATGGTTGATTCTCATTCTTCGCCAGAAACTTTGAATGCTATAAGCAAGCTTAATAACCCATATTTCAATTATTATAACCCAGGTTGGAATAATCATCCAAACTTTAACTGGAATACCAATAATCAGGGTGGTGTTAATCAACAATGAGGGATCCACCAAGTAAACCTATTGGGGAACTGGAACAACCAAGGGAATAATCATTATAGACTAACCTATCCTTCAGGTTTTAACAATGCTTCACAATTTAAGGTGAAGAAGTTGTCTATTGAAGAAGTGGTGTTACAAAAGGGAAACCAATTGCAAATTCAAGGAGCTACAATCAAAAATATTGAGAATCAATTGGGACAAATTACAAATTCATTAAGTAATAGATCTCAAGGTGTGCTTCCAAGTAATACTGAAGTGAATCCAAGAAAAAAGAATAAAGAGCAAGTAAAAGCAATTCAATTGAGAAAAGGAAGAGAGTTGGAAGGTAGAGTTCATAAAGAAACTGAAGTAGAGAAAGAAGGGATTGAAGAACCAAAAGAGGATGCTCTGAAAGGTTTGGAAAGACCTATTTCTCTACCTCCTAAGGTTGATTTGGAAAAGCCACCACCTTCATTTCCTTAGAGACTTCAACAACAAAAGTTGGATAAGCAATTTTCAAAGTACTTGCAGATATTTAAGAAGCTTACCATTAACATTCCATTTGCTGAAGCCTTAGAACTGATGCCAAGCTATGTGAAATTTATGAAGGATATTCACAACAGAAAGAGGACGTTTGAAGATAATGAAACTGTTGCACTTAGTGAGGAGTGCAGTGCTATAATTCAGAAAAAGCTTCATGAAAAGCTTAAAGATCCTGGTGGTTTCACAATTTCATGAGCAATCAGAGTCAGATTTTAGGGAATAGCTTTAGGTGATTTGGGTGCAAGCATTATCCTTATGCCTCTATCAATATTCAAAAGACTGAGATTAGGAGAATTAACCCTAACTACTGTGACTCTGCAATTAGTGGATCGTTCAATCACATATCCAAAAGGAGTTATAGAATATGTTTTGGTTAAAGTGGATCAATTTATCTTTCATGTTGATTTCATTGTGCATGATACGAAGGAAGATAAAGAGATACCCATAATTTTGGGAAGACCTTTTCTAGTCACAGGCAGAGCAATGATTGATGTAAAAATAGGGGAATTAACAATGAGAGTTAATGATCAAACTGTTACATTCAACATTTCAAAATCAATGAAATATCCTACAAGTGGTAAAGATGATGAATGTTATAGAATGGATGTTATCAAATATTTGAGTGAATGTCATTTCAAATCAACTTATGAAGAGAAACCTGAAAGAGAAGAATTGGAACATAAGAAAGAAGAGGAGTTACTTCATTTTGAATATTTTCAAGAGGAAAATTTAAATTATGTTCATGAAAATTTTGAATTGTTGGACATGACTGAATAAGATGAATCTTACGGCCCATCAATTGAAAAACCTCCTGAACTTGAGTTAAAAATGCTTTATGATCATTTGAAGTATGCCTTTTAGGTGAGTCCTTAACTTTGCCTGTTATAATTTCCTCTCAATTAACTGAAAAAGAAGAAGAGAGTCAACTTGAAGTTTTGAAGAAGTACAAGAAAGCCTTTAGATGGATAATTGCTGATATTAAAGGAATCAGTCCTTCAATTTGTATGCACAGAATTCTTATGGAAGATAATTGCAAACCTCGGGATGATCCTCAAAGAAGATTAAATCCTATCATGAAAGATGTTGTTAAGAAGGAAATTTTGAAGTGGTTGGATGCTGAAATTATCTACCCTATTTTAGATAGTGCATGGGTTAGTCCTATTCACTGTGTTCCTAAGAAAGGAGGAGTAACTGTGACATTTAATGAAACGAATGAGATTATACCAACAAGACAAGTTATAGGGTGTCGAATATGCATTGATTACAGAAAATTAAATCTTGCCACGAGGAAAGACCATTTTCCACTCCCATTTCTGGATCAGATGTTGGATAGACTTGCTGGGCATAAATACTTTTGTTTTCTGGATGGATATACTGGTTACCACCAAATTTAAAATTCTCCTTAGGATCAAGAGAAAATTACATTTACCAGTCATTATGGTACATTTGCTTTTAGAAGAATGTCCTTTAGTTTATGTAATACCCCTGCTACATTTCAGAGATGCATGATGGTTATTTTCTATGATTTAATTGAAAAAGGGATTGAAGTTTTTATAGATGACTTTTCACTGTTTGGAATTTAATTTGAATCATGTTTAGAACATCTGTCTAAAGTTCTAAAATGCTGTGAAGAAACTAATTTGGTCCTTAACTGGGAAAAATGCCAATTTATGGTAGCAGGATAATTGTTTTAGGACATCGTATATCAGAAAGAGGCATGTAGGTAGATCTTGCAAAAATTCAAGTTATCTCTAATTTACCTTGCCCAACAATGTAAGGAGAGTTAGAAGTTTTTTGGGACATGCTGGATTCTACAGGCGTTACATCAAAGGCTTTTCAAAGATTACCAAACCATTATGTCGTTTACTGAAAAATGATGTAATTTTTTATTTTGATGATGATTGCCTAAAATCTTTTGAAACTTTAAAAAAAAATTAATCACTGCACCTGTTATAATTTCACCAAATTGGGAAAAACCTTTTGAATTAATGTGCGATGCTAGTGATTGTGCTATTGGTGTTGTTTTGGGTCAGAAATATGATAAAATTTTCAAAGTAATTTACTATGCTAGTAAAACTCTTAATGAAGCTCAAATTAATTATATCACTACTGAGAAAGAGTTATTAGCTATAGTATTTTCTTTTGATAAATTTCGATCATATTTAATTGGAACTAAATTTGTGGTGCATACTGATCATTTTGCTATCAAATACTTAATGAAGAAGAATGATGCGAAACCGAGACTGATTAGATGGATTCTTCTTTTGCAAAAATTTGATTTTGAGATAGTAGAAAAGAAGGGTGCTGATAATCAAATTGCTGATCATTTGTCCAGGCTTGAAATTAAAAAAATCTCTCTGTGATGCTGAAGAAATTAATGAACATTTTTCAGATGAAAAATTGTTCACTGTTAATGAGTGGAGTGTTCCGTGGTATGCCGACATAGTAAACTTTATTGTCAGTAAGATTATACTTTATGGTTTGACATACCAGGAAAAGAAGAAATTTTTGTCTGATGCTAAGACTTTTTTTTGAATGACCCATTTTTATATAAACAAGGAAAGGATCTTATAATTCGAAGATGTGTACCTTTGGAAGAAACTTATGAAATTATTCAAAAATGTCATGATTCTGATTATGGGGGACATTTTGTAATTGATAGAACTGCATATAAAATCTTACAACTTGGATTTTATTGGCCTACAATTTTTAAGGATGTGAATGTTTATATTAAAAAATTGTGATCAATGTCAGTGTGTAGGCAATATTTCTAGGAGAAATGAGATACCCCTCAATTATATGCTAGAAGTTGAAATATTTAATGTTTGGGGATTAGATTTCATGGGACCATTTACACCATCTTTCAGAAATATTTATGTTTTGATAGCAGTGGACTATGTATCCAAATGGATTGAAGCTATTGCTTTACCTCGATGTGATGCTCAGAGTGTTGCAAAGTTTTTAAGAAAGAATATATTTTACAGATTTGGAACACCAAGAGTAATCATAACTGATGGGGAAAGTCATTTTAGAAATGCGATTATTGAGAAGTTAGCAAAGAAATATCATATTAATCATCACATTGCTACTGCTTATCATCCGCAGACAAGTGGTTTGGTTGAATTATCCAATCGTGAAATTAAAAGAATATTGGAAAAGAATGTTAATCCAAATAGGAAGGATTGGTCAATCAAACTGGATTATGCTTTGTGGGCTTATAGGACTACCTACAGAACCCCTATAGGAATGTCCCCATATAGGCTGATTTTTGGAAAAAGCTTATCATTTGCATATTGAACTTGAGCATAAAGCATATTGGGCTATTAAAGAGTTCAATTATAATTTGAAAGATGCTGCTGAGAAAATATTATTGCAATTAAATGAGCTTGAAGAGATAAGGAATGAATCTTATGAAAATGCTATGATTTATAAGGAAAAGATGAAGTTATGGCATGATCGAAAGATTCTTACTAAAAATCTTGTGCCAGGACAAAAAGTTTTGTTGTATAATGCCAGATTGAGAATTTTTGCTGGAAAATTTAAGTTCAGGTGGATGGGTCAATTTATTGTGATAAAAGTTTATTCCTATGGAGCTGTAGATATTCAAGATCCTTAGACTTGAAAAATATTTAAAGTTAACGGTTAGAGACTTAAACCTTACTTTTCAGTTGATCAACTTAAATCTGATGAGAATCTGATGTGGGTCACTCAGAATGAGTTCTGGGTATGTCAGTTTGAAGACGTTAAACCAAGCGCTTTGTGGTTGGCAACCAATAGTTATCGGTGTGCTTTGCTTTATGTTTGCTTTTTGTGGTTTGTTTGGTATGCTTTTATATTTTTAAGGCAGTGTTTTGGAGTTTTTATCTTATAGTGGTATTTATTTGACCTTATTTGATGACATAGAGGAGTCAGAATGAAAATTTGGACATTTGGCAGACCTATGCTAAATTGAGCACTGGCGGCTAAGCGCCGCCTAGTTGGCGCTTAGGCGCCGAAGTTACAAAACATGTGAAAAATGTGGTTATAGAAACCTAAATCTTGGGGAAGCGGTTTTGGAAGTTATTTTGTGTTTTAAAACGTCTAGGGTCTGTTTTAGCACTTCCCAAGTCTATAAAAAGGCCCTGGATTAATAGAAACACTTGCCCCAAGTCTTATTTTCATTTTTGAGTCTTAAAAAGAGTGTTTTGAGTGCAAAAATGTCTTCTTGGGAGAGTGAGATTAAGAAGAAATCGGATTCCAACAAACAGAAGTTCATTAGTGAGAGTGCTAAAGAGTTTTTCAATGGATTTCCCACCATTAGTATTTAAGGAATTGCAGAACAGATTGTGAAGATCGAGGCCTAAGTGACATCTATCGAAGCAAAGATCAATGATACTAATGCACATTTGGAGCACATGGGATGGCAACTCAAAATGCAATTCAATCATACAAGTCATGTGGAAGAAGCAGATAAGGCGATGTTTCTGATGAACAAGTGGTTAAAAGAAGAAGATGTGAGAGTGTTCAACCATCGCCCGTTCTATCAAATTTACATTCCAGAATGGTCAAATGGAAATAATAGTGGTTCTGGATATATTCTACCTACGAGAGAGTGGAAATAATGTTAGTCTTGTGGTTTGTTTTGAGTGTTTAGTTTTTTATGTGTTCGATGTTTTATGTGTTTAATGTTTTATGTTTATGTTATGTTGCACTTTAATGTGTATTTGTTACATCTGAGTGATGTAAACTTATCTTTATGAGTTTGAGTTTTTTGTATCTTGGGGATTTCATCCAAAGTGTTTTGGATAGAAATTTTAGCTTGTATTAAGTGTAATTTGTTTTTAGTGAATATAAGTTTGTGTTTGTGTGAAAATTTGTTTGGAATCAATGGATATTTGAATGAATTAGAGTATTAGAAGATTTATGGGGAAGAGACAATTATTTGAAGTGATTAAGGGTGATTAACTAAGTGGCTTAATGCATTTTTATAATTGTGAAAATCTGGGCACTGGCGCTTAAGACCCAGAACGTCGGCGCTTACGCGCCAGATTTCGCGGCTAAGCATCATAGGCCTCGTGCTTAGGCGCCGGTTCGCGAAAACCGATTTACTGCAGTTAAAACCCTAAAAATTATCATTTTTAACCACCCTCATCATCTTCAACCTCTTATTTTCGCAAAAAGGAGCCTAGGGCATCAATTGATTGGATCATTTAAGAGCTGATTTCAACGAAAATTGTTAGATTTGGATTCCTTGAGGTATGAGCACTACTACGTAAAAATTTTTTATTTTCACCATGTATTTTTAGTATATTTTTGAAAAATCCTAAAATAACTATTCATGGTGAAAATTTGAGGAAAAGCATGAAAAATTGCTTGGATTTAGTGGAAATTACCTTTGGAAGTTAAATTAGCAAGTTTAGTTTAATTTTAAAATTTATGGTGAATTTTTTGTGAATTTTTTGAGATGGCTCCAAAGGCAAAGCGCTCGAGAGAGAAGATGAGATTTGATTCCGATAAGTTTGTTAGTGCGAGGGCAGAAGAACGATACGTCGATTCTCTGTCATCAGGAAAGTTAGTTCCTGAGATTGTGTTTATTAAGCCAGGAGGAGAAATTGAAGCAATTATTTCTAAGAGGAATTGGGAGAATTACTGTTGCTTCTCCGCTGTTGCTGTTGTTTCAGTGGTCAGAGAGTTTTATGCAAACTTGCCTGCAGCAGAAGAGAACATGGTGATGGTTAGAGGACAAGAAGTGGATTTTTCACCTATAGTAATCAATACTTTCTATCAACTGCCTCCTGAAATGTTTTGTTTTTATGCGAACTATCATCCTACTGAGGGAGAGTTAGATGAGATAATATCATTTCTGACTGATGGAAGAGGTTTGTGGAAGATAACAAATGAGAGAAGAATAAATTTTCAGGCCTCTAAGTTAAATGCCACTTCAAAGGCATGTCATTACTTTATGTCATCTAAACTGTTGCCTTCAAGTCATACCAGTGAAGTTACAAGGGAGAGAGCTATTTTGAACCACTTCAAAGGCATGGCATTACTTTACATCTAGCTAGTTTCTAAGAACTGTGCGCTACTTTTAAATATGACGGAGTGTCAAATAATGCTATCGGACTTTGACTTTTTCATTTTTCATTAAGGGATAAATCAAAGGCGTGGTTAAATTTGTTAGAACCTAGATCTATCAAAACTTGAGGAGAACAATCACAAAAGTTTTTGTCAAAATATTTTCCTCCATAAAAAACTGCTAAGCTAAGGAATAATATTATATATTTTGGTGAGTTTGAAGGGGAATCAATATATGAAGCTTGGGAAAGATTTAATGATCTCCTTAGGAAGTGTCCACATCATGCTTTACCACATTGGTTAATAATTCAAACATTTTATAATGAATTTTAGTGGGATCACTTAAATCGATTATAAATGCTGTTGCTGGTGGATCATTAATGTCAAAACCTTTTGATGAAGCATATTTGTTAATAAAAGAGATGGCTACTAACAATTTTCAATGGCCCTCTGAACGGGTAAATCTTATGAGAGTAGCTAGTATTCATGATTCTGATGCTATAACTATGATACTCTCTCAAGTTGCTTCCCTTCGAAGAAAATAAATCATTATGGAATGAATTATTTTCAAACACCCCCAATGTTAGAGGAAAATTCATTCGGACAGATAATAGAATCTCAAACACCTTATGAGACTTTGAATGTTATAAATAATAGACCCAAAAATCCTTATTCAAATTATTATAATTCTGGCAGACAGAATCACCCTAATTTCAACTGGAATAATAATAACAATGCTACTGTTAACCCACAATGTGGAAACAATTCTATAAATCCAGTAGGAAATTTGAACAATCAAGGAAACACAAAGTATATACATTCTTATCCTCTAGACTTTAATAGTAACCCATAATTTAAGGAAAAGAAGTTGTCTACTGAAGAATTAAATTTAAACCTGGGTAATCAATCAAAAACTCAGGGTGTTGCAATTAAAAACATTGAGAATCAATTAGGACATATTTTCATTGCGCTTAATAATAGACCTTTAGAAACTCTTCTTAGTAATGTTGAGATCAATCCAAAAGATCAAAAAAAGAGTAAATTAAGGCTATACAATTAAGGAGTGGGAAAGAAGTAGAAACGAGAGTGCAAAAAGAAGTTGAAACTGAGAAAAAGAATTTGGAAATTGAAAAAGGTACTAAGAAAATACATCTAGACATAGAATATCCGCTTGAACCAATGAAAATTTCTGTAGAAAATGCACAACCTCCATTTCCTCAAAGATTGAAAAAATAAAATAAGGATAACCGATTTATGAAATTTTTATAAATCCTTAAGAAATTAATGGTAAATATTCACTTTGTTGAAGCATTAGGACAGATGTCTGATTATGTGAAGTTTATGAAGGATATTCTTAAAAGGAAAAGAACGTTCATAAATCATGAGACTGTTGCACTTAGTGGAGAGTGTAGTGCAATTATTCAGAAAACGCTTCCTTAAAAACTTAATGACCCTGGTAGTTTCACTATCCCTTGTGCTATAGGTGAAAAATTTTTCGGAAGAGCTTTATGTGATCTAGGAGCTAGTATTAACCTTATGTCGTTACCAACTTTCAAAAGATTGGGAATAGGAGAAATTTCACCTACTTCTGTAACTCTTCAGTTAGCTGATCGTTCCATTACTTATCCTAAAGGAGTTGTGGAAGATGTATTAGTGAAGGTTGACAAATTTATCTTTCCTATGGATTTTATTATTTTAGATATGGAGGAAGATAAAGAAATTTCAATTATTTTGGGAAGACCATTCCTTGTTACTAGAAGAGTTATGATTGATGTTCAAAAAGTAGAATTAACAATGAGAGTTAATTATCAAGAGGTGACATTTAATATTCTGAAATCTATGAAATATCCCTCAATAGAAAAAGACGATGAATGCTTTCGAATGGAAATTTGTGATTATTTGAGAGATGATCATTTTAAACAAAAGTTGGAAGAGAAAATAGAATATGAAAATTTGATGTGTGAGGATGAAAATGAAATTGAAGATGATTTTGATAATATGAAGGATGAAGACTTAGATTATGTTCAGAAAAGATTTGAAATGTTGGATATTATGGAAAGTAATGATAAAAATTTAATTCCATCTATCATAAAACCTCTTGAACTTGAAATGAAAATTCTTCCTAATCATTTGAAATATTAATTTTTAGGATAATCATTTACTTTACCAGTTATTGTATCTTCGGACTTAAATGAATATCAAGAACAAAAATTATTAGATACGTTAAAAAGATACAAAAAGGCTTTTGGTTGGACCTTAGCTGATATTAAAGGAATCAGTCCTTTGATTTATATGCATAGAATTTTGTTAGATGAACAACATAAACCTAGAGCTGATCCCTAAAGGAGATTAAATCCAATGATGAAAGAAGTAGTTAAAAAGGAAATTTTAAAATGGCTTGATGCTGGAATTATTTATCCTATTTCAGGCAGTGCCTAGGTAAGTCCAATTCATAGTATCCATAAGAAAGGAGGAGTGACTGTTGATGTGAGTGAACGGAATGAAATTATACCAACAAGATAAATTAGTCACCAGCGAATTTGTATCTATTATAGAAAATTAAATGCCACCACTAGGAAAGATCACTTTCATCTTCCTTTTCAAGATCAAAATGTTGGATAGACTATTGCTTTTTGAATGGATATACTGGTTATCATCAAATACTCATTGCTCCTTAGGATTAAGAAAATACTACATTTACTAGCCCTTATGGAACATTTGCTTTTCAATGACTACCCTTTAGATTATGTAAAGCACCTGCAACGTTTTAAAGATGTATGATGTCTATTTTTAGTAATCTGATTAATAATTGAATAGAAGTATTTATGGATGATTTTTCTATATTTGAAACTTCATTTGACATATGTTTGAATAATTTAGAAAAAGTTTTGGAGCTTTGCGAGAGAACAAATTTAGTTCTAAATTGGGAAAAATGTCAATTTATGATTGCAAGAGGAATTGTACTTGGGCATAAAAATTCTGAACTTGGTATGGAGGTAGACCCTGCAAATATTCAGATTATTAAGAATTTACCACCTCCTACTACAGTGAGAGGGGTAGGAGTTTCTTAAAACATGTTGGGTTTTACAAGCGTTAGATTAAAGGTTTTTCAAAAATTACTAAACTTTTGTGCCAACTTTTAAAAAAAGATAAGAAAGTTGATTTTAATGAAGAATGTTTGAATGCCTTTGAACTATTAAAATGAAAACTAATCACTACCCCTATAATTGTTTCACCTGATTGGGAGAAACCATTTAAACTTATGTGTAATGCTAGTGATTTTGCGACTGAAGTTGCTTTAGGGCAAAGGTATGATAAAATATTTAAGGTTTTTTTACTATGCTAGTAAAACTCTTAATAAAGCTCAAATTAATTATACCACTACAGAAAGAGATATATTAGCTACTGTGTATGCTTTTGAAAAGTTTAGATCGTATCTGATTGGAACTAAATGTATAGTGCATATGGACCATTCAGCTATCAAATATTTAATGCAAAAGAAGGATGTCAAACCAAGATTAATCAGATGGATACTTCTAATGCAAGAATTTGACTTTGTGATAGTTGATAGAAAAGGAACTGATAATCAAATTGTTGATCATTTGTCTAGACTGGAGTACTATAAAATATCTGAATTTGAGAAGGAAATTATAGAAACTTTCCCCGACGAACAACTTTATAACATTACGTAAAGGAATTTGCCTTGGTATGCTGATATTATGAATTATATAGTAAGTGATATTTTGCCACCTGATTTAACAAGGCAACAAAAAAAGAAATTTAGATATGATCCTAAATTTTACTTTTGGGATGATCCCTACCTATATAGACAGTGTAAGGATCTTATTATTAGAAGATGTGTGCCATATAAAGAAATTGAACCAATTATTCAGAGATGTAATGATTTAGAATTTGGAGGACATTTTAGAACTGATAAAACTGCTTATAAGATATTGCAATCTAGATTATATTGGCATACTCTTTTTAAGGATGTATATAGATATATAAAATCATGTGATCGATGTCAGAGAGTAGGTAATATATCTTGAAGAAATGAAATGTCTTTAAATTTCCCTTTAGAAGTTAAGATCTTTGATGTATGGGGATTTGATTTTATGAGACCATTTACTCCTTCATTTGGAAATATATATATATTGTTTGATGTTGATTATGTCTCAAAATGGATTGAAGCAATTTCTTTACCAAGATGTGAAGCTCGAAGTGTTTCAAAATTTTTAATGAAAAATATTTTTTCAAGGTATGGAATGCCAAGAGTGATCATTATTTATGGTGGATCTCATTTTAGGAATAATCTGATTCAGAGATTGGTTGAAAAATATAATATTATTCATAGAATCTCTACTTCCTATCATCCCTAGACTAGTGGTCTAGCAGAAGTATCTAATCATGAAATTAAATGACTTTTAGAGAAAACTGTGGATATTCACAAATTAGATTGGTTTGTGAGATTAGATATTGCATTATTGGCATATAGGCTGCTTTTAAGTCACATATCGGAGTGTCTTCTTATAGACTAGTATTTGGAAAGACTTGCCACTTACCTGTAAAATTGGAACATAAAGCATATTGGGTGATAAAAGAGTTGAATTTCAACTTAAAGAATGCAGATGAGAAGAGATTTGTACAATTGAATGAATTAGAAGAGATTAAAAATGAATCTTATAATAATGTTAGAATTTATAAGGAGAAAATGAAATTATGGCATGATTGGAAGATACTAAGAAAGAAATCTGAACCTGGACTGAAAGTTTTGCTATACAATACAAGATTGAAATTATTTCCTGAAAAACCTAAGTCTAGGTGGATAGGACCTCTAACTGTTATAAAAGTTTCTTCTTTTGGAGTTGTTAATATTGAGAATCCTAAAACTAGAAAGATATTTAAAGTTAATGGGCATAGATTAAAACCATATTTTGAAGGGTATCCATCAGATTTTAAAGAGGTTTTAGTGTTAAGTCATCCTGAATAACTGAATGTTTGTAGGGCTGACGACGTTAAACCGAGTGCTTTGTGGGAGGCAACCCATATTTATCTTCGTTATATTTTTTTGTTTATTTTTAGTATTTTTACTTGTAGTTAGTCATACTTAAGTCCTACTCACTCATAAATATCATAAAAATGGAAATTATTGGATCATATCAAAGAATTGGAATATTTCAGACCAAAATGAAGTTCGGTGCATTTTTGAACACTGGAGCCGCCGGCGCTAGAATGGGCACCGCCAGTGCCCTATTCCAGTGAGCAGCACCTTATATCGGGATTTGGGCACCGTCGGTGCCCTAACCGGGGCTACTGGCATGGAAGGTCTGATGACGGTTTTTTGCGTTTAAAATTGCAGTTTTTGGCAGTGTTAGGCAAGAGTTTCTTTCTTTTAACTCCCCAAACTCGATTTTAAATTCCTAAACTCCAAAAAAAATGAAAGTATTCATTCCAATCTTGCATCCAATGGATTCCAACTCTGTAGGAACCTCGAGATTTAGAGTTTTTAACCGATGAAGGTTCATCAGTTTTGAGGCGCAGTGATTAGTCAATAAAGTGATGATGAAGAGGAGGATTATCAAAGAAAGAGGCTTTATGAATCGAGGTATGGATACTCCAAGTACTTGAGTAGAAGAGATAATTGTGCAGAGGCATTCAGAAGTGTTATGCTACACTACTGTCGTTGTAGTCGTTCCTGTTGTGAAAGAATTTTATGCAAATCTTCATGGAATCAACCGAGGATTTGTCTATGTGTGAGGCGGGTTTGTATCATTCACTCCTTCAAAGATTAATGATTCGTTTATGATTGAGAATATGTCTATCTACCATTATAAAAATTTCGATGCGGCGAGAGACAACATGAATGAGATTTATCATTATTTGACAGATGAAAGTGAAGATTGGGAGATAAGAGACAATGAATTTGTAAGTTTTCCTACTACATTTTTAACTCCGGTGTCAAAGCAACGACATTACTTCAATTCTGCAAAGTTGCTCCCAACTCTGAAAATTAGCAAAGTGACAAAGGAAAGTGCAATTTTAAATTTCTGTATTCAAATGGGAAGGCCTATTGATATTGGTACTATAATTGTGAAATCCGTATTGGGATTGATTATTCATGGATCTAAATATGGGCTTGGACATCCTTTCACAATATTTCTTCTTTGAAGCCAGTTACAGGTGCCATATGAAAGTTGGGAAAAAGTGCTTCTTCCCTGGAAGCCCATAAACCTAACTAATCTTTATGAATGTCTGGCAATAGAAGATGAGAATGATGTGAGCCTCATTGTTGATCAACCATCTCAGAGTTCACAACCTATTCAACCTTACTTTTTGATGCGAGTTGTGACTGCCTCCACACATAAATATTCCAAAGATAGTTTCAGTTCAATTTCATAAATTTAATAATTAGGTAGTTACTCGTATACTAAAGTGTATGTATCTTTTAAGTAATACAGGGCTCTAGTGGAGTCCTGGTTATTGATCCCACAAGGAAGGCAGGAACTTTTCAAATATAGCGAAGATGTTGAAATCCAATACTCAATTCACAACGCAAGTTTAAGTACTATTTAATATGCTAGTGCAAGGATAACAACAGCTAAATTAACTATAAGTTACTTTCTAAATATTCTAAGCATGGTTAACTAACACACACACTAAGTTTTGTAATTAAAAGGTTTATATATGGAAAATTGTCTTTCCTCTTGCAATGATTCTATGATGAGTGATTGATATAGATTAATAATAGATTTGGATTGTGCCAAATAGGAGCATACATAATCTTTACCCTCGTCAGAGTACCCCCTCTTCCAAGTTATGTAAAGAACTTTAACAAATCCTAGGCTTAGTCACTAAATGCATGGTTAGGCTGGGAGGATACTGGCTCTCACTTCAGAGCTCCCACTTCCCTTCACCTAAAGGCTGACCCTAGCTTTAATTCCCAAACTTATAGGACCAAATTGGGGATCTCAATCTGTCACTCTAGAACCTCCAATTTGACGCCCATGAAACCATATTCCCTATTTATTTAACTCAATTCCCATGAACTACGCAATTCATTCATGGACATTGCATGGATTCTCC